>QYAM01000035.1:0-176972 GCA_003988965.1 Neobulgaria alba
ATAATTCGTGCTTCTTAGGTTTGAAATTCCATGGTTGGTTGTTGAGAAAATACGTGTTAAAGGTTGTAGGTAGTAAAATATAAAAAAGTGATCGGCTCGGTGATATGATCGGCTCGCTGATAAACCTCGTTAGTATAATTTCATTTTATTTTCGAGAAGATCTCGTGGGGTTTCTACGCTTAGTACGTTCAGATGCTTGCTTAGATGTTCGCAGTCTTGTGTAGAAAGGAGAGTATAGAGATTTTAAAGTTGGACAGATGTTAATAGATATGTGCTCACGTGATAATTGACGCTGGGCACTTGAGAAATGAGCCAAGCGCAGAGAGGATGAAATCATTTTTCGGTAATTCGAGTCTCTTGTTTAATTCCTTTTTTCCTATTGAAATGTTTACGTTAGATAGAGGTTGCTGCTCACAGCTCTCTTATCTTCTCCGCTCTGTATTGATCTGGCCCCCTCCGTGCCCTATATTTCTTCCACTTTCCTTACCTGCTTCTTCTATAGTAAGCATATTCACGGCATGAAATTCTTTTCAAGAATAGGAGGACATCTTTTAATAGGACAAATAATAACACGTGACGAAACATAACTCCCTCGAACTAGAACGTGAGATACCTATGACTGAAGACAAATGTTTAGGAGTATTCCAGCTCGAGGATATACCAGGATATTATCAGTTCTTAAATCTCTTGAGCATGCTTTCTCTGCTTGGTGTTGAGTAGTAGGCGGCATCCAGTTAAGAAAAGCTAAGACGCGCTAGCGATGCCTTCAACCTCGAGTCACTTTTAACTTCACCTTCGCCTTCACCTATTCCATCCCCCCCTATACAAAATACACTACTGGAACACGTCGCTACTTCTCCATCATAGACTGCGATCCTTGTTAGAGCTCTAAATGAGGAGCGGCTTACTCCATCAAAAGTCCGAAGGTTTCAACATTATATCATTTCTATCGCTACTATTTTCACTGATTATCGCGTAGTTCATCGCGTGCTACGACAATCTCAGCCATTGGCATATGTTCATCGGGTTCACGTCTTTCACCATGGATTACAGTTGCCCAACTTGTAAGCAGCCGTTCCATAGTGGTGGTTTTCTTAAGGCCCATTCCCAATATACTGGTCACAACATCAAAGTGAAATGCAAATATTGCACTCGTATTCTCGGTGATCCAGAAGCAGCAGCACAACATGAAGCTGGAGCACACAATTTAACTCATAAGAAGCTCCCTTGCAGCCAATGCGTCCGAGAATTCGTCAACGAGAAAAACCGTGACGACCATTTCAAAGCTTGTCATCGACACCAGTGCCAAGATTGCAAGAATTGTTTCCTTTCCGGAGAGGCTCTGGACAATCATGTCAAAGCCTTACATTCTGTTAAATGCCCTTACTGCTCTGCTAGGTTTAAGAATAGAGGACGGATGACGACTCATATAGATACTCAGCACAAGAAATGCCCAAAATGTGAGCAACGATTTCCCGCAGGTACTGCATTGGCCGGTCACATTTCCTCACAACATTCTATACACTGCAGTCAATGCCCTGCAAAGTTTACTCGACTAGAAGATCTTACTGCCCATCTGAATACGCATGTTCAAATAGAGTGCAACTTTTGCCCCTTCAAGTTCCGAGATATCGAAGATTTGCAGAAGCACCAACTCGAAACTCACAGGCATAATTGCGAAGAATGCGATGTGGGGTTTTTGACAGCTGCAGCTCTACTTCAGCATTCACAGCAAAATCACAAGTTCAGATGTGGTAAATGCACACAAGTCTTTAGCAACCTCACGGACCAGCTTAGGCATTTCAGCACTTCTCATGGAGTCAAACGTGAGCACTGTCCATCAGTTCTTGAGAGCATAGATGCTCGAGATAAGCATGTGGCCGCAGACCACAAATTTCAATGCAAAAAATCTCAGATCTCATACAAAAGCCAAATGCGCCTCAACGAACACCACTCTATCAAGCAGAGTTTCCCGTGTAAGATATGTGGCCAGAAATTCGAGGATGCCGAAGTTCTTGCTGTTCATACAGCCACGGTTCATATGCTTGAGGCAATAAAGCCTTCAGAAGATTCTAGCAAACAAAGCACTGTGAAAGCCGGCCAAGAAGTGATTAACCCGATCAAGTGCCCAAAATGCGCCCAGCTTTCTAATACTGCCGGCAAACTTCTTTCACACTATAAAATTGCTCATACTGTTAGTTGCAAAGAATGCAGCGCATCGTTTGATGCGGCTGCTAAGTTAGAGAAACATAACGAGGCTGTTCATAAATACAAGTGTGGAGATTGCTCTGCACTCTTTAAGAACTCCAAAGCGCTCGAGAATCATACACAGGAGGTTCATAACATTGTATGCAACAAGTGTTCTTTGATTGTCGACGGGTGGCAACAACTTATCAACCATTTCCTCTCTGTGCATGCGAAAAGAAGGGAACCAAGTAAAGCTTCTACATACGACAGAACTATCTCCCAGCATTCATCTGGTTTCACCGCAAACCTTCGGCCACTTTCTTCATCCGGTTCCGACTCTTCTGGTGAGTACTTTGATACGACTGACAGGACGCCCCCAAAGCCTAGTACTACCGTAATCGAATTGACAGAGGTTGGAACACAAACACCAATCTATCGTTGCGATGAATGCGACGCCATATTCGAAAATGACGGAGAGCTTCAAGTACATATGAAACACTCCCCTTTCCATGAGCCGAGGGTTCTAGAATGCTATGAATGCCACTTTGCGGTAAAATCTCAAGTCGATCTACTAGTGCATCTTAATTCAAAACCCCATCGGACTCGGTGGGTCTTGAGTATGGTATAAAAACCGGATGAGGGTTATGTTTAAAGGCAGATGTTTAAGTTCAGTTAAAGAGAATGAAGAGGAAGGCAAAGAATGGATCGGAATGGACAGGCATAGCCGGGGAATATTGTTTCATGAAGAAGTGGGATTATAGTCAACAACTCACGGTGCTTGAGATGGATAGAACCCCATTCGAAGTATGAGAGGCGAGAGCTTTGTAGGAGATAATGTTAATTCTAGGGGATATTTGAGATAGGTTGTGTATTCTGGAAGGGGTTCTAAACAAGGGGCAACTTCTTTGTACTTTGTTGAGGGGCTGAACTTAGATGAGGGTTTTGTAATCACCCCTTGCTTGTAGACTTGACAAATAAAAACTGAATATTATTTCTATGCAATTACTCAATCAAACTTGAATAAAATCTTATTCTGCTTGTGAGTCAAGGTTTCGAATAATTAGAGTCAAAAACTTAGGCATTGGAACGCCCAATTGAGATGATAAGCAAAGACCAACAAACTATTGTCGAAACAAGCTCATATCATGCCTATTATCAATAACAAAGTCTCACTAATGCTATATTTTGAGGGCCAGAGCTGGAGTGGACTAGAATTGTTCATTTTATTTTAAAAGATAAGGGTCTTTAGAAAAAGGCTCGATAGAGAGAAACTCGGGATTTCCTTCTACTAGTAATTTGTTTTCAATTTTCCTAACCCCAAACCTCTTATTATAAATAAATAAAACTAAATTTTTGATTCCCTTCTAGGAACAGGCTTATAGAAGCCAACCCTGTTCTGATTTCCGGCCTACCATATACAAAAAAGTCAACATGTAGGGACTCGGCGCTTCCATGTACTCTCTAATATGTGGCCGTAGAGTAAACCCCCATGAAGTTCTCTTACACACGAATATGTAGCCTCTGGCCGCTGGAGGAATTGCTTAACCATTCTATATCTAAGGTTTAGAGCTACTGAAATGGAATTTCCGACACGATCAAAATATCCTCGAGCCAGTACCATTTAGCACTGAATTAATCAGTCTCATCCTCAAATGTCTAGCTTTTAAGATAAATAAACGTCCTACACTTATATAGATTATAGATATTGCTAATAGGAATTTACCGTTATATAATGCACATGCTGGACCGGAAGGAAATGTGGAATTGGGAGAATGGAAATTTTGGACGTTGCCACCCGGTGTGGTTAGTATGAATGAATATTGGAAAATTCGGTATCTGGATTCTTGGAGGCCTTTGAAAGATATAAATACGGGAGGACCGGTCCAGTGGGATGCGGTTGATGATGTACTGGAGCATTGAGATGGGGTTGGCAATTGAACTAGGTAGCCTTGGTTTAATCTAGCATCCTTCTTTCTACAACTTAAAGATATTATGTATAATGGAATCGGGATGGAGAGGCTTAGATAACTTCAATTTTCTTCCAATCCTCATCTCCCACTCCCTCAAATCTAATTAATCCACTATGCGTCTTATTCAACTTAATAACTACATCTCCAGCTTGCTCCTTAATCCTCCCATTACAAGAACTCCCAGCCTCACTTCCCACCCCACCACTCTCAACATACCACCTCCTCTCAAACCCTCCCTTCCCACATAAAACCATAAACCTCTCATCCACACCCTTCAACCATTCAACTTCCCTTCTCAACTTTAATAACTCCTCACTTACATTCTCCCCTTCTATCTGAGAACCAGATTGCATAGCTAGGAATAAATTTCTCCATCCCTCACCATTCCTATCAACCCCAAAAAACATAATCCCCCTCGTAGCATCAATTACCCTATCTCTCTCCCTCTCAACCTCAGATATCTTCCCTTCACTCACCAAATGCCCAGCCAATAAACCCTTTAATAAAGCACCACCAAAACTATGAACTACCCAAACAATCTCTCTTTCCACCCCATTCTTGAACCTAGCCTCAATAACACATTTCAGAAGTTCAGACGCAATACTTTGCGCTCCGAGGGCAGAAATAGTATCGGGAGAATAATGAAATGAAAGGACCCTGATTTGTTGAGATGATATTTGTTCGTGATAAAGAGAGGGAAGCAGATCCCGGAGCCAAAAACAAGAGCTCTGAGAATGGGTATACGACGTGATCGGATCTCCCGGAGAACCATGTATTGCGATGATACTAATCCTCCATAAGTTTTACGTCGTTTTAGGAAATGTAGGAGAACTTACTCCACGATTGGGGAAGCATCAGAATATACTTCTTGAATGGAGACGTTGATTTTAGGTTCTAAATTTGAAGGTTGGGGTGTTGGTTCTTCGGGATTTGATAATGAGGATTTTCTTCTGTGGAAAATAGAGAGGGCTTTATGGCGGAGATTTAACATTGTAGGTAAATGAATGGGAAGTCTAGGGGGATGGAAAATTGTTGATCTAGAATAGTCGGTCTTTGAAGTCTGGTTGAGATCACGTGTTCGTAGATTCCCATTTATTAAACCGCCTCTTAAGAAATAGCGTAGAGAGACATCTGGATTCTATAGGTTCTCTTCCTTCCTCGGGTAATTTAGGGGTTTGAACTTAGGCTTAGGGTATTTAATGTGTAAAGTCTCTCACTCAAAACCACGTGATCAAATAGGGTTTACCAAAGAAATAATTTAGATTTTAGTAAGAATTATCAAGTGCTAGTCATTACCCTCCCTTCAAGAAATATCTATATATCAGAAATGGCATTAGATAGAGTGAGATCCATGTCGAATGTTTTATTGCATTAGGTATAGAAGAATATTTCTAACGGACTAGGTAAAATAAACTTCTACAAGCTTTAGTTTAATGTAAAAAGTTTTAACTCCTAGCCAAAAGGCTCCTATTCTTAGTATAACCAAAGTTCAACAATTGATCCAATGAGGATTTAAATTTCTTGCCATATAAATACAAAGGAGCTTTGATACTTTTACTAATATACGAGATTTATAATGTCCCTACCGCCCTCTCAGTTAAATCCGCACGTTAATTAGTCTCTTGAACTAATAATGCTGATAATACACTGACCCTTAGAGTACTTCTTTGAGCAGTTTATAGTCAGAGATAACAAGTTTATGACTCTGGCAAACTCCGTGAAATTGAGCTCTTAATTATATACAGCCTCTGCATTTTCTAGGCATATTCTCCACCACCTTCTTAAGTTTTCCTTTAGAAACATATGTCTTCTCCCTCTCTAGCTTTCAACGTGCAAAACCTAACTAACCCCAGGGCTTCACGCGAAAGAGACGCTGTATGGGAATTTATCTACACGGACCTCACTATAAAATATGGGCCAGGCACTTCAAGGGAGTAGTTGCAGTTGGATGCTAAATAGATACTATGGTCCAGATATGGTATGAGTCCAGTCTCTATGATTGACAGGGAGCTAACGTGCTGAGGATCGGTGTTATGGAGTTCCAGGGCCTTATAACATATCCCCTTGTTCTTGCTGCAGGGACGCATTTAACCGGATTCTCAGAGACATTCTATTTTGGCTTTATATCCATCCCACATACTCCATGGCCAATAACTGAACTCAGGGCCTTAATTTTGGGAGTAACTAGACTATCGAGTTCGCGAGAGAGACTTTTAGAGAACGTAAGATAGGTAATAGTGATATTTTCATGTGTTACAGCGCTATTGACAGGCGTGACAAAAGATATTACGCAGAAGGCACGGTTGAATGGCGATGGAGAAAATTGAGGAACGCGGGGATTTCAACCAGGCCGTTTGGGTCTAAAACAGGGAGGTGTATAATAAGAGGGCAGTCTCTATAGTCCCCGGCATTTAAACCCAACAAGGTACGATACCCGGGACCGAGGCTACCCCGTTTATGTGCCATGGGCCCGGAAAGTTAAAAGCCGTGTTTGGCTAAAGGGATTCCTAGATATTAAAAGGGATGTTTGTTTCTTGGTAATGCCCTCTTAAGGACTAAGAACATTACTTGTGCTGCTCTTCGATGTGTTTCTGACAATTATCGAACCAAGAAAACATTTAGCCGCAAGAATGATAATAGCAAGTAAAGGTACTCTTAAAGTGTATGGTCTTAATATAGCGCTGGAGATCTTTGTAGAGCGTGAATCCTTGAGTGTATGTACGGCCCTCGACTTCACATCTAAACGAACGCACATGTGTTCTTGCGTGTTTACTTGAGCAAAATTAGAACCTGGCCCGCTATGATAAGTTATGTGGACTTGATTGAGATCACAACGGCGGGAGAACACTCTAGGGCAAGCTTCGCACCTCAGAGACTGATCATGCTTCCTTCGGCATCTTGGTGGTGTTGATTTTGGTGACAAAGATTTGGATAGGCGATTTACCACTACCTTTATATCACTCATAAAGCTCATCATTCTCAGCTCCCGAGACAAAGTCCAGGCACGGCTGCAAATGGGCGGCCTCCTGTGCGACGTGATGTATAATTGGCCCAACACATCTCATGCATATGCTGTGGTCGAGAAATTATCAGTAAACGGGTGGCCTCTCAGGTTAGCTGTCCACCTAAGCATAGGACTAAGATCAGACGAAGCTTGTAGTTTCAACACCGGGCCTTGGAGACTGCCTTAAAAGATTACTGACAGTCTGGATTTTATAAGGCCTAATTCCGCCCGAGAGAGAAGGCAAGAGGTGTTTATTAAGAGGGGATACTCAAGGTACTGAATCGTATTTACTCGTTCGAAATTTTATTATAAGTAGTTAAGAAGGGAAAGAGGTTATAGGGCTATAATAGATCGATCATATTGCCTTTTTTGCGTTGAGATTGATTAATTTATTTTCTATTTATAGGAATAAAAATAGAATAAATAGGGGGTTCGTATATGGAGAAAAGTATTCAAACCTTATTTGAGGGTTTCGTGTTTAGATATGAATAAATCATTTTCGTTTCAGGAACGTTAATAGGGGGAAGAGGGCGAAATTAAATATTATTTTTATTAAAGTTATATGATAACGGGGGAGGTTAGTTGCCCAAATTAGTATAGAGTCGTAAGCGGATTATATTCTAGTGTTTTAGTTAACATTGCATATTTATTTTAAAGGGGGGAATAAGAAGGGACGGGAGAAGAGAAGAGAAGAGAAGAGAAGAGAAGAGAAGAGAAGAGAGAGGATTAGGATATTATATAAGCTTAATGTCACCTAAATTACTTCCTTCTCATTAACTATTTCACTTATTATATAACCTTACTTATAATAATGGTACGACTAGAGTAGATTCTATATAGTTTAAAACCTGGAATAACTTCATTTTTGGTAAATGATGACGATATTAACATTTTTACGTTAACCGTACAACAGGTGTGAATTATATGTCCATGTATTAAATATTGGGTTTTTCTTATCTATGCGACTATATTGATCATGTATCTATCTAGCTAAACCTATTTCCTGGCGCCCGACCACCAGATCTAAGTCCTTAGACTATACATCTTCTTAGGGCACTTCTCCCCCTAACTCTATCTCCTAATCCAAAACCCATTCCCTCCCAATCCTTTCTCCTTCATCCCATCAACCTCCATCCTAACCCCAATAGCATGCAACGGAACTCTATCAATCCCCCTCTGCACCGCCATCCTAGCACTGCTATATCCACTCGCCAATCTCTCCAACGTATTTGGTCTCTCTCCTCCATCTTTCACTTTAACACCCCAAGCTGGGTGATTTAAAATATTCTGTGAGAAAGAAATGTCAGTTGCTTCTGTAAGGATCGAAGCTTCTGAAGCGGCTTCGTCTCCTTGTTGAAGACCTTCGAGGAGGGTGGCTCGTTGGGAAGGCTCGTCGGGTCGGATAAAGCCTAGAATTTGGATTTGTAGGTCATTCTTTGTGGAGGGAGAAGAGGGGGGTTTGTTTTCTTCGTCTTCGTCGAGGGTGAAGGGATCGAGTAGGTGGAGGGATATTTCACGAGAGTTTAAGGAGGCGATATTTACTTGGGCGATTTGTGAAGGGTGTTTGAGAAGTGATGTAAGTATTACTTGGGACCATGAATCAGGATCATATGCGGATTGGTGTTTTGATGGACGAGGTCTTGCATAGCCGAAGTAATGGCCGTTGAGACGTTGAGAGATATCTTCTCGAATAGGGGAGAGGTGAAGGATTGGCACGATTCTTGGATTCATCTCATCTGGGGAATCCAATACACTCCGAGCTGAGAATTCGATAGGATAAGGGGGCTGTGGACCCTGTTCTGGAAGAATCTCATGAGTTCCTGCTGGAGCATACGAACCATCTCTCGTTTGTATGAATTTATTAGTTCCATTTTCAATCGTTGCATTGACTGTATCCGAAACTCCAGCTTTGGCATATGTTGTCTCAATGGCTTCGCGAGTCCACCATGAGGGCATATATTTCTCAACTTGACTTTGTATCACTGACGTGATAGGTTCTGCTACCCTTCCCGCTGTATTTCGTGCATAAACTCCTATAGCCATTGCTCCAAGTTCAAGTGGTAATGTACTTAGACTTGCTCCTCTTAACGAGTGTGGGCTTATAGACGTTGATAGAACTCGAAAACTAGGGCTTGGACATAGGACTTTTTTCTTGTCTCCTATGCATAGTACGAGTTGAAAATAGCCATCTTCAGCTTCGGTTGGAATTCTGACGACGGCTGTTTCTCGAAGTATGTGTTTTGTTCGGATGTTTCGTTGTCCCTTCTTTTGAAAATGTGTAATGTCCCTTTGCCATGCCCGTTCATCTTCTGGTTTGACTTGTTCGGATCTAACTTCAGATTGGGGCGTCACATTTATCCAGTCTCCATTTCGGCCGAACAGAGCCTTTGCACGCATTCCTGTCTTCCCACTCCATCCTTTGCTTTGAAGCCATATGGTTCTCTCTGCTGGTAACGGGGCATCAGAAAATATGGAGACTGCTAGGGTTGTTGCAACACCTTGATAGAAGACGAGACCATGAGAATGTCGAAGTATAGTAAAGTGCTTTGTACTTTCAGTGGGATGTGATATGAGCCCACCTGCGAAATGTCTTGCTTCCCGATATGCTTTTTGTACCAATGCTGCTGCTGAGCTTTTCGAGTCTACGGAGAATACGGAAGGGCTTGGATTCGTGAGGGGAGTGTCCGGTGAAGATGTATTCGTACTCGTGTTAGTGGATAGAGCGCTCAGGTTCGTATTGCTACGCACAAAACTGGGACTTGCGTAGAGTTGTTGATCCGTGATTTTGGCAGGGAAAGAGGTGGTAACTGACAAGCCAGGTGAGCGTGGAGGAAGGGGTGGTGGCATATTTGAGCTGCTCGTTGTTAGTGTGCCGTTTGATGGGTCCCCTCCCCCGAAAGAATGCATCGATGATCCCCCTGAGGTCTTTGGTCTGGAGTCCTCCGAATGAACTGGTTTGCGGATATTTGGACTTCTTCCTCTTAGCATCTCATTAGGTATTGACTGCTGTTCTCCTAGTCTTGAGGAATGTATGGCCGACTCGTAGTTATTGCTTGATGTCTTTGGCCTCGAATGTTCGGATTGGACAGGGTTGCGCATATCTGGGCTCCTTCCTCTTAGTATACTGTTGGGCATAATCTCCTGTTCTCTAAATCTTAGGGACTGTATTGAAGCTCCTCGACTGTCTCCCGAAGTCCTTGGCCGAGCATCCCCAGACTTTACCGCCTTCCGCGTAATCGGTTTTCGAGATATGATGAACTGATTGGGATCACGGCGGGGAGGAGGCACATCTTCCAAGCTGTATGGTGGTGGAGGGTCGGAGTAAGGTTCCATCTTCGGTCGCGGACTGGGTGTCGAGATGTTGTTGGGAGAGTTGTTTTACTCCCAAGAGGAGTCTTTCTTAGGAATATCCTCAAAGCTCGGCATCGCTACGGGATGAATGTATCGCAGTGTTGAAGTGTTGAGATTGACCTACGACACGGCAGGGGTTCAATCATGATTAACGTCATTCTTAGATAAACATCACCAGCCTGTGATTCATCCAGAGGGTCGGCGGCGTCTGAATTTTGTCAACAGAGGCATTCGAAGGGCTTCGGAGAGGTTTAAGAAGTATATTATGCAATTCTCGTGCAAGGTAGTTACTTCTAATCGTAGCCATCTGGGCCGTGTTGTTGTTGCTGACCCACTTCCCTAGCTCTCCTTGTTGAGGGTGGAAATCACCGTTCCACTCCGCCCCACCCCGCTGTTTTATGGTTTAATTTTCTCTTCATGGATTTCCTCCTTCCAGCATCAAATACATTCGCTACAGCCAAGCGACGGCACATATGTCGGTTTCTCCCGGAGGTTCTAGGAATACTCTGGATACGCTCAAGGCGAACACTGTAATCTTACAATTTTAACAAGGCTCTGGCTAAAACCATCATCAAGAAGAACCCAGTATAGTTGCAAGGCTCTGGCAAAAGCCCGCATTGTTTAGTGAGATCCACAGCCCAAGTTTGTCCTGTTGGATCTCACTTTACAAATTTCATTCTGATGGAAACTGCATTGACAGTTCTATACACTGTCAAATTTGTTTTCTTGCAACATCTGCATTATTCATCCACCTCTTGTTCTTGCACCTCCTCCTTCGTGCCGGAGTCATATCTGCTTTTTTCTTTTCTGGCTCCGGAGTCTCGCGCTGTTGCACATTTACCAATCGTATAGAGGACCCTTAGTCCGAGGACGTCTACCTAGAGCTTCATCTGCGAAAAGTCGAATTGTCCACGGCTGACGGGATCCTGGCTTGGAACGGATTTGGGCTTCGTGGGAACTGAAATGTGGCTCGATGGGAGAGCAGATATCAGTTCAGCGACAATATTGGCGACAGCCGTGACGATCTAAAACAACTCACACCAATGTAGGAGTTCTTTCTGGGGATTCTTGGCGGAGGTGCAGCACTGCAAGCTTCTTGCTTGGTGGGGTGTAAGCCTGCTAGCCGGCCAAGTGCTTTCTTCCCCCACCTTATATCCTTGAACGGGATTCTGTAGCGTAATTCCGTTACAACAAAATTCTGAACCATAATTTCGTTACAACAAAGACCATACCCTACCCAGCTATTCGTTAAAATCTATCCTACCCCTCACAATGTGGGCAGACATTCCGAGCACACACCGAAGCGATGGGGAGTCCATGGAGTCTGCGAGTGGTCCGGGTGGTTGGAGGGTCAGCCACCAGAGGACCGCCAACAGGGTTGCAGAGATCGGTGTTACTATCCAACAAGACGAACACTTTGGCCCTTGCCCTTGTCAGGGGCCATGGCGTCGCCGCCTCGTAAGGAAATGTTATCGCGATACCTCCACGAAAAACGCCCTAAGATCTACGCAACCCTACCTAGGTACACAGCGTGCAACCCCAGAAGGCCCTTTCCCTGTCAGTCCCAGGTGTAGAACCGGGACCCATGCGGATCTATTTCTTACCTTAAGAGGCCTCTGATATTGGGCTTGAATTGGGTTCACTTCCTATTGGAGAAGGTTTTGCTATTGTCGGTGTATTTCTTTGCACATAAATTGGAGGCCACCTCAAATATGGAGGCCTCCAACTCGCACTCGAAGGCTCAATGCCAAAGTGCTCCAGGAAAGGCTACAAAAGGCTCAAAATCATCTACTTTCTTCTTGTCAAAGACCACTTATCCATCACAAGAGCTCTGTCATCATGTCTTCTCAGGGTCATTCCCCGCCCAAGTCTCGTCAATCTCACAGGTAAATATCAACAAGCTATACCTGTAGCATCTTACTGATCTTTCACATAGTTCTTCGAGATCCCCTTGCCAATCTCAACCTCTCTACCGAGCCCAACAGCCTTCAACTCCAGCTAAGTCTCACAATGGACAAGCACGTAGACAAGCTTCTTTAGAAAAGCTACAATATGATGCTACTTCAACAACTACATCTCATAACGAGACAGAGCCTTGGAGTTCGGTATTCCAATCCACTAACAACACCACCCTCCTCGGCAGGGACTTCACTTCCTCACACGACAGCACTGGAAGACCTGAAACCCAAAGACGATCAATTTCCGATAGTTTCAAGGTTCATGGACATACTCTGTCCCAAGGAGGCTCAAACTTTCGGGAAGACATTGGGGCAGAAGCACCAAATCGGCTTGAGGACGGAACATACAACTATACATTGAATTCGAGCGAAACTTGGGAAAATAATATTAAGAGGTTGGAAGTTGATTTCACTGGGATTGGCGGGCAGTTTAATGAAGTGTATGCGACGGCAAGGGAATGGCATTTGTAATGAATTATAAGTTATTATGGGATTGAAAGTCTGGTTGGAGAAGGGAACAGCTCTTTCACGCACAAGCGTCGTTTCTTACTAGAAAGTGTTCTTTTTGAATAGATGAATGCACGGCTTAATTTTTGCCTTGTATGCTCAAATTACGATCAAGCTTACTCAAATATATCCAACATGAAGAAATAACACCTCTCTTTATTTCCTTTTCCAAGTATGAGCATGCAGAAATTTCTGAGCTCCTCGCTGTATTACCTTAAGGAGATCTCAAAAAACAGCCTCTCGCTCACAGCTAGGTTTGGGAGGCCACCCATCATTCTATCCTAGCACTCCCGCTCCACCCCCCAGTCCTGCCAGTGTCGTGTCCTGAATTTCCAACGGTCGTGGGGCAGTGGCAGTGGATTTCCAGGCAGTGCAGCCCCCTCCAGCGTCAGGGTTATAAAGGAAGGGATCCGCATAGGCCATGCGCATGGCACTGGTTTTGCTGGACTTTGATCCTTAGTTGATGCGGCGGCAGGCATGGCTGCTGCATTGCTCCATGTGCATGGTCTTAACAAACCAATCATACACCATGCTCGACTTCGGCCCAACAATTATGGAGATCATCCATTTCAGGCTTCACCTTGGAGGCTACTCACCTATCGCCTCCTCTCCTGATTATGCTGGTAGCCCAGCCTCGTCCGTCCGTTGCAAGATCTTACGATTCAGACGATATGTAAATAGATATCAGACACCACCGGGAGCATCCACGATCATAATATTTAAGGATAATTACGAATTTTCAGACTTCACGAATCTTTCTAGGCCCTACTCCTAATATTTATATCACGATGGATTTCTCCAATATTTACTCAAGAAAAAAAATAAACGAACAAACAAACAAACAAAGCACTAGATAAACAAATCTTTAAAGTTTTCAAACTTGAGGATATATATTTCCATCCATTCATCCATCCATTCATTTATTCATTCAATCGCTCAATCGCTCAAACCGAGAAAGTTGAAACATCTAATAATCAGCTTGCTTATTATATATTCTTATCACATTCCATCCCACCCCTAATCCAATTTTCATCAAGACATCCATCCATCCATCAATAAACACCCATAGAAAGAACCAAAAAACTCCTCATAAAAACCATCAAATCATCAAAATCATGAATCATGAATCATTGAATCATAATAAGTCATCATCATAATCATCCACACCCTTTCCCCACCATCCCTCTCCATTTACATCTCAGCCCTCTTCCTCAAAAGAAGCGCCAAATTTAGACTCCCACCCCAAGTTCCCATTCTCGTCAACATCTCCGCCGCACTCCTAAAAAAGATCTTCGGCCCCTCTATATCTTTATCCCCGTCCCTTTCTCCTCCCCCATCCCCCCCTCCTCTCCCACCACCACCACCATCCAAGCCAAATCCCCTCCTTAAAACAGCCAAGAAACCCGGTCCCACCCCACCTCTCTCCAATTCCTCCGCAACCCTAATCCTCTGCTCCCCACTCCCCACATTAGCAAAAACCCAAAGAACGATATGACAAAGGAAAACCGCAATCAAAGAATAAGGCGCCGTATCAAAAGTACCCAACCCCCCCGCACCTTCGAATCCTCCCTCTCCTCCTCTCCCAGGATCTAATCCTTGAATCGTCCTCGCGGCGTTAATAACACATCTAACCGCTTTCTCCCCTCCCTCCTCCCTCGCCCAAATATTGAGGTTAGCGAAAGCAAGTTCCGTCCCTTCGCGACCGTCTTTACCTATAGCAGCTTGAAGATCCGAAAGGGAGATTTCGAGTAATACGACGCTTAGATGATGAATCACTAAACTCGAAGAATGGAAATATTTATTCGTTGCTAAGCCACCACCTCCATTTCCTCCTTGTAAAGAGGAATTCGAAATCGACGTCTGGGCTATAAATGAGGAGGAAAGATTTTGATATGAAGATATCCAATTTTGAAGAGAGGTTGTGAGATGAGATTTTTGAAGGGATTGGGAATGTACGATTGAGGGATCGTCGTCGAAGTGCCGGACCAGGAGGAAGGTTTGACTGTATTCGAATAGGGAGGTTTGGAGGGCTGTGAGGACTAGGAAAGCAGACCAGGGGTTGAGGTTTAGGGGTTGGTGTTGTGGGATTTGCTTTTGATTTTTGGTGGAGGAGGAGGGAAGGATGAAGGGTCCTACAGCTGCGGAGAATGAGCGGGAGGGAGGAATTGTTGCTGGTCCGAGGAGGTTTTTCCACTGGCGAGCTGAAGAGGCGGTCCAGAATTCTTCGTCACAGGGACACCCTAGAGCAGATATTTCTCCGACAGAGATGGAGGAGGTCATGTTTAGGAGGGTAGGAAATTGAGCGTCGATTGAGTAGGCTACCCAACTTAGACGACGGAGGGATTCTTGAGATATCCAAGTTCGCCAGTCGGTTGTTAGGCTTGTGGTTTGGTTCGGAGCCGAGGATGAAGAGGTCGTGGATAGTGGCGGGGAGGCTCGGTTAGATTGCTGATTTGGAAGATTGGGTGAGGGAGAGGGTTTAGATTTTGGTCGTGTTGAAGGATATTGCGGAAGTGGTTCGCCAAATTTTATTCGTCTAATGTAGGTTACGAGTGCGCCACGGACTACTTCTGCCAGTTCGAAGGCTCGCTTGTTACCGCACCAGAGGCCGGCGTGGGTGATTAAGGCGTAGGAGTAAATGATCATTGGGTCTCTCATCAGGGAGTTGTCACATTCGAGGGCCACTTGGAGATTCCAGCGAACGATATCCAGCAGAACGATGGCGAATCTTCGAGTGTGCTTGAGGTGGGAGTAAATAGCTCCTATTACTACCATTGCGCCCAGTAAGGGTGGAGGTAGGTCTGTATTTGTGTTGACTGTTGCATGGTGAAGGACAGGCATTTGAGGTGAAAAGTATTTAAAAAATAAACGGATGAGGATGTTTATTATTGGTAATGAGGGGAGAACGAATGATCCTCTTTGAGCGACGTTGAAGTCTCGACCAGAAGGATTGAGGAAGCCTTTCAAACGAAGGAGCGTGGTTTCTGTAATGTCGAAACGAGGGTCGTGATTCTGGACAAATGGGTGGTCGGATGGTATTGAGAGTGCATGAGCGCGGAGCACTGGACGAGAAAGTGGGTTCCATTGGAATGGCCATTTGTCTTCCTCAGAGGCTTCATTTGGGGGTGAAGTGTCTCGGGTATCTCTTGGAAGAGGAGGCTCTTTTGATCTTCCTTGAGGTTCTTCTTGTATAATGGGATTCGCTTCGAGGAGTTGATCTTGACCTCCAACTGAACCCATTGAGTTGGTGTCCGCGATACTACCGTAGTCTACGGAAGGCGTCAACATTTGCTGGTCCACAACATCCCCAAGACTCCCCAAGTCATTACCAGTCTCACGCATTGCAGAGTAGAAGTCATATGAGAACCATTCATTGCCAATCGGCCCAGTCTCTGAAGGCAGAAGAAATGAGGAAAAGTCAAATGGAACTTCCATTGACTGCATGGCCTGAAAATTTGACATGTACTCATTCGCCGTTTGTGGGTGGACATATGCTGCATCTTGAATGGATCCTGGCATGGGGTTCATGGGGGCCTGATAATTTTGATACGGTGAAGGCTGATATTCGTTGATCCGGAGAGTGCGGTCAACCAGGGGAGTTGGTGGCATAGGCATCTGAGGAACTCCATGTTGAGGATATGTTACTTGAGGATGGCCTATCATATGGCTTGGTGACGAAGCAGGCCGGCCTCTTGGATTGGGCTGTGGTTGGGGAGACCATGAAGTTGCATTTGCAGACGAAGATCCTGATGCCGAAGTTGATGATGATATCTCTTCAAAACCAACTTTCCGCCTCTTCGATATTCCGTTCCGGTCCTTGGGCCTTTGGTTATCCCATCTCTCATGCCCAGCTTCATGGCGTCTAAGGAGGTCACTCCGAGTGAAGCCTTTACCGCATTTTTGGCAGACGTGAGACGGCGAGGCGTCATCTGCCGTGTAACGAGTCAGTGGGCTGGCATGCCAAAGTTACAGACCACCGAGTCAGAAAGAGGGAGGCAGGAGGGATAGGGCAGGACCAGCGGTTTGATAGAGGAGGGGAAGATAGGTGACAGCCTACGGGTTTTGAGGTGCCGGCTCAGATTCTCACGCCGATTGAACGACTTGGAGCAGTGCGGACAGCCAAACGTCTCCTTCGGTGCCACGCCTGCTGCTGCATTTCCCTGGCTCCACGAAGTCTTCGGCTGCCCATCATGCGTAGCTGGTGCCGTCGTCTTTCCGACGCCTGGTGAGGCATGCTGTAGGGTTTGCAATGCAACCTCCTGGTGGACATAGTCGCCGCTGGGCTGGGACTGGGCCATTTTTAGGTGCCTCTCTTTGAATTGCGATGCAGATGGACACAAGAGAACAACGGCGGGGACAGAGAAGTGGATATCATGCGTGACCCCATCATTGGAGAGTTATGGTGCGCTCTGTCCACCTCGGGATCTGCTGCCGAGTGTTCTCCCCAGCGGCCACTACCCGTGGAGCGTCTGAGAGGATGCGCTGTGGGGAACGATGGGGCCAAACCCTACTCCGTACATTGTCCAATGTCCACTTCAATAAGACAGGTGGACCGTGAATGCCCTGAGGGGACCCGGACAATAGGTATTCAAATACATCCCAGTGTTAAGGGCATCCACTACATTGCATCACACGAAACAGACGACCAAAACAGACCAGTTGCATATGCTCGTGACATTTGACATTAAACATTACCAGATACTACGGGTATTGATCCGGACGTGTTTACTATATACATTCTAAAATGCTGTTTGGACGAAATGCATACACGCAGGCAGTGCTTTATAGGTAGATGGCTACCGTAGATCGGTGAAGCTGCGTAGCCTCAACTTGAACTAGATTTCCCCCGCTTTATCCTCCAACTACCTCTACAACTTTCAGCTTTTTAAGATGGCGACTAATGCAATAATCAGTCTTCGCATTCCTCATCGGGATCAGCATCCGAACCGGCCTTGTAGATAGTCACTGTTTGTTGAGTAGATGACCCGTTCAGAGTGATGGTTTCGGGGAATCCGGCAGCGAGAATTCTCCAGCCGGTTGGAGCATGGAATTCGGCGCTGCTGCCGACTGGGACCTTTACGATGGCTTGTCCACCTCCGAGGCTTTCGCTGACCTTCCAGTTGACTTTGATATCACCAGCTGGTGTTGTGAGGGAAACGCTGACATAACTTAACCCGGCTAAAACTGGTGCGATTGTGAATTTAGTCCATCCGGGAGCCAATGGTGCGACACCAGCGAGGTATCTGGGCAAAAGATAGACGGGGGAAGTAGACCATCCATGGTTGAGCGAGGTGTCGTAGGTGAAGGGAGTCCCATCAGCGGCCATCGACTCCCAGTGTCCACCAGAGTAGTCTTTCCCAGTTGTAACGCCCATTGGACCCCACACACGTTTAATGAGCTCGAGTGCAGCAGGACCGTAGTTGCGGATGAAGAGGCCTTCGACAGCATAACTTGTGGCGTATGGGCTAGTGAAAGTGAAGGCCCATGATGAAATGCCCTTGTAAGCAAGGGGAAGGGATCCGTCAGCTGGAGCAGAGAGGAGGCCAAGAGTGTGATTGTTGATAGGAGCGACACCGGTAACCACAGCATAGGCATTGGTGTCTTGAGCGATTCCAGTGTTTTCAACGTAGTTGCTTAAAGGCATGATGCCAGCGTCAGCATTCCACAAGTTAGCAACAAGATTAGTCTTTAAAGTTGCGGCTCTGGTAGTGAATGTGTTGGTAACGCCAACAGTAGCTGACATGTTACCAAGAGCGATCAGGGCATCATAGTAGGCAAGGTTGATCTTTCCAGATGCACCGAATTGAGGTCCACCGCCGGGGTAATAGTCCACTAAAAAGTATTAGACGTGGAGTAAAGACTTGCTGGGAAGAACTTACAAGACTCAGGGATGGAGGCAACGACGAGACCAGAGGTAGCATCAACATAGCTCTCAGTGTATGCCATTAGTTTCACAAGTTTCGGAAAGACCGTTTTGATAGTAGCAGAATCTCCAGAGTGCAACCAGTAGTCCTTAATGGCAACGGTCAGGAGAAGAGCGTAACTAAGTGAGTAAAAGGCGTATGTTGGAGGGTCGAAAGACTCGGTTTGGATAGGTGCTTGGATTGGGCACAAATTCCCAAGGTATCCGGCAGTGGTTTGATGACTGGTGAGGAGGTTGATCGTACCCAAAACTGCATCAAGTGTAGAAGTAGAATAGGCAATAGAGCGTCCAAGAACATAAAGATCTCCCCCGAAGCTTGCACGGTCACGCTTTGCGCCATCGATCGTTCCAGCATGAGCATTGGATCCGGTTGCGAAATCTGCGAGGGTACGATCCTTATCGGCAGCCGTGAGAGTGTTGGTGTAGAGGACTGTACCAGAATAGTCTGTGACTTCGAGATCACGGTAGATTGATGAGTATCCCTGTGGACCACCGAAGGCAATAGACCCAGTGTTGTCGCTAGAGCCGCCAAGTGTGGGGGAGATGTCAATGCCGGAGAGAGACCCAACCAAGACGTCGTTAATAGTGACGGAGGCATCCCCACCGCTTGCCGTGGTGTTGACTGAGACCCAGCCAGTGAGGTCAACGGTGTCGGGAATAGTCCAGTTTCCAACATCGACGGTTGGAAAGACAGCAGACTTGGTTGAAAATCCAGTGAAAGCGGCTAATGTGCGAGTAGAAGGTTGGATAACAAAGATCAAGCCATTAGCAACCATGTGGACACCCCAACTAGCACCTCCAACTTCCATGGCGACTTGGAAAGTAGCAATCATATCAGCCCAGTATGTGCCTTGACGGCAAGGAGCCCAATGCTGTCCCAAAACACGGGTACCATTGGCCATAACTTGCCAGGCGATTTGTGTCTCGTTGGCGGTGACGACACACTTGTCGACAGTGCGAACACCATCAGTCCAAATCTTGTTAAGAGTCGCATCGGAACAAGTGAATGTGTTCTTGGTGGGGTTGGCCGCTCTGATTTGAGTGTAACCGATGTTTGAGATTATGATAGAAGAGTTTGGGGTTAAGAGAACGACCCTTTGGTATCTCTGAGATTGTTGAGCAAAGGGCAAATTAATAGTCTTAGACTTGGTAGATGGAGTGAGGGTCTCTGGAATGACTCGGTAAGAGTCCATGGCATCAGAAAACAAAAAGAAAGGACCATCGCCTAGAAGGGGGTTAGCGTCGGGTCTGATACTTGAATGCGCCAACACTAACCTGTTGTTGTATTGAGGCCTGCGTATGTTTCAGTGAAGTACATTTCGATGTCGACAGACGCAGCAGAGGAGGAAACGGAGCTGGTGGTAATGAATGGCATCCCTCCAACCGCAAGAGTGTAATCGAAGATTATCTCAGACTGGCCCGAGGCACCGTTGGTGATCTTCCATCCACCACTGACTTTCCTGACAGAGCCCGAGCTGGTGTAGATGGTTGGGGTGATCACGGTGGCCCTAACTGCAGTGCACAGCATCGTAATGAGGATGCTGCACAACAGCGTGCTAGAATTGGGGCGTGAGAACTGCATGGCGGGCGGGGGAAGATGTGAAGTAGGCGAGAGAGTGTCGGTTCCAGTGGTGCTCCCAAACTCTGCTTGCTTAGAAGAGGCATTCTGGGATTCCCTTGGGGCGCTGCAGCATTTTGAACTCGCTCAAAAATACTGTCCACTTGCTAGAGGCTAGGGAAGGAGATTGGCTGCGAACTCGACGTCGACTGCTCATCCTAAAGCAGCCCAGGGCGTGGATCCGTGAAGGAACCTTGACCGCAGCGCGCCAGGGGAGAGGAGTGCATGGCCCGAGACGCACGTGATGGAAGGGAGACGAGTGGACTTATCCGGCATGGAGAAGGAAATCGGTGTTGGGAGAGGAATGGTCCAGGAGAATGAATGCGGGCAGAAGCAGCAAGCCTCAAGCGCAAAGATGGGGAAGGATACTAGTATCCGCTTGGATAACTAAGTATGGGCGGGACGTTGTGGCCGTTGAGTGGTATTTAGAGGGCTTCGCTTCCAACTCCCTCAATGTCCAGGGGTCTGAACTCTACCTAGAAGCACCTCTCCTCTACGGGCAAGATCCCAATACCCCCAAATATGCACCCTACGTGACCGGCCTTTCTCGAGACCAAACCTCCTCTGCTCCACTGCCTCTCCCAGGCCTTTCACATCCCAAGAAGGCGACATGTCAACTCCTGCTGGCTAACCTGGCCCCCAAAGTCCACTCGATGCTGTAGTTGCGTGGCCCTGACCTCATCTTCTGCACAATGGTCAATATGGCTTTCTCCCAGACAGGCCTCTAGTACTCATACTACCTCAAACGAGCCGGAGCCTCGCCGCAGAAACCGAGCCGTCAAGACGAGTGCCCCTGTCGACCTCTCCCAAAGAGTCTCGATACCGAGAGGCTGAGGAGTTGCCAATTCGCGAATATCCTCCTCCGCCTCGCATGTCCACCGCGGGAATAGCGGACACGGTGGACAGGCTCTGAATGAAGGGAAGGGGATGCGCAAGTCTTCGCAAGTCTTCCCCCTCAGAGGAGATTTATTGATCTTGCCCAGGGACTAACAGGCGGTGCGTAAACAATGCGAAGCAACATCTTCCAGGCTCCCTCGACTAATGTGCTGTATCTAGAAGGGTGGTCCGGCGTCGACTATTGGGCTTCTTCCATTTCTTCCAGGGCGTGTCCACCAGCCCCCGTCAGTTTGCAACCATTCTTTTGGAGAGGTGCTGGTGCTGTGGTGACTCCAAGATTGGCCCCGCGTGGCTGGACCTGTGTGTACAGGCATGGCCCGCCGACCCCTCCAACCCTGCCCAGCAAGCAGGAGGCGGTCGCAGGCCCCATGAGTTCTGCCCGATTCTTCCACAGCGTTTCGCACACAGTGTGTACACTCGCGCATGCAAAACCAGGACGTTGAGGCGCTCCGGCCGTTCGGTTTCCGAGCCTGCACCTACTCCTGAAGCCGGATTTGCCTTACTTTATTCTTTCAACCTCATCTTACCTTATATACTAAATACTCCAAACCGCCATAGGCCAATTATATTGTTCTTCTTTTTACACGCTTACAATTCTCCCCAATTCTCCCCGCTCTTCTACTTAAGTCAATCATTATGAAGCGCCTCTCCAAAACCTCCATGCTCGAGGTCGCCTACCCAGCCCATCAATTGCCCTCAAAATCATCTTCAGTCGAGAATCTCAATGTTCCAGACGCGCTATCGAGGGACGAGCAGCAGGGCGAGCGGTTGTCCGAAGAAGAGCGCCAGTATTCGTTATGGAGAGCAATAGTGGTTCACAGGAGGATCCTTTTCCACTGTGTGGCCGCCTTTGGAGGCGGGATGGTCTTTGGTTACGACACGATTGCCAATGGCGCCACTATGTCTATGCCCGGATTCATGCTACATTTCGGGGCCGTTACGGATGGCGGCACACTATACATCCCGTCGATATGGGCCTCTCTGTGGACAGCCATGTCCAATTTACTCCAAGCTATCGGTGGATTTCTAATCGCCTTCGTTACCGACCGTTTTGGAAGAAAATGGCCATGCGTTGCTGCATGTTGCATCTCAGTTATTGGAGTGGCTATTCAGTTTAGTGCCCAAACCCGAGCTGTACTGCTCGTGGGGAAAATGGTCAATGGCTTCGCCGTGGGATGTATTCTCGCAACTACTACGGCCTGGGCTTCAGAGATAGCCCCAATGCGTCTTCGAGGCCCTATCCAGTCCGCCATCGTCCTATTTCAATTTTTCATGCAAGCCATTGGCCTTGTGGTTGTCCGTCTATATGTTCCAGACCTAACACCATCCTCGTTCAAGACAGTGTTCGCCATCCAATGGGTAGGGCCCATTTTCACCGGAATTTTATTCTGCTTCATGCCAGAGTCTCCCTCATGGCTTGTGCTCAAGGGGAGAGTAGGTGATGCGGGGCATTCTCTTCAACGTCTCCACGGCTCCTCAAATCAAATTGATGCAAGACTTGCCCATCTGGCTATGGGCGTTCGGCTTGAGGAAGAACAATCTCAACGGTCTGGCTCTGGGACTTACCTCGACCTTCTCAGAGGTAGCAATCTCAAGAGAACTCTCATCGTCGTATGGATGTTTGTGGGGTTTGGCCTCACGGGTGCTTGTCTACTAGCCCAAGCCATCTACTTCTTGATTATAGCTGGACTGGAGGCTATTCACTCATACGATGTTGCTATCGGAGGCTTCGGACTCGCCATTGTCTGTATCGTAGCCTCGTGGTTTTTCATGGAGCAAACAGGTCGCCGTTCAATATTTCTCGTCGGAGCCGGCGGCAACTGCATCGCCATGTTCGTTATCGGTGGGTTATACTATTCGAAAGCGAATGGTGCTTTGTGGGCTGTGGCCGTTCTAATGTTTGTCCACCCCATTTCTCTATGATGTCCACCTTTCAATTCCTTGTCCACGCTATACTTTTCTCCATTTGAAGCTTTCCACCCTTCTTCCGCTTTGACTTTGGGAGTTTGCGCCTCGTCCCGACGCGTTTCTCCACGGAGCCAGTATCGCAACGTTGATCGGAGAATTTGGTCCTTTGCCTGTTCCTCTGATTTTCTGGTTCTAAACCACCTAGTCGGGTGGTGGCGTTTTGTATATGACTATTAAGCCCCTCATGGGCCAACACATGTCCACCTCACCCCGCCAAACGGATCACTCTTCTCGACAATGTCCACTTAACTTTCAATATTCAACATACTATCGATTCTTGGTTGTCAATCATTGCCTCTTCGTCCTTCACTATTCTTTCAACTCCAACGACTCTACTCGAAATATCGCATCAATCCACGTGCTATTCTTTGCTCATCGTCGATTTCTTTCCTTCACATGTAGCTTATTTCTACCCTTTGCCATATCCACCTTCTCAACTATCTAAACATATTCTCCTAAAATCAAACAAACCTACAACTCCAAACAAAACTAAACTAACACAACACCTCTCTCCAGGAATCTCCTCATATCCTTCCAAGCCGTAACTCTCGTCTCAACCTCCTGGGCCATCACCGGCGAAATATCCTCCTATCGTCTCCGCGCCAAAACCCAAGCCATAGCCGTAATCTCCAACGCCTTCTCCACCTGGATTTTCTCCTTCACCGTCCCCTATATCTATAACGTCGATGCGGGCAATTTAGGTATTAGAGCGGGGTTTGTATATGGTGTTGGTAGTGCGATTTTTTTCGTGGTTAGTTATTGGATTGTTCCTGATTTGAGGGGGTTTAGTACTGAGGAGGTGGATTGGATTTATGAGAATGGGGTACCGGTGGGGGAGATGAGGGAGTTTGTTGGGAAGTTGAAGGGGATGGGTGGTGGTGGGAGGGGAGGTGGGAGAATTGGATTGAAGGATTTGAAAGGGGAGGAGAGGTCTTGATTGAGTGATTAGGTGAGTAGGCGATGTATTATGAATTACCAATTTTTTTTTTCTCTTTTTTAGGGCTTTGGAACTTATTTTTGGTTAAAAAGGATGGATTGTTATGGCGGATACCATGACGCGTGTGCGATGCATGTTTTGGCAACCTAGCTTGTGTGTGTTTTTATTTTTAGGGTGTTTTGGATTTGGTTGGGAAAGGAAAGGAAAGGAAACAGGCAAAAACAGTACTTTATCCTTAGATTTTGATTGCTTAGAATAGTCTAAAATTTATTTGTATTATTATTATGAAAATTGTTTTAGGCTTGGGATGAAATTATCTGGAACAATTAGATGATAGAGTAAAAGTTGACCAAGACAAGACTTTCCATGAGGCGGGAATCAGCTCAGGAACGCGGAGTTCCACGTAAGTCTTACATACCAAGCCATTTCGCCTTATCTTACTTACTAGAGCATCAGCGATGCACATCAACACCCAACCAGACGTTCAAGTAAAGCCCGCCTCGCCTGCCCACATGCTTACCCTCTCCGCCCCGCTCGCTCACCACCCCACTCCCTTAACAATCGAACGCGAGCGGGAAAAAATCACAAAAATAAGAAATCCTTTACACCATAAAAAAAACCCTAAGCTATTTCTAAGCTGGCGTGTATTCAAGGGACTTACCAGGGAAGTAAATTTGAGAAGATAACGCCAGCTCCCGCGTGGCGCTGGGCGGGCGCGGTAAGTGGAGGTTTCCTTTTCGATAGTTGCGGGAGGCTCTAGCTCGGAGGAGCTGAGCCCTGAGGGAAACAGGGGGAGAAAGAACCCCGGCCAGGCGGGTTGGAGTGGATGAGAACACCGTCAGTTATGAATCCCGGTCGCTTATCAATTTATCTTTCGAGATCTCGGTTCAATCGATGCTCTCTTGGAAGAAAGAGGACTTCCATTTGCGAAGAGAGAGATATGATACCCTATCTCCCAAGTTTCGCAGCACCCTAGTTCAACGCCATCGGCGCGGCACGGCCAAGTCTCCAGTCTCCAGTCTCCACGAAGTTTTGGGCGCGCTGCAAGTTCCAGCACCATCCCATTTTTAGCCTTCTCGTACCTGCAACCCGCGAACCATCGGGAACTGAGGAAACGCCATGGCAACACGCCAATTCCCATCGCGACTTCGGTTTTCCCCTATCTAAGGAACGGTGCGGTCTCCCCTTCCCTTTTGCTTTCAGGCCTTTCTCGGCCTTGTGCTTTTATTCCTGCATTCGTTTTTCGGTGATTCACTCTCTCGCTCGTGTTTATTGGGGTGCAGAGGAAAGTAATTCCACGTCATTTATTTTTCTATTCTTGATTTGGTGCGAGAGGGAGGGGCTAAACAGGTTTGGATCGAGGCGAAGATATACTATACTGTACCTCGCAAGGTATTTAGAGTATACGAAGGAGGGCCTGGAACAAGGAACACTCAATCACTGGGACTTGGTTGGATTGACGTGAGATCCATTGGAAACGGGTATCCACATCCAGTCTTCAGATTCGGATAGCTGCAGGAAAAGTCAATAATACAACCCACCACCGTATCTCGACGCCCGACTTCACGACTTCACCTCTCTCTTTCCTCACCCACTATCAGGTCAATCCAATCCAATTCAATTCGACAACACCAACAATGCATCTCTCTCGCACCTCCGCCCTATGCCTTCTCGCAACGCTCCTCCCCTCCACCCAAGCGGGCTACGCAGACTCCACCGCAGTAACATACCCCACATCCTCCAAAAGAGGACTCGTCTTCGTCCCCTCGAAGAACGCTAAATACGCCTACGACAACCAAGTCTGGACACCCCCCAAAACAGATCTAACATGGTATTACAACTACGGGGTATCCCCCTCTCCCGCTTACTCCAATCTCTCACAATCCGAATTCCAATTCGTACCAATGCTCTGGTCCCCCAGCACCACCTTCCTCTCCTCCATAACCACCTCCATAAACGCCGGTATAAACATCTCCCACATCCTAACCTACAACGAACCGGACGGCGACACTTCAACCGGAGGATCAAACATATCTCCTTCGGTAGCAGCAACGAATTGGATATCCCAAGTCGAACCATTGAGGAAATTGGGAGTGAAAGTCGGTGCTCCGGCTGTAACGGGTAGTCCCGGGGGATTCACCTGGTTGGAGAGTTTTTTCAATGCGTGTGCGGAACAGGGAACGAATTGTACGGCGGATTTTTTCCCGGTGCATTGGTATGGGAATTTTGAGGGGTTGGCTAGTCATGTTGGACAGGTTGTTGGGACGTGAGTTTTTTAACCTTTTCTTATTTTTTTATTTTTTATTTTTTTTCTTTCTCCAATGTTAGTCTTACTATTATCCATCCATCCTCCTTCTTCAAATCCCAATCGCCACATCTCCCTCCCTCCTCTCTCCCAAAAACCTAGAAGAAAAGAAGAACCCCCCTCTCCCCCCTCCCCCCCTCCACCCCATCATCTCCCTCCCATCTCCCATCTCTAACAAAACAACCCCCCAACCAGCTACCCCAACAAAACAATCTGGATAACCGAATACGCACTCTCCTCCTCCCCACTCATCGACACCCAATCCTTCTTCAACACCACATGTGAATATTTCGATCGAATCGAGTATATCGAGAGATATAGCTACTTTGGTTCCTTTCGATCGGATGTGAGTAATGTGGGTGTTAATGCTGCTATGCTGGATGGGAAGGGGAGGTTGACGGATATTGGGAGTTGGTATTTGGGTGGGAGGGAGACGGGGGTGGTGCCGACGAAGAGTGGTGGTGTTAGGGTTGGGGGAGGGGGAGGGGGGGGTTGGATGTGGATGGGGGTGTGGGTGGGGTTGTGGTGGGGGATGGTGGGGTTGTGAGGAAGATGGAGGGAGGGAGGGGGAGAATGGTATGAGTTAGTTTTAATGCATTGAAATTATGTGAGAGATGGTGAGTTTCTAGCGGTTTAATATATAAAGGTGCATGTATATATGGCGTTTTTGATTTTTCTTTTTCTCTCTCTCCATGGGTAATAGAATAGAACAGGATTAGATAGATGGATAGACGGACGGACGGATGGGGTTATGGAAGGAAGGATGGTTTATAGATTTTTTTAATTGTAAATTTTTCAAAATCTTATATGGGGATTTTAGGGGAAAAAATTGGGATTATGAATGGATATCTTTTTTTCTTCTTCTTTTGTTTTTAGGAAAGTTGATAAGTTGATAAGTTGATAAGTTGAGGGAGGGGTGAAGGTAAAGAGTTGGTTTGATTGTGTTATATTATGTGATGATGGAGAATTTAGTCTCGGAAGTGGCAAATGGATATTAAATAGTATGATATAATTAAGGGGTTATTTTCAGATATGTTTGTTTGTTAAGAGTTTTTTATATAAGAAAGTAATATATAAAATATTAAAATAGACAGATAGAATAGGACCTATCGGGTCGATGGACGAGATAGAGTATAAGATTATAGTAGTATTTATAGTGGATTTAGATTCTGAAGAAAGAAGTTGTAGTTGGAAGAATGAATAAAAGGATAAGTCGTAATAAAAGGTTATATTAATAACGTTTTTAAAGATCTTGGAGAATTGTGTTTTGTTTTGTTTTCTTTTTCTTTTTTTTAATCTTGTGCTATATCTTTTCTCTTCTTCTAGGGATATTAATTTGGAATTTAAAACTTGGAGTTTAGGTTATGTGAACGGTTTTATGTTCGTATATGAGGATAGAGTGGAAGAAGAGGAGAGGGGGAGGGGAATATGGTAAGATAGGGTGGGGGAGGGAAGGAGTGGGTTAAAACGGAGATGTGTATGTGTGTGTGGGATGGGGATATGGGGAGGTATATAAGGTAAAGGAGGTATAGGGATGGTGGGGGGGGGGTAATATTTCAATAGAAGGATGGTGTTTAGTGTTAGGGGCTCATTGGTATTAGTTGGTAGTATAACGAGAGAAAGAGTGAGGGGGAGCGTGTGATGAGTTAAATTGGAGGAAGGTTGATTAGACGAATAGCTGGATTGATTATTAATGGGCTAGATAGGTGGTATTTATATTTTTAAAGGTTAGGCAGGAAATAGAAGGAATGACAGACAGGTTAGTGAAATCTCATTCATACTTAATTACTTACTTCATAGAATTGGAAATAGACCCTTCGAGGTTATAACAATATTCTAGAAAACTAGGGCTATTCTAACTTAATTTGGAATAATATTTGTGGGTATGATAAGATAGATGATTCTGAAGACTTTCATTGAGAATTCTGACATAGTGGAAGAAGAAACAAAGCCAATCGCTAGTCTACCCATCTGTAATCGCTTTCAAAATATCCAACTCACTCATTGAGAGTTTTAACAGAAACATTTCCTTTCACATTCTAATCATACCAAAGCATTGATAAGCTCCTAGAATGCATTTATTTCTCTTTAGCCCATCCAGATTTCATGACGTTTGCTTATTTACCAGCATCTTCCTTCAGACTGACGATACGATTGAAGATGATTTTATCATCAGTACTGTCGGAATCCATTGCCTAGTGAGAATGTTAGCATTCGCTCACTCGATCCAATTTCTCTTTTTGAAAATGGCTAAGGGTGTTCCTCCAAATTTCACTAATAAGGATGAAATGTAATAAGGATGAAATGGGAAAAAAGAAAAGAGCGGCTTCAGGAGTTAGATAAAGGAAAAGGGCCAAGACATACCATATAAGCAACTCTCATGGCCTGGAATCTAACACTCTCCAATCCACCTTTTCCAAGTTCTGATTCACCAGCAGCCTCAGGCCATGGTGCCCGTCTCTTGACCTCGTCAAATCCCTCTTCGATCAAAGCATCACTCCAAATTTCTTCGCTACTAGGGTTGATATCGTTCAAGAAACCACCTTCTGTATTATCCGGCTTCTCACTCTTGAAAAGAGCATTGTGAATGCGAACTTCGACCTTTCTTGTCCCTTGTCCAACCCAGTGAATATAAGTCTTTGGTTTCTTCCCAGATTTATCAAACACAGCTCTTATCTCTGTAACTTTATCTCCGTTTTTGGCGAATGAAGTTGCAGTGATGGGATATGGGACGTGAAGTAAACCAACCGATTTCCCTGGCGTAAGACGGAAATATTCTTTGCTGTCTACTTCTCGAAAATCGCTTCGTTCAATATAAATAGTCTTGGTGAATTTGACTTTGTGAGAACCCATCGCAGGAACCTTTTGGTAGAAGGGAATGTCAAGTTCCAGCTCTTCAGCATCTTCGATCACCACAGGAACCGGATCGAGGACCAGCATTAGTCGGGGAACAGTTAGCTCGAGGTATTTTCGTACGGATTGATCGAAGCGGGCGAGTTGAATATTGGTAGGTGCTGTAGTAACACCAAGTTCACTGACGAATTCGAGGATTGCTCCTGGTGGAACACCTCTTCTCCTGATACCAATCAGGGTGTATAGTCTTGGGTCGTCCCAACCGCGAACATAGCCTTCATTGACCAATTTTGCAATTTTCCGCTTGGACAGAACTGTTCCAGTGATGTTCAAACGACCGTACTCTCTTTGCATTGGCTCGTATACACCAAGAGACTTGTTGAGCCACTCATACGAAACCCTGGATTGGATAAACTCAGTCGTGCAAAGGGAGTGTGTGATTTTCTCGAAACTATCGCACAAACAATGGGTGAAATCATAGGTTGGGTATATTTTCCACTTCGGTCCAGTTCTGTGATGTTCCGAGTTAAGGACTCTGTATGCAGCCAGATCCCACATTTGAGGGTTTCCATCTTCAATATCTTGCTTCATTCGCAGGAAAGCCTCTCTTGGTTTGTATTTCCCATCTCTCATTCCTCGAAACTCTGTAAGGTTGTGTTCGACGGTTTGGTCGGCATGTTTGCATCGAAATCGTGGACCTCGCTCTTCTCCACCTCTTTGAGCTTTGATCTCAGCATCTGCCGCATATGTTAGCACGGGAAGTCAAAGTCATGTCAAACCCCTTACCCTCGCAATGGCAAACATAGGCCTTTCCTAACTTGATAAGCTCTTCTGCCTTCTCATATAATTTGTCGAAATTATCGCTGGAATATGTAACATCGTAGGGTTTAAATCCAAGCCATTCGATAATATCCTTGATCGCAGTAAAGTATTTCTCTTCCTCCGCCTCTGGATTTGTATCGTCGAACCGTAGATAACACTCTCCACCATGATATTTTGCAAAACCAAAGTTTACTGAAATTGCCTTCGCGTGTCCGATGTGCAGATATCCGTTGGGCTCGGGAGGGAATCGGGTGACAACTGGTTTGACCGGTCTCTCGTTATATACATCGTTCAACCATCCTTGGGCAAACATGTTGACAGGCTCTGCGACTTTTTCTTCCTCTTTTTTGGGGGTAGCTTTTGGTACAGAGACTGTGTTTGCTTTGGCATTAGCTTTACCTTTGGCTTGAGCTTCTTTCCTTGCGCGTTTTGCAAGTCGTTTCTTGAGCTCTCCTTTTGATATCATCTCCCCAGTCTCTTCGTCGAGCTGGAGCTTCGCAACATTTGCCGTAATTGCGTCCGCCATGAATATTGGTGCCAATTGCTACAGTGAGAAAAGTCCTTAAATTCGAACGTATCTAGAGGCTTTGTTTGAGTCCGGTATCTGGTGGTGTGGTTGTGGGTCTCCTGGTGGATGGAGGGGTTCCTTGTGATGGTGTGAGTAATAAATCTACAGCCTCAGTTCCATTCGAAGACAAGGCTGGGCGCTAAAAGTGCCCCTCACACGTGACTGCACCTTAACAGCTACCTACCTAGGAGTGATTTAGGTGTAGGCAGCCAACTACGTCGTATAAACGTGGCAGACCATTTCTATAGTCCCTACCTTTTAAACAACACCGTGTACATACAACGAGCAGCAAGAATCATGCCTGTTCTTACAGCTGCCGAGATACCTACGGTATCACTCCTCTACCACCTCAAGAAGCTCGTCCCTGCTACCTTTGAGAACGTCGAAGCCCCCCAACCCTCGAAATCCTTCAATGACCGCATCGGTATAATTCGAGGTGACATCACTAAACTCAAAGTCGATGCCATAGTCAATGCTGCTAATAATTCACTTCTTGGAGGAGGCGGGGTCGATGGAGCTATACACAGCGCTGCAGGGGATGGCCTATACGAGGAATGTTTAGCCCTCGATGGTTGTGACACTGGGTCTGCGAAGATCACTGGTGCATACGATCTACCGTCAAAGAAAATCATTCACGCAGTCGGGCCAATTTATAATCCAAGAGAGACGGAGGAAAGTGCGAGGAAATTAGCCTCGTGCTATACGACCAGTCTGAAGCTGGCAGTGCAGAATGATTGCAAGAGCATTGCGTTCAGCGCTCTGAGCACAGGAGTCTTTGGTTACCCTAGCAACTCTGCAGCTCCCGTTGCGATCAAGGCCGTGAAGGATTTCTTGGAGGGCGAGGACGGAGAGAAGTTGGAGAAGGTCATTTTCTGTACATTTGTGCAGAAGGATGTTGATGCTTACAATAATTGGTTGCCGTAAGTCTTCTCTATATTATATCGGCTTCTCGCTAACAAAGCGTAGAAAATACTTCCCACCAGTCAAAGCTTCCAAACCGGCTAAACCAGCCCAAGGAATGGAGGAGGAAGAGGAAGAGGAAGAGGAAGAGGGTGACTGGGAGAAGGTTGAGGCAGGGGATTCTGCTGAGAATGGCCCTAGTCAAACTGCAGGAGATGGAAATAACAAATAAACCAAGGCAGTTTAGGAGCCAGACGGAGGGTTAGATCATGAGCGACGGGTTATGAAGCAAAATTCCTGTCACTAGGACATCAGAGTTAGGAAGATATATTAACTTGGGTATACCATTTTATTAAGTATGGAGTTTAGAGGATAGGGAGGAAATCATAAATTCCACGTGGATGTGGACGTATTGCGAGTAACAAAAAAAAAGCAACTTTTTTTTATCGGCGACTACTTATGACTTTTCTATGCCGAAGAAATGGTTGGGTGTTTTCGCTGTTCCCTCCAATTGATGTTCAAATCTCCAATCTACCTAGTCTTGCCCCACCTCACGTTGTCAAGTAATCAATCTCTCGTCCGCAAAGATGGCGGGGAAATTCAAAGACATTTACAAAAAGGACATTGATTTCGTGGCCTTGGCTTCACAAGATGCCGACTTTGCCAAACTGTGTGTTCATCTTTCTCATACCTTGTATTGTTGGATGGAACATCACCTGCTTCTCATCGATCATTGTATCATGGACCTTAATCGCCATTACTAACATTGAAATAGACTCAAGGAGAATGGGCAACTTGATTTCACCGATCCAGTGTCTGTCCAACAACTCACCAAATCCTTGCTAAAGCGTGATTTTGGGTTGAAGATAGAGCTTCCTCCAGACAGATTATGTCCACCTGTATTCCTCCCCGCTCTTTATCGAACCTGCAGACATTAACACAATTTAGGTTCCCAATCGCCTAAACTATCTTCTTTGGATTCAAAGTCTTCTAGATACCACCAGTCGAAGCTTTAAAAATGCCTATGAGCCCGAAAGAGATGTCATTGGAATTGATATCGGAACCGGAGCGAGCTGTATCTATCCTCTGTTAGGATGCTCCCAGCGACCGAATTGGAATTTTGTCGGGACTGGTATGCTCGTCACTTCGATTGATGGCTTACAGGAGCTGATTTGGGATAGATATTGATGAGAAGAGCCTCGAATTTGCGCAGAAGAACATTGAAATCAATGGACTTCAAGAGAGGATCAACGTGGTGAGGAACGAACCTTCTGATACGTTACTCAAACGGACTATGGAAAAGTTGGAGCTCCCTACGTAAGTCCTCTTCCAGAAAATTTTAGTGGACATTTAATGATTGAGATTAGGATTGATTTCTGCATGTGTAATCCCCCTTTCTACAACTCCAAAGAGGAAATGGAGACCTCAGCAGCAGCTAAACAACGCCCTGCTTTTACGGCTTGCACTGGGTCTGAAAACGAAATGATCTATCCCGGTGGAGAAGTAGCATTCATTTCACGAATGATTTCCGATAGCGCAAGTCTCAAAACTCGAGTCCAATGGTACTCATCCATGCTAGGAAAATATTCCAGTATCTTAGAGATCGTAAAGCAATTACAAGATTTGAAGGTTGAAAATTATGCTGTTACGACTTTTGTTCAAGGAACCAAGACGAGAAGATGGGCTATAGCTTGGAGTTTTGATGATTTGAGACCCGAGATGGAACTTACTAGAGGAATACCTAGTTTACAAAAGATGCTACTTCCTTTCCCTTCAGAGTTCATTCTTATGGTACGATCTCATTATTATCATATCATCCCATTATAACTTACCATTATATAGGTTAAAAAGAAGTCCTTACCGGTCGGAACCAAAATCTATGAGGAGTTATCTGCACTTCCTATTGTTTGGAATGCTGGGATTAATGCCTATACAGAAGTTTTCGATGGAAAGGGGTTCTGTGAAGAGGCTGTCTGGTCTCGATCATCACGTCGCCACTACTCGGTGACTAAGGAACAAGTTAAGGCCAAAGCTGAGCTAGACTTCGCTTTTGGCTTCACCGTACGCGTCGAGCCCAGCCCAAGTGGTCAGACTGGCTCCAAAGTGACACTTCGGTGGCTAAAAGGGCGTGATAGGGTCATCTTTGAGAGTTTTTGTGGGATGATAAAGGCGAAAGTAGAGAGTGTTCAATAGATATATAGCGAGCAGCCTTTGACGAAGCCTTCCTCAATTCAAGGCTGGTGAGGAGATTTTGCATAAAGATTGTGTAGGAATTGCTTTTTCCTTGGCCCCCCTCGGTCACACCTTGGTCAGCAACACACCTATCCAACCCCTCAGCTTTGCGTACTTCACCCCACCTCCGGCGGCATCTTACCCTCATCATCCATCCTCACCTTCAACTCCGTCGATCGTTGATTTGAGGCCCTCCATTTGCTGCATATTCGGCTTTAAACTCGATTGATTGGACGGAGCTTGCCACCTGCTCCAATAATTCTGTATCACGGCTAGGCCTCGACCCTAACCAGGGATCATCAGGACGACTCCTTTGACTGCTCGAGATTCCTCTGCCATTCCCTTATATCGCGACATCGGATCGCTTTCATCGATACATCCAGATCGCAATCTCTCAGGCAGGTTGTTCGGACAATATCTATGATCATCTACCGATCGATCTGTTATCTGCCAGTATGCAAGGAACTTCAACCTCCAACTCCAGTCCAGGCGCGGCGGGTAAGCACATTTGAAGTCTAGACAAACACAAACACAACACGATCTAACCCTTTTTTCTACATTAAGACACGAAAGTAGCAGTCATAGACTCAATGCCTAAAGACCACGATGTCGAAACCATCGAACGAAACGATCCCAAAGAAACCAACAACAATGTCTCCTCCGCCTCTTCACCAACAATACCCTCCCGACCACCTCACACATTCAACCAGCTAACCCTCACTAAAGCGCGCAATGCCCTCACTAAACCCTTCCGTCGGCCGCCCACTACCTTCCACCGCTTCATGGACCTCCCACCCGAAATACGTCTCCAAATCTGGGAATGCACCGTCCAACCACGAGTTCACGAACTGCACCCTTGCGCAGTCCTCTACAATGGCCAAATGACCTTCCGATCAAACAGCAGCCTCACCCCCTCCATCTTCCACGTCTGTCGCGAATCCAGAACGATAGCATTAAAAATGTATCAACTAATGCAATACCAACCACCTACCTCTGGCGCCTCAGGAAAAGGCGTTTTAAGATTCTATTTCAGTCCTGAACAAGATACATTACTGCTCAACAGTCTAATGGGTTTATTCATCATGTTTATGTTACTAGAAGAAGGAGAGGAATTTATCGGCGTGGGTGTTATGAAAGGTTGGCAAAGAGTCGCGTTTGATGCTGAAAGAGCACAACTTATCTCTCTGCTTTCAGGAATTGCTGGTCACTCTCCACAACCGAGATTCAAGGACGTCTTCCCTTCGCTCCGCGAACTTATCATAGCATTTGATTATACATCTGGTGGAAAGACAAGGTTTCGAACTTCAGTCTGGCCGGGAGAGAATGGGACATCGTTGAAGGAGTTAAAATTACCTCCGCCGTTGGATGAGGATAGTGCGGTTTTCGAAACAATTTTTAGACCGATGAGGACGTATCTTGAAAATGATTTCGGAGAGGAGGATGCGCCGGGGATGAGTGTCGCGAAAGTTAAGAGGAAGGCGTATATTCGAGGGGATGTTAGGTATGCCTTTAGGAAGACGTGTTCGTTTCTAGGACTTAGGCCGAGGGGGTTCTTCAGGAGGTTATAGGGGTTGAGTATATGAAGTGGAATATGGGAATGGGAAATGCAATCTGGGTGGATGGGGTTTTCTGTTGTTTGATAAGGAACATTTAAAAGGTTCCCGGGGTCGAGGGCAATGGCTCTGCATGCGAAGAGGGTATGTGATGGACTTGTTATGATATAATAGCTGGTACATATGGGAGAGGCTCACTTGCAATTTGGGAAGAGCAAGGTATAACGGATGGGATGGGATCGGATGGCATGGGTGGCTAAAGCCTGCATGCAGGGAAAGTTATGGCGAGTATCTCTTATAAGCCTCTAATATGGGATATGGGTTGATATAGGTTGACAGCTCGAATGGATTTTATTTGTGTATAATGATGTCAGAGCTTAAAGCTTAGCAATGCGAATACCAATTTCCTATTTCATCATTTGGAAATGGGAGATTATGAAGAAAGGAGAATGGCAATAGCAGACTTCAAAATATGACGTGATATTTTATTTGTGTATGTCTGAAGCTCAAACTTTTGGACATGACAGACAGACCTTCAGTCTAGCTGGCCCTGATCTACTCTACCTCCCAGACACATATTTTATCATAACCCCATCCCATGCAAACTCATCAATTCATGTTATCATGCATCATCATCCACCTTTAATATCCCCTCCCCTCCCATTCTACCACTTTGCCTCCTTCCTATCCAAAAACGCCTTCAGAATCGCAATCACCTTACTCAACGCCGCCAACCAAGTCCTTAACTCTTCTTGTACCTTCTCCTCATCTTCTCCAAGCTTAATGTAGAAATCCTTGCGGTAGGGACAGGCTCCCATAGCGGCACTGAAGATTGGCTTTACCATGAAGGAATGGTGGGGTTTGAGGGTTGTGGCGTAGGCGGAGCGGAAGGATGCGGAGAGTTCGTCGGTGGTGATGTCGAGGTTTTGGGTTAGTGCTATGGATGTAAAGTCGAGTCCGCTGGGGAGATAGATGTTAGCTTGGGGGTTTGGAGTTGGGGGGAACTAGGAGATATTGGGGAAGATGGGGCTGGGGAATTCAAGAAAGCGAGATTTGAGGTTGTGCGTATGGTTTTATAGTGGAAGTGGAAAGAAGAGGGAGGGACTTTGAATGGAGAGGGGATAGTTACCGAACGAGCCAGACAAGTCCTTCGGTTGCAGTGTGCTTTTTTGCTTTGAGTTCGTTGAGAACGAGGTCTTGAATGCTTTCGGATTCGAGGGGAGCGGTGAGTTGTCGATCACGGAGTTTCTGGGCATATGTAATTAGCTCCTGCGGAGGTTGTGGGGGGAGCTTTGGAGCTTGGGGTATAGGAGGAGGGGTATATGTGTACCTTGACGTTTCCGAGCATATCTGACTTTACGGGAGAGAATGCTACGGATCCTAGGATATCTGGAATTGTTAGTTTGTAGGTTATTTTAAAAGGGTAGTGGAGAGAGAATATACCAAACATCGTGGTCAACGACTCTGCGGCTTCTAGAAACTCAGTTGTGGACACGGCATTGTCTTTCTCCTTGTCAACAGGGACATCAACGAAGGATTTCTTCAGTGTGTCGAGGAAAGTTCCTCCTTGTGGATATGCAGTTACGGCTGCCATTGTGGGAGATTTGTATGGTTGGGAGGTTGTAGTATGGAGGGAGGGAGGTGTTGTTATGGAGGCTTGAGGGGAGACGGTGAGTTCGAGTTCGGGTTCGAAGGGGAAGGTGGGGCAGGGTTGAGCTGGACCCCTTGCACGTGACTATAGAAGCCACGAATTTGAGGGGTTCATCGCTGGTCCTATGGGGAGTCAAGCTGCGTATTCATCCACCTTGATGCCGGTGTGGGGTGTATTGAGAGTGTGTTACTCCACGTGGGTCGGTTGCGATTGGATGTTGGATTGTTGATGGGATCTGCCATGTCCTGTGGGAGACACAAGAGTGCATGGAGAGCTGACGACTCAAGAGTGCTGGCTTTTATTGGCCCGTTTTTTACCGTTTGGACAGCGAATATAGCTAACGAGACTACACGAGCGCATATATCTCGCCATTGAACAACCCATATGAGCTTTGTTGAGGTGGGGAAGGAGAGGAATGGGATTGAGGGGTTGGCTTAGCTTCTTGTGAGCTAATAGCAATAGACTTTCTGTTGGACGCGTTGCTCCCTCACGGGCATCTTTGCACAACCAGCGTCGTTGGATCCCAAGGATAATAATCTGGGGACATTCTATATCTCTTTGCTGCCATGTTTCGACTGGAATTTTTTTTCTATGTTGTGTTGTTAGCGCTCGTCTTTCCAAGATCCGTCGTCTTACTTGCCTTGCGCGAAAGTCACTCAAGTTTTTGGGCAGGATGCATTGTTTTATAGCTCGAGCAGCTTCATCTCAATTGTTACTTGTCCTTCTTGCACTTGTCCTTCTTGCTTTTCTCTGTCGATAGTGGATACTTTACTGCATTCGTCTGCTCCCTCCTAGACTTTTCCCGTTGCCTTTTCTTCCCGTTACCTTTTATTTGCAATTATCTCCCGTTTCCCACTTCTTGACGACTTCTCCAGAATTTCAGGCATATTCTTGATTTCTAAACTCTGGCAAATAACATTATCCCTATGGTTGTTCTTGACTTTTACAAAGCCGCAACCCCGAATTCGCCCCACCACGGCATCCAAAAACATCCCGAAGAGACGCCGTTTTGAACATCCCACAACTTTCGGCATAAAGAAGGGTCACGTCATATATAATCGACTCCAGACATGAAATTCTAGACCGCACAAGCAGATATTTTCCAGTGATGCGAATCAGCCGGTTTTGATCACTAAGAAGATCATTTTTTGAAATTATTTCTATAATTCTGATGCAAAGTTGCAAGCTATATCAAGAAAAATCTTGAGGCTGACGATAAGGATTTATCTCTTGTTTAGATTTCCACTGCTGGGCAAAGTAGTCTTGTCTAGCCTTCCTTCGCGCACCTCTCATAAACGATCTCAAGTGGATCAAGTCAGAATTGTCATGCCATCCTTCACTACGCTTACATGCAAAGTTATGTCCGACCATAAAATATTGATGGCATGTAAGAGATTCACTCTTCTTTCTCTTCAAACGACACCATGGCGGTAGTTGATACGATACAGCAGCGACCGAATGGCCACGATGCCATTTCATTACCTCTGAAAGATACGGCTACAGAATCTGAAAATTCACTTCTCATTGCAGCCCAAAGTTTATACGCTCTTGCCCAATTCCGAGAGTGCTCCGAGGTTTTGAAGGTAGTACTCAGGCGGAACCCACAAAATGCAGTCGCCAAATCAGAACTAACTCGGACCATACAACGAATGCTGGAGCAGCAACGAGGGAAATATAAACTAAATGTTCTATACCAAGAAGCAAAACAAACCCGCCCTCCAGTTTTGGACCATGCGACTTATATCGGGTCCGTAGAAGTGCGAAAGACGGATCTCCGAGGAAATGGTCTCTACACCACCAAAGATGTAAAAGCCGGAGATTTGCTAGTTTGTGAAAAGGCGTTTGCCTATGTATTTGTTCCCCGAAAGGGGATGCCGACCCGAACTTCATTAATCAACGCTATATCAGAGAGATGCTCGAGCACCCCAAGTCTTATCCCCGCCTTTTCTGAAATGCATCATGGTGATTACACACCTAACCCACTTAGAGAAATTGATGGTAGGCCGGTTGTAGACGAGTCAGCACTTCTATATTGAGATTTTGATTCTAACTAACCATCATCAGACACTTGATCGAAAGAGTTATAAATTTCAATGCTTTCGGAGGCTCCGTCACTACTCGCTCATCACATTTTTCTGTACCTACAGTAGCTGATGGCCATTCCCACGGTATCTGGATCATGGCAGCAAAAATAAACCACGCTTGCTTCTACAACTGTAGACGCAGCTTTATTGGAGACTTTCAAATCATCCGCGCAGCGCAAGATATCCCCACCAACACGGAACTCTTCTTTACCTACCGGACTCCCTTATCAAAAGACCATGATTTCGAAGGCACCCAAGCAGAACTCGAAAGCTACGGCTTTGTCTGTGGCTGTGCACTTTGTGTCGATGCCTCCAAAACCAGCAAAACAACTCTCTTAAAAAGAGAAAAAATACGAAAAGAACTCACAGCAGCTTTCACAACAGGAGGTTCACGCGGCTCTTTCGATTGCGCCAAAGTCGACACAAATCTCATCGAAACCGCTCTCAAAAAACTTGAACGCACATATCCCTCTCCAGCCTCCCTTGTCCCCAGAACAGGAATTTGGGATCCATATCTCGCTCTAACACGTATGCATGCCATTCTCAACCATTCCGAAAAGGTCATCCAAAGTACTCTTAAAACTCTCGAAAATCTAGGTTTTGTTGTTTCTGGCGCGGATTATCCTGTTGGAAAGGGAGAGAGTAGGGTGTTGAAGGTGGAGAAATGGGGGTTGGTGGTTGATTATTTGGTAGAGTTTTGGATGATGCTTGTTACGGCTTATGCTAGGCTTGGAGATAGGGAGAGGAGTAGGATGGCGGGGGAATTGGCGAGGAAAAGTTATTGTATTGTCGTTGGGGAGGAGGAGACTTTTGAGGAGGGGTATGGGTGGAAGGGGAGGGAGTATGTTGCGCAGGGGAAGTTGTGGACGGGTCTTTGATAGATAGGAGATGGGATATAGATAGATAGAGATAGATAGATTTCTTTTAATTAGAATGCTTTGGTTTTATTATGAGGGGAATATATTTTGTTTTTATTTTAGGCGAACTTACTCAAGTGAATGTGTTTTTACACTTCTCAAAGTATCCCCAGTTTGCCAATTTTCGTATACTTTAGAAAAGTATATTTTTCATTCTTTCGCTTCAATACTTTCGTATATATAAGCCGAAGGCCAAGAGAGATAAAAGACTCCGAAGGGAAGAATACTCAAGAAATAGTCTCTATGGCATCTCGATTATGATCACCTAAAATCCCCCCCCACATTCCTCATACCAAATCCGGCAACCCACCTCTCCCTATCTACCAAATTATATGCCATACACGACCCGATATCCAAGCGCGAGTCAAAAGCGCGGCCCCAACAACATCATCAACTAATCAATGACGCATAATCTTCCATCAATTCAAAATGAAAAAACCAGGTAAAGCCCTCCCAAAAGCTTGTCTCGTTCGCTTGATCTGGATCATCTCATCTATGTCTGAGCTTGCGAAAATATTTACTGGATGTAGAGTTGTGATTGGGTTCTAACCGCATAATGCATAATAAAGTTTGATGTGATGCTTAACTTTTATTATGCCTCGGATGGGTTAATAATCTTTTTCGCCTCCCTTTGAATTATGTTCCAATGATATTTCTCTAAGTCCCTTGTAGAGGTTAAAGGGGTATATTTAGTTTTTAGAAGTTTGAATCTCAACCTCACACCAGAAACACCTTTACGGAAAGTTCACATCCGCACTTTATAACATTGAAAACAGAGCACAAGAAGCCTATCGAACGCTCATGGACCCCACCACAACAATCAAAACATCCTCGCCGACATCTACATCATCGTGGTCAAGGACGAGGTCATGACTATTATAATTGTAATTCTACCCCTTGAGTCATGTCCGACACCTTAGAAACCATCTCATCCTCTAATCCTCAAATACAACCACCACCCTAACAACGTTTCTATGCTCCTCTAGTCCGTTGGAAATGTTATTTCGTCATTTTCGGAAACGAAGCGAAAATAGAAATAGGAATCGGGATTCGAGAGGAGTGTTTGGACTGTAGGACTAGTAGGCGGTGCTGGGGGAGTCGATTGGTGAGGAGAAGAGCTGGGAAATTCCTTTTGGGTGGATGGATGATGAGGTTGATTTGTGTGGGTGGGCAGGAAGGGCTGGAATGGGGGGAAGGGAGATTACGAAAATTCCTGTTAGACAGAAGGGAGGGAAATGTATCAAACGATAATATAAAAATTCTAGCGCACGATAACATCTAAATAAAATCACAAAAATAGGATCGCCAATGAAGATCTTGTATACTCAAAAGCAGAGGTATTCAGTCATTGACCAAAATTAGAGCTGCTACGTTCTTCAACGAGGGGAGAAATAATGCTGTTGGCCTCATTTAAACTTAAAATTGGGTGTATACTTGGTGGTAATTGGCCTCTTATCTTAGTAGTACTAAGTAGAGCAAGATTTGACTCGAAATCGATCAGAGCTCCGAGCTTTTTTTAGACAAAGAAGCATCGTGATTCTTGAAGAGTGAGGGAACATGAGAACTTAGATCTTTGAATACAGCTTCCTTTGTTCTCTAACCTCTATTACACGTGGGAATGGAAAATTGTGAGAATTGAGAAGTTAAGAGAAATTCTATAGGTCTGAAAGTTATCTTGAGGGCCGCACGAAGAGAGAACAAACACGAATATTTTCTATTAAAACTATGTTTTAGAAGAAGGGAATTGATGTTCTCTTATCCTTCGAGAATCATGAAGCTTTCCTTGTTTGAGAGTAGTAGCTGTGGTCATTTGCGGAAAAGTGGAAATGTCACAAAGCAGATTGATCATGAAAGAATAACAATAGAACCCTTTTCCGTGGAAAAATTCACTAATTTTCTCACGCCGACTTTTTACGAAGGATTCGGTCATCACCTTTCTTCACGGAGTTCGTTCGGGGATAGACCTAATCATGGCAGAACAATCAAGCAGCAGTAGAAAGGCGAATAGAACTAATGGGAAAGCCAGCAAGTTTCTCACGCCAATTGGGATCAGCAAAGTCAAAATAGGACGTAAATCCTACAATCAATTGGTAGACACCTTCAAACGATCTAATACCACAAAATCTCCTACCTCCAAGATACGGGGGAACAGTACACAAGCAAAATCATCTGCCTTCGAAACACCCGCAAGCCATTTATCAACCTCCCAATTACCGCCAGTACCCCAAATTCTTCTGACCGAACCGTCTCCACCCATTACGAAGATAGGGAAAAATGTTGATATATCAACTAGATCACATATGTCAACTGCAACAGATAATCTTCATCTCAACGGCGATGCTAATTCCATTCTAATCGAAGACGAAAAAACCCCCCCCGGTCCAATCGACCAAGTCCTCCAAAACTTCCACCACTCAACCTCCATCCCACCTAAACGTAACACCTTAACCTTCAACACCACCACTACCACCATCAAAAAACACATCATCCAAACCCCTCCTCCCTCTCCCTCTTCCCTTCCTCCAAGTCCAATACAAACCCAACCCACGTATCCAACAAGAGAATATATCGAACAATCCGCTTTTCAAGATCTTATTCATCGAGATCGAGAAGCGAATTTGTTGATGCGGGATGAAGAGGGGATAAGGAAGTGGTGGAAGAAGAATAGGAAGGTTTGGATGAGGCAGAGGGAGAGGATTAGGTGGTTGGATGGGAAAGAGGAGTTGTTGGGGGATGAGAGGGAGGTGAGAGGGGAGGTGGTGAGTTGGTTTGTTACGAATAAGATGGTTTTGAGGGGGGTTTGGAAGGAGCTTTTAAGGCTGAGGAAGAGGGAGGGGGAAGGGGGTGAGGTGGGAGATGTTCCAGTGGAGGCTATTGAGTTAGGTAATGGGGAGAAGATTGAGGAAGGGGAGGGGGTGGGTGATTCGGAGGGTAGTAGTGTGGTGTATAAGAAGAGAGAGAGGAAACGAAGAAGGGGTATTAGGGCTGAGAAAAGGCTTTTTGAATATCTTGATATGGAGGATGTGAGATCTTGTCCTTGGTATATAAAGTTTGGACCTAGGGGTCTGTTAAGATGGTATGAATTGGTACAGCTTGAATTTGTGAATTTCAAGAAGAGGGTGGAGGAATGGCTTGAGAAGGATAGAGAGGCATTTGAAACTGCGAGACAACAAGGGCCGGCGTTAAGGAGAGGAGGGAATCCTTACTTGGTCAAAACTTATGAAGTTAAGATGCAAGGTTTTCGACTTCAGATCTTAGGTCTTGAAGCGGATATTATTCGGGCAAATGTCTTGGTTACTCTATTGGATTATATACGCCTTGCTATTCTTCAAGTGTACCAACCAGAAAAAATACCAGAAGATGACTGGAAATCCATAATTTCTCCAATTCAAAATATTCTATATATCCATCAACGACGCCGCGAACTTCAAAATCGATTATGGGACGTTACTTCTACTCTTCTTCGTATTCAAGATTCAATAAAGATTTATGAATTGTTAGAGCAGTACTGCAATCAGAATCTCATCACGCATTATCATCAAGATCATGAGTTTTTAAGAAAGGAACTTCGAGTTCAGGAATATATTAGTATTATGCAACGATTCCTCGAGGAGGAAGTAATTTTATTCGAACAAATCGTTATAGCAGCAGAGGAAATAGTGGCTAAAGAAGAACCTTCGAAACCAAATCCCTATCTTTCAGAACCACTTCCTGAGGTTCCAGCTCGAAAATCATCTTTGAAACCAGTAACCAAAAAGGTACCTCCTAACTCTCAAAATCCACCTCTTCCGAAACCGCCCCTAGAGCCACCTATCCGGAAACCACCTCTCATCCTAACTCCGAGTATCAAACGTCGAGCCGAAAAGGAACCTACGGACTCACCATCATCAAAAAGAAAAGTACCAAATACCTCCAACGAGAATTTATACACCACCCCTCAAATCTCCACCAATCTATCCCAAATCCCTCCCCTCCCTCTCGCCACCTCCCCCTTCCCAAACACATCCCAAACCTACCACACCCTCCTCACTCAATTCTTCCTCTCCCCCGACATCTTCCCCCAATTCTTCATCTCCAAAAAATCAGCCGCCCCCAACCACTGGACTTTTACCGAATTCTCCTACCTCGTAAACTCGTTCTTACAAACCCGAATTTCAGATGATGTTCTAACGAGTTATTTAATCTATTGTTCGAAAATGAACGAGTTATTCTTTCTTATTCCCGGGGAGGTGGAACCTAGTATTAGGGTTAATAGGAATGGATGGCAGGGAGTGGAGGAATGTTCGTTTTCGGGACCGGAGCGTTCTATTCCTCGTGGAAATTATAAGAGACCGAAAGGGATTGAGAGGGCCGAATGGGCGTTTAAGGATGGGGATGGGAAAGGATGGTTTTTGGAAAGGGAGAGGGTTTTGTCGGTAGGTGGGTTATTAGATGTTTTTCACCGATGCGCTTTTTTGAAAATTTCTTTTCAATTCTCGAGGGGGAAGTTGGAGGAGTTTGTGGATTATTGGACGAGGGTGGGGAGGTTTTATGTTTGGATTGAAGGGGGGGAAGGGAGGGATAGGTTTGTTTTGAGGGTTGATGAGGGGTGGGATGTTGGGGGGGAGGGGTTGGAGTGGCAGAGATTGGGGGTTAGACTAGAGGGGTTTGAGATGATTGAGGGAAAGGTTTTGAAGACGGATTTGTTGGGTGTTTTGGTGAGGAGGGAGGAGGGGGAAAGAAGGATGGTGACGACGGAGGAGAAGTTGTATAATTGGATTTTTTTAAAAGGGTTGGAGAAGGAGGAGGATGCTTATGATGCGGATGTGGTGGGTGTTACGAGGAGGGGGTTTCATGTGAGTTGAGTTCTGTGGTTTTCTTTGTGTTTGAAAGTTCTTGTTATGGGAAGGCGTTGCACAGATGCTGACAGACTTAGTTTTTCTTGAGGTGGTGCTCGGAGAATAAACATCTGTTCACGTGAGTATTTACCAGGCTAAATCTTCCTGTTTTGTTGTAAGCTAATCCTTCTGGTTAGGCTAGATAGAGAGGGTACAGTTACAATTATTAACAACGGCTGGTTTTTGAAACGGGGAAATGCATAGTAGAGTACGAATACTTAGAATTAGACCCATAGAAAGAAAGTTTGAGGCTCCATAAGAAGCGTCTGCTTTGAAGACTGGTCCGCTTCAGAGGACTGGCTCGATAACCTTTTCTGTCGTGCCGCTACTCAACGAAAATTTTACTCAAGTAAAGGGCCGTTTATGATGACTGTATGGCGAGCTGCATGAAATCAGAACTAAATGCCTCGGTAAGTGAGAAGAGTAATCCGATCTTCTTGCAAAGAAAGCAAACAGCCGCGTTGAAGCGAGAAATGACGATATCACGTGTAACTAATGACCCAAGCCACGTGACACGACCATGCGATCACACTGTACGGTTTGTGCCACCACATGCTGTTGTTAGGGTCGTCAAGTAGGAATGACGCAGCAGCGCCGAGGTCATACGAGTGGTCACATGGAGAAATCTTTTTCAATGCTAGCAGTTAACTGTTACAACCTTTAAACATAAAATGGTATCAAAATATCACCTATACCCTATCCAAGATATTACAACCTCACTCATTCCATTCCAACCCATCTAGAAACCCCCCAAGCAAAAATCTAATCAGACTTCGTCCCACTCGCACTCGCCAACCCACCATTCTTCTCCGAAACCCCCTTTATAACCTCCGGCTGCTCAGCAACCTTCTTCATATCAGCTGGATCCCTTCCAGCAATAATACCACCCATACCCAATTCTCCCGGTTGCGTATCACTCTTTTTGATATAACCCCCAGCCAACAGATGTTCATGTGCTTCACATGGGCCGAAGACATAAGCTGCTTCTCCATGCGCGGCGTCGTCGCCGATGAGGAGTTCGGCTTCAGACATACGGAGGGGAATGCGACAGACGTATTTGATGAAGCAGCAAACGAGACTTGTCCAGACGATGTTCCATCCGATGACGAAGAGGCCACCGTAGACTTGAAGACCAAGTTGTCTTGCGTTTCCGGCTGGATTTTATGTTAGTATGATTATATTTCGAAAGTGGGAAGGAGAGAAAAGACTTACAAATAGCTCCACCAGGATTTGTGAGTCCAAAAGCAGCACATCCCTCCACCGTGGCGAAGATACCGGTACAGAAACCACCTAAGAACCCAGCAACGAGATGGGTGTGGACGATACCCAATACGTCATCAATCTTCCTAAAGTACGCAACCCTCTTACCCATAATATTCATAGACAACCAAGGGATACTTCCGCTGAGTATACCCATCACAATAGCACTCCATCCAGCAACCACACCAGCCGCTGGAGTAATAGCAACCAAGCCAGTAATCATACCCTGAACAGCACCTAGCACCGAAGGTTTCTTGAAATAGATCATATCGCAGACTGTCCAAGTGAGAAGACTCATCGCAGTGCAGACATTCGTATTCAAAACGGCCACACCCGCATCAGGACTTGCAGCATAAGGATCCCCACCATTGAAACCATTCCAGCCGATCCAGAGAATACCAGCACCGATCATAACAGCAAGAACATTATTTGGTCTCGAATCTTCCCTTTCTTGAGCCAGTCGTGGACCAACCCAATGCGCGGCCACGAATCCTGCAGTCCCGGACGATAAATGAATAACGTAACCACCGGAATAATCAATCACGCCTCTTTGGAATAACCATCCACCACCCCAAAGACTGTAAGCTCCAATCGTATAGCTGAACGTGACCCAAAGCGGGACGAAAAGCATCCAAGCGGCAAAGTTCATTCGGCCAAGAAGAGCCCCGGCAAGAATGACGACAGTGATGGCCGCGAATACAAATTGGAAGTAAATCATGGTGGATAGGGGGAAGTTCTGGTAGAGGTCTGCGGAGGGAAGGTAGGATTGACCAAGTTCTTTTTCGATGGTTACAACGGGACCTGGACGGCCAACGAAGGGAAGCATGTAGATTCCGAAACCCATTTTGTAGGCCCAGAGAACCCAGACGATCAGAGTGCACGAGAAACCGTAGAATGCCATAAAGGCGCTGTTGATGGCCCATTTTGAACGGACAATTCCTGCATAGCTAGGGAATTGTTAGTAACATTGCCGTCTTTGGGGAAGAAAGAAAGGAAGGAGAATTGTAAGTTGTGGGCGTGTCATACATAACCAGGAGACCTGGAACACTCTGGAGAGCGACTAAACTGGCTGCCGTAAGTTGCCAGGCATTGTCGCCAGTATCATTCCAATCTGTAGTCGAGTTCGACATATTGAATTGAGCTGCTCCAAGCCCGTCAGCAAAAGATACGAGCCTAAATATCTAGAATAAAGATTCTTCAACTGGTGGTACAGCTTCGGAATACTCAAACCAAGCTAGAAAATTGGAATGATGACTTGTAAAATACAAACTTTGCGCGACGAGAAAAAAGCCCCGGAAACTTTCTCGAGCAGGTCGCCGAGGTTATTAAGCTCAGGAGGAAAGCTCTTATCGCTATCTGCAGGTCAGCGTCCATTGGGAATTCATCCCCTTGAATAATAGCTGTAAATAACAAAGGCTAATAGCCTGATGTAAACGTGCGGGACATGGATTCTGCAGGCTTTGCTGTTGGGACTTCCTATCAGAGGGCGAGATGGGAGCGGTGATGCAAGGGGAGATGCTGGAGGGTCCCATCGAAGACTGGGCAGCACTGATACACCATTTTCTCGGTTTTGGTGAGGTGGTCGTATTGCTCACCTCCCCACGTTGAGTTGGGAAATCGGTAGGCACACCATCTTTTTTGTGGGATATTGCCTGGGACGTGACTTGCGATCCTTCCTATGCTGTGCAACCTCACCCCACATGGCCGGTTTCCGCTGGGGGGATTTCCATATGTCCTGCAGCTGCTTCGGCCAAGTCGCTCCGGATTTGCCTTGCTCGACGCCGTGGTACTTCTTTGCTCCATCGGCCAGTAGCTAAGCACAGACAAGATGTCAAAACAAGCTTTCGAGCCGAGCCTTAGCTAGACCTAAGACCTGCGAAGTCGAAGCTGGAGAGCTAAGAATGAAAAGGCGCTCTTTTGCGTCCTCACACGCCTTGGCTAGAAACACAACAGGAAGTCCCAAGCGAAAATTCGTGCACCTATCCATCTAGTTCTCCCACCCAATTTTCCCTCTTATCGGTGTCACCTCGTGAGGTGTCCCCCCCTCAGTCGCCGTCGTCGCTGGGAAGATAGAGCCACGCAGCCACGCCTGGGAGAGTTCGATGTCGGGCATGTCGTTGCGGAGGTCCAATGTGCTTGGCGGGTCTTATCGGTGGCGCCCCCTGGGGAACAGGGCGCCTGTGTATGCAGATAAGCTTTGTGGGGAGATACCCGTTGATGGGGAGTACCTTGGCGCCTGGAGAACGGGTGAGAAGGGGGGGCGATTGGGTGGCGACAAGGTACGGGTCCTTATCAGCGCCTCGTTATGGTGAGGGTTGTTGCGCTGGGGGCTGGAATGGGGACGCAGACTTGACATGGGGATTCGGTGGAACGGGCAGAATCCACATTGGTGGATGGGAATGGAGCCTTAGCCGAAGATTTGGCTCCGGAAAGGGGTTGAGCGGTTGGGGTGGCAACGGCTGTGGAGGCGCGAATGGAGGGAGAGCCTTGTATCTCAGTAGAGAAGCTTCTTCTAATGAGTAACCGTGAGTTTAGGTAAAGTGGCGGTCCTGCGGTCGCATCATTGCAGAGATTGTAATCACCGAGACATTTCCTTCTCGACGATATTGAAAGCTTATTTTATCACGATATACATATATTGTCTGATTTTGCTATCTATGGAAATGACTCAGAGAGAGAGACGTAGTGCCTGGCTATATCCTGCAGAGCCAAAATTGTCGAAGTGCTTAAATTACTACTCGACCATTCAGTGTCCAATACACGGGTTTTTCATATTAAAGTAGCCACCCAAACCACAACGCCAAGAATCAGTCCTAACACTCCTCATTCACGCCAAGCACAAGAACTCCCCCCCTTACCTCAATATACAACCGACTGGCTAACACCTTCCATAGCATCCTTCCATTGACGCTCTTCCTCCTCCTCCCACCCACCTTCCTCATCCCAACGACCTCCCATCTCACTCCTTTCCCGCGGATTCTCGTCTTTCCGCCTCTTCACGCGTCCACTCCCTCTTATAAGCATCCCTTCTCTCCGCCTCCTCAACCTCGTAAACCTTCCTCTCAGCATCTCTCCTCCCTTGTTCCTCACTCTCATAAAGCCTCTTCTCCTCCTCCCGCCTCTTCATTTCCGCCACATCATAAAGCTTTCTCTCCTGCGCCCTCCTCTCCTTTTCATCAGCAATCCACTTCCTATCAGCTTCTCTTCTCCCATTCTCCTCACGCTCATAAGCCATCCTCTCAGCTTCTCTCCTCTCCCTCTCTACCTGATTCCATCCATTCATCTCATTCTCCATCCTTTCACTCTCTCCCACTATCCACCCTAATTCCTCCCTCAATCTCAACTGAGCAGACACATCACCCGCAGCATGAATCTCCCCCCTAAACTGCCTCCAATTCTCCGCATCTTCACGATATCGATCTCTCTCCTCAGCCATCTCCCTCAATTGAGTATCATAATAAATCGTCATGCCTTCAATATGTTTATAAAGGCGGTCACAATCAGCAATCCCCTCGTCAACAGAGTCGACAAATCCATTAAGATAACGCGTAGGTACAATTTCTAATTCCGCAGGACTTCGAATTTCTTCCCGCCCGAATTTTGCTGCGATTCTGTTTTTCCTCGTTAGAGAGATTGATATTATAATGTGTTCGAAAAAAGGAAGGTACACTTACTGTTCTAGGAGTTCGCGGAAATCGACGTATTTCCAACCGTTGTGGGGTTTGAGATTTATTCGGATTTCATTGTTATTCAGAGCGTTAGGGATGTCGAAGAGTTCTGCGGCTATGGAAAATGTTTCGTGGAGTTTTAGACGCCGTAGTGGTTCTTCTGCTTCCTCTCCGGCATGTTCTTCTTCGAGGAGAGGCTCCTGTTCTTGTTCTTGTTCTCCTGGTGCGTGTATTCTGGGGCTAAGATCTACGACGGTTACTTTTTCTCTCTCGGGGTGAAAGGTTGTATGAGAAGGGGGCCCATGTTGAGGGGATAGCGATAGCTGTCGTGGTCTTGGGCGTATGCGGGGAGTAACGAGAAAAGTTGTTTGCAATGGAGGAGATTTGACACCATGAGATGAGCCTGGATTGCCAGCTTGCTTCGATTCGTGCTCTGGATCCTTCTTAGATCTCCTAAATCGACCTGGTGGAGCGGGCTGCAGAACGAACTTCTTGAGAGAGCGAATCGGAGATGAAAGATCTGGATTAGTAGGTGTTGTCGGATCATCGTTTTCGGTGGTTGGTACTTGTGGCATTTCAATTTTTGGAGAATTGGGATCGTTGTTCGATGCCCTTCTCGGGGGTTTGATTGCAGCCCATGCTCGAATCAAGGATTTATCTCCTCCTCTGGGTGGGCGACTGGCAGAGACACTCTTTTTCTGGTCTGCGATGCGATTGCTTGAGTTCCGTACTTTACCTATTGTCTTTGTTAGATTCATTTTCATTTCTTCAATGAGCATCAAAGAAACGACAGGGCTGTGGGTTTGGAGAATGTAATTTACCTGGAATAGGAGAATCGGTATTTGAAATTCTTCGTTTCATATTTGGAGATATTTCATTCAATGGTGCCCTAGGTCTCCTGTGTTGGTGTTAGCATTGGAGAGAATGGATTTTTGATAGGTGGTTGCGCACTGGCCATCACATGGTAACAGGAAGTGAAGTGAAGGTACAAGGAGGTGAAAGTAAATTTTCGCTTATCTTCTCTCGAAGCTTGAAATATGAAGGAAATTTGGAGGGGGGATGGGAAGAAAATTGTTAACGTACCTAGAATTAGGAGGATTGCAGTCCCTCTTTCTGCTTGATATTGGTTCCAGAAAAGCCAGCCTAGACTGAGGTGTCGAGTTTCCACCTCCAACCTTGGGAGGCTGTACCATTAGGTTGCTTCTATTCATGGCGCAAGTACTCTTTGGGCGTAATGGATCTGTTCCTGGGAATCGTTTGGGATGAGAGGTTGGAAATGCTTTTCGATATCAAGAAGGTTCTCATGCCAGAGCTGCAAGAAATAGCGACGCTTAATTACGGCGCACTCTTTTGTTGGGGTAAATGTCGGAAATTGCGAGTTGCGGGAAACCATGGAAACAGGTTGTCGCGCGACAGGGGGCAATCATTGAATGAGGAAAGAGGAGTCTTGATAATTATTTTCGAGTAGAACTTACTCATTTAGTGATTAATGATGAAAACCATAATTGCTTATTCTAAAATTGAACAGATACACTTGTAATTTTTTGTTTCTGAATATTATGACATTACTATTTCATTTCGACTTATTCTATTATAAATCTAGCATAGAGAAAGGAATTCATTTCTCATAAATACCGTACTTCACAAACAACAGGATAGATTTTGTCCTGATACCTGTATAGCAAGCCCCGCCCAGGACAGATACTACGCATCAACAAGGTAGCCAGTTACAGCTAATTATGCTTATCTCTAAATTATCAAAAGAATTCTCATCTAATATCTCAATGTAATTATACATATCTATACAATACTGATTAAATGGTTTTGCCGGAGTGGACCCGACGAAAACGCGGGTCGGCTAACTTGGCCAAACTTCACTTCAACACCACTCTATGCTACGGGCAGTAAAATGCGTGCACTTAACGGGTATTATTTCTTAATATATAAACCTATATTTTATCTTATATAAACTTACCTACAGCTCTACTACTTATAAGTGTATTAAAAGTGTAGTTATAGTTTTATTAAGGTAGTTAATGCGTCTACCCCTTTTACTAGCTTATATTTGATCTACCAGCTCATTCGATTCCTCGTTTATATAGTACTATACATCCTTAAACCTAAGGGTAATATACCTGATTTTACTATCCTGACTAATATAATGGAGCCTGCTAATACCCCCCTTTAGGTATATAATCGACCCCTCGATCCCTTGAACCAATCCCTTGAATCAATCCCTTGAATTAACCCCTTGGAATGCATTCGGCCCGGGGGAATGCATTTAGCGCATTAGAATACATTTGGCCCATTGGAATGCATTTCACCCGGGGGAATGCGTTTGGTTTATTAGAATATAACCTGTCTAATCCAAGACAAAGCTTCGTAGAACGAGTTACAGGAATAGAGGCCAGATATTATGTGCCCCGAGCTTGCGAGGATAAGGCATGTAATAGATGTCCGACTGACTACAACTCGTCTAATATAAGGCAAAATACTTACAATTCTGCTAATTCAGCAAATCAACCTATGCTTAATCATTTTAAAAACATATACTTTTTAAAAGCCCTGAGTCTCAAACTTGAATCTATTGGATCTCACACCTCCCCAGACTACTTCTTCTACCTTCTTCCATATTCCTTTCCCTTCTTTCCTTCTCTCTATCTAACTTCCCCTCCCTTAAAAACCAAATACCCCCTAAAACAGCAATAACACAACCCCCAACCATCACCATCCAAATAACTTTCAAACACCATTCATAACCATCTACTAACCCCTTCTTTAACTCACCATCTTCCATTTTCATAATAATATATATCATGCCTGTAGCATTTCTAACCCAGTCTTCTGCTTGAACCTTTTTATAATTTGATAGTACGGGTGAGGTGTTGATGTAATAGCGAAGAGAATTTTGGAAAATTATTCCACCAATTGCTACACCGAGGGTCTGACCTAGGGATTTGAGGATTATATGGGTGGAGTTGATTGATGAGTTGTTGGTTTTAGTGTCTGTATCAGACTTAGAAGGTGGGGCTGCAAATGATGTAGCTGAAGCTGCTATTGTTGGGTGTAAAAGTCCATAGCCTAGACTAGCGAAGAGTAGTCGAATGGTCCAGGACAATGTGGATGTAGTGCTGTTGAGAAATATGAGGGATGATGTTCCTCCAATCGTGAGAGCCCACCCTGTGAACTACTCTGTTAGTATGATGTGAAAAATAAGAGAGAAGCACCAACCAATGGAATCTGAAAGTTCAATTTAGGTCTCGAAGCAGTATTCGTTTGGTAAAACCCATAGCCCAACGCACCTACACTTACTGGTATGGTAATAGTAAATAAAGTGATTCCTGCTTCCAGAGGAGATAGTTTCTTGACTACCTGAAAGTAGAGGGGTATATAATATAGCACTGACCATAACGTCATTCCATGTACAATAGTCGAGAAACTGGAAATACAGTTTCTACATGACGAAAAAGCCACCTTGGGGAAAATAGGCTTGAGAATCACTCTTGATCTTATTATAAATCCGATTACCCCTAGAAATCCCAAAGAAAGAGGTATGAGTGTATGCCAACTACTCCAGTAATACGTTGTTCCACCTCAAATCGTCAATCTTAGTCAAAATCCAGTTTTTGGAAAAAAACACAAACTCACCCCAAGTCAGCGGCACCAGTATAGCCGTAATTGATATAGTCATTAAAATCCACCCTAACCAATCAAACTCCCTCAAATCCTGCCACGAAATTTCAGAATAAAATTTCGATTTCATAGATATCTGAATAGTAATAAGAATTATTCCACAAACAGGTAAATTAATCCAGAAAAGCCATCTCCAATTTATAGTTGCGAAAATACCTCCTATGATAGGTCCGATAATTGCTCCTATGTACCAACACAGATTAATTATTCCCGACCAGAAGTCGTGGTTTTCTGGAAGGGTTATTGAATTTATGAGGGTTTGAGTTAGGATCATGGTTCCTGCTCCGCCGATTCCTTGGATACTTCTTCCTGTGAATTGTTAGGATAGAGTTTAAGGAGAAGCATTTTTAAAGTTAAACTTACCAATAAATAAGGTTGTAAAGCCGGGAGCTAGAGCTGTGATTAGGGATCCGAGAGTGAATAATGATTGTGCGATTGTGAGGCAGGTTTTGGGACAGAGAATTGGGGATAAGGGGATCCAGATTGGTTGGAGGAGGGTGGAAGCTAGCATGAAGGAGACGCTTGCCCAGGAGTCGGGGATGGCGCTGATGGGGATGTCGTTGGCGATTGCCTATGTCTTATTAGAAAGGAAAGCCTAGTAGAGGTCGGATGAAGAGGTACTGGAAGAGCGATAGTAAGAATTGTTGCGTTATATGCGCAGAGAAAATTAATTGTTGATAATATAGAAATGGAAGTATAGAAATAACATCGGTTTGAAATAACTGGTCCTGTGACTTGCGTCTCTAGTGTCATATTCTCCGCGTAATATGCCATTATTGAGATAGAGGAAATTAACGAAGAGCAATTCTTCGAAGAACAGGGAGGAAGGAAGCAGGAAGAGAATTTGTCAAAGCAGAGATAAATAATCGAATGCTGCACAAGATGAGAAACTTGGATGAAAGTGGACGTAGTTTTGGTGATTCATGAGGTAACCTCGTTGGTTTGAATGTGCTGTAACTTGACAACTCACATTTGCTATACAGAGTCATCATAGATCATATCTATGAATTCTGGAAACTTGTTTGGAGGCTTGACCCTCGAGGTAACTTGTATTCAATTGAGACATTTTCGGACAATTCGTGTTAAGTCATGACACGTTTTCGGCCTATGGATGAGCACTCAGCATATTCCCGCAAGCGAGTGTATCCTCAACAACGCATGACTCTTGGTCCCGAGTCGAGAGCCCCAAGGAGATTCTGGATAGTAACACAAAACCGTCCCTTACCTCTACGTGGTGCTGATTGTATCACCTAACCAATTCCTTTCCTTGAATACGAGGTACAGAAAGATTTTCCGAGGGGAAAAGGAGAAATGCAGGACGAACCTGGGTTTTGGATGCAGTGGAGCCGGAGTTACTCATGTGAACCGAAGAGCCAACAGAAATCTTCCAACTGAGCATTGAAATGTGAAATGTGATGGTGGGAGACCCGTCTGAGACATTGTCCGAGTAGTTTTCGGCTTCTCCCGAATAGCAGGAAGCTAAAATCCACGAGCTAAAGAAAAATATTGTTTTTCCTCTGGTTTTTACTTCCCTTCTGCTGGTGTGTCCTATCGGTATATAGGGAATGAATAAGTATTACTAGAATGACTAAAGCAGTAGTTGAGAGGAGTGGTGTCAACGTTTGCTGTCTAGTCAAAGGAGCGGCAATTCCATAGTTTCTCAAGTTTAGCTTGTTGACTTAAAAAAATATTTCCTACTTGAATATACATGGAAGCCATAGGTCAGGATGAATTGCCAGAAGTTTGTGACTGGTCGTCAGCTCGTCACTTCGGTTTTCATTATCTAGTTGCTTGTATAGAGAGTGGCTCCCTATGCACTCGTGGATGAGGATGACTGCATTAGAGCATTGTGTATTTAATGAAATGGGGTATTGAAGTAGCTGGTAGTCCTCAATATTAAATCTTATTCCGAACTTCTATTAGCCTTATTTATATATCAGAAGATCTTAGGATAGAGAGTGAGATTTTCCCTGGCGTCAAGTTAAGTCGGCGAGCTGAAGTTATGAATACCACTAATCCCTAATGCTATTTATCTTGCCAATCTCTTCTTAATAGCAATTTCGTCTTTAATTAACCAAATTCACGCTCTCCTCGCCTAGTAAATGATTCCTATATCATCATGTCGGCTCTAGCAATCCCGTACCCAAAAGAATAATTCCCACCATTTACCACTTCAGGAACCCCTAATGCTCATTCACTACAAAAGATATCCAAGTAAATCTCAAATATCTTGCATTTAGAAATTATCTAATGACAATAAATCTGCCCCGAACTCCCAGCACCAAATCCTATTCCTCCATCTTCAACCAAGACCCAAGCACCCGATATCACCATCTTTTCCAATCAAAGAACACCTTTAATACCACTATTGGTTACTGAACAACCCTCAACAACTGTCCATTAGCAACCAAAATCTAGTTATGGGGGAATCAACGCTAGAAATCCCTATAATGGACGTCGATCAAATCCTAACTCCCCTCGAAATCACCCGCCGACGGAATCGAGAGCGAAGAAATAACCTGAGCCTATATTTCGCTAGCAAATACATCCAAAAGGGCAAATTTTCCACAGCACAAGAATTATGTGATCAAGTGCTCGCTAATCAACCAAATCAGTCCCACGAAGCACAGGTACATATGATGATAGGTCGATCGATTGTTAGAGCACATGGAATTTGTCATATTCGGAGAGCGATTAAGCTCTTCGAAGACTTGGTTGAGACTTGGGAAGATAAAAAATTTGTTGAGGGACTTGCGAAGGCGAGGCGCATTGAGGGGATAGTGGAGGAGAAGCTGAGGGATGAGAATGATAGGAATGATAGAGGTAACAATTCAGAAGGATATTTCATTACCGACGAGTTTGTGGAGAACTGAAGAGCAACCTTCTGGGGACCTCAAGCCAACGTACTCAATTCCCCTTTTGATTCTTTGTTACCGAGGTTCGCTGAAAGTCCATAAAATAACACTAATGGTATAAATTGTGAAGAGAACACGGTTAAGTCTGGTATGGATTTTGATGCCACGAGGATATTGTTTGGAGAACGAACATAACCACAAGTCCGTGAATTCTATAGCTGATGTCTCGGAATTGAACATGTTGGGAGGGGTTCCTTCTAGCTGCATTTCAGGACTTTTCTCTCCCCTAATCATTAGAGTATTTATTAGTCGATCTAGCAAGTACTTAAGAGAGGAGTGATAACCTTAGGAAGGATTTAGATAAATCTGAAGTTATAGCATAGATAACAAATACGAACGAGAAATTGATTAAAACTCTTCATGTGTGATAAAAGAAAATGGGCGTGAACGCTTAGATGATTTTTTAATAAATTATTTACCAGTAGAACTTGAAGTCAGATGCAGAGTTGGCTTTTATATTTCCATCTAATACTATTCCAGCTCCCAATTTTCTCCCCCTATATTTGAATCAGAATTACAGCTTAAATATCTTTCTCACTTAGCTCAGCCCCTATCAAACCTTTTATGAAATGAAGTTGCTTTTTTGAACGTTAGGAAGCTTTCCTCCTGAACTTGAAATCTACTGGCTTGATGAGTTGTTGTCTTCAGGGTTCTAGTTTAGCCCTGGGTGACGACATGAATCACTACCTATTTGTACTAGTAGACTCATTTCTAGAACCTCTACTAGTTGATTCTAGATTACTAGATATGATTTCTGGAGAGTACTTCACCTATTTCTCTGCTAGTCATTTAGTGTTTGAATGTATTATATCAACCATTATAATGGTTTATGAGTTGTCACGAATGTTGCCATCTGAGAAATGCTGGTACTGGCAATATAATTGTGTTCTTTCTTTCTCGCCATATCTATGGATACAGCTAGCATATTACTTATACAGTTTTCCCGATATCTAGTTCCACAGTTATCACCTAATTTTGACGCTAAGAACCAACTCTGGTTCCATCGTCCCACTACTTATTCAAAGGCTTTTATAGAGGCACCGATATGATGCTACGACGGAGGATGTTGTTCAATATGAGAATGGATATTCCCCTAACCCAGGTTTTCGAGTTCTTTGAGAGTCGAAACCCTTGGATAACACAGTCAGTGCACCGTATAACAAGTGCTAAGAAAGACGATTTACCTAGTTACCGGCAGCACTCTCAGTATTTTCCTTGTTTTTCAGAGATTGATCATCATCTCCAGATATCGCCGCAGATTTCTCAGTCTCAGAAGACATCATCCCCTCTACCCCCTTAGAAACCCCGATCCTCCCCACCCACCTACAAGCACCCTTCCATACACCCCCAACAAAATTTCCCACCCCCTTCATTCCCTTTTCCCCCTCACCAGCCTTCGAATATTTCAAATGAAGTTGAACTAATTTTTTCGCCAACTTAAGATTCTTTTTCCACTCCTTATTCTCAGGATTCTCACGTACTAATCTCTTATACCATCTAATAGATTCTTCGGCATGGAAGAGTCCAAGTTCTCCTTCCCTGGTACCTAAAAAGAAATGTGCTTCTGCTCTCAAAGTTGGTGGGAGGGAGAGACATATGAGAAGACTTTTGCAGATTTGGTAGCATTGGTCATCTTCGTCGTTGAAATGATGTTGTTTCGCTATGTGGAGTTGATTTTGGAATTTAGCGAAAGCGGATCCTTCAGATGTGGACATGATGGTTGATGTGGTCGAGAATGGATGTGCTGTTTTGGGGTTGTAGATTTAATCGATATGATCCTTGCTAGATTATCTTGAGGGGTATTTATATAAGATTTAAGGTATAAAATTATTTGTAACTTGAAAAACTTGGGGTTGATTCTTTTAAAGTGAATTTCAAAAAATTTGATTCGCCGGGATATTAGGTCTATTATAAGATTATTTAATTGCTGAACTTTTACCTCTCATATCTAGGCTCTACGCTAATCAACGAGCTTCCCTAGCACCATAATGTTTATTCCAGATATTTTTAATTTTTTTGGTATAACTCGACGACAACTAACTCTCGAGGATTCATTTATATAACTCCTACAAACTCAAAATCATCAGATCTCTTAATTTTCTTTTTCAATTAGAAGGTAGGCAAGCAAGCAAGCAGGTAAGTTAATAGGATATCTAGAAAATTGGATAACTACAAGTACCTACGTAGGTTACCTAGCTTAGATTATATATATATATAAAGGGGGTGGGGAAGAAAGGAAAGGAAAGTATAAAGCATAAAATATAACCTAAATATTAAGGGGACAGAGCAAATTCATTAAGGCTTTCATTCTTATCTCTTCCTATGCTATCCTACCTAACGATCTTATCTATCCTATCTCCAACCATCCCCCGTCAATTTCCACTCTCACCTATCCTTCTTCGTCCCCTCATAACCCGCCACCCAATCCCCACGCATAAAAGCCTCGCACACACGCCGAAAGACAAAAAAACAAATCTCCCCTCACCCCCAACCTCTCCCGAGAGAGCACATCCACCCACCACCCTTAATCTAATAACTAAAAAAACCCAAACCAAAGAAAGAATTAGAAAAGGGGAAAAAAACACCATAATTAGATAGTATCTACAAAGTGGTGCCCTAAATACAAAAAAAAAAACAGGTACACAAAGTCCTGCCCGAAAAATGCGCCTTAACTTTCTCAATTTTTTGACCCTTCCGTCAGTCAAATGAGAAAAATATAATACAAGAAGAAGAAGAAAAGGGAAAAGGAATCTTAAAAGAAAAAGACGAGGGGTATCGATTCGTGTATTTCGTGTGATGGATTTTTTGTTTTGGTATTGGGTGGGAATTGTCGTGAACGGCAATTTTTGGCGGAATTAATGACTGAGGGTGTCTAGTGGCGTTGTGTGATTGACTTCCGAAACTGAGTTGAAAGATAATATGCCCACCTTAGGACAAATGTACCTTCAGAGGCTTTTTTTTGCGAATTGTACGTGATGATATGGCGAATATCTTGATTTGATCCTCAAGCGGCACCAGCGGCAGCGTCAGTAGGGTAGTACCATGAGCAAACTGCGATGATACTTTTTTCGGCGAAAAAGGTTAGCACGTGACCAAAAATTGAAGATATACTTTTTTTTTAAAAGGCAAATTCAAATCACTTACATGTACAGACATTGCAACAGCATTCCTTCCAGCCAATGGCTTTTTCCATCGCTTATCTGCACCATAAAGAGTCAGTAAAGGGCCATTGGAAGTAAATAGAGCCTTAGAAGAAGTTTGGGGAGGTTGGGGTTGAAGATTGAGAACTTACAAGATAATTTACTAACAACACTGAAACGAAGAGAACGGCAACTTGGAAACCATCAAAACTCATTGTCATATCATCATTTCCCAAGATCCATCCAATGACAACCATCAAGGGAATGAGGAGCAGAGCGACTTGCATCGAGGAACCTACAGCAACGCCTATTGCAAGATCCATTTTATCTTTCACGGCTACCGTCACGGCGGTTGCGTGTTCAGCCGCGTTCCCGACGATTGGGAGAAGAATGAGACCGACAAATTCGACAGAGATAGCCCCATTCTCGGTGACGGATGAAATACCATCAACCATGAACTCGGCGCAAAGACCGATGATTGCCGTGGCACCGGCGAGAGTAGCCCAGGCAACGGCGATATGAAGCTGTGGCATTTCGGGCTCATCTTCTTCATCCTCATAAGCAGTTGTGCAGATGAGATTGTCGGATTGCTGTTCCATCAATGGGGCTCTTCCAGGTCCGGCCCCTATTCCTCCCGCTTTAGCCAATCCTTTAGCGAGGGCACCCTGGGGAAGGGCATTCTTGCGAGGTTTCACAGCGACTTTCTTGCTTTCTTCATTGAACATGACCGAATGGGTTTTCAGTTGGAAGAAGAGATAGCCACCATAGACGATTAGAAGGATGACTGCTGTTCCGCGAGAGAGACCTGCAACGGAAGACGCGGGCGCATCGCTAGCGTTACTGAATCTGTCGAAGCATGTTGGGATGATAACGCTGCCGACGGCCAGAGCGAGTAAACTTGCAGCGGTTTGAGCGACAGTGACGTTGAAGAATTGTTCGCTTCGTCTCAGCCCGCCAAAGAAGAAACACATTCCCATAACCAGAAGTAGGTTGGAGAGAATACTGCCGATAAGCGAGGTTTGAACGACGATCACGTTACCTTTAGCGAGCGCAATGATTGCAACAATCATTTCGACGGCATTACTGTTTTCAATTAGCTTTTTTCTCATTTCCCAAGAAGGGGCACCAAACCCGAAAGAAGCGTTCAGAAGACCACCTAAACTTTCTCCTACGTGGAGAGCAATCTCCTCAGTAGCGAAACTTAGCATGCCAGCTAAGGGGATAATGGCAATGAAATTGACCACGAAAATGACTTTACCGTCTAACCCCGCGTAGTTGACGGCAATACCAACCGGCGCAGCAAGCAATAAGATATTGACCCAGGAATTGAAGATTGTGGCCATCAACTGATTTCGTACGGTGAAGGGCTCGTGCTTCAATTCTTTCCCCTTCCACCAAGGCAGCTTTTTAGGCTTTTCTTCTTCGACCTGCCTGGACGAGTTTTCTGCCTCACCTTTGCCTTGTTTCAAGAATTTGGCGACAAAGTTCTTTCGCGCTCTGACTTCAGGACTATCCGGCCTCGACGAGTTACGGGTTTGCGAAGGGGCTATCGTCGCCTGGCTATCTTCACTGTGACCAGTCGCGCCCTTTGCGGTGGTCATCTCAATTTCCCCATCTTTCGATGATCGCAATATGGGCGCCTCTTCTGTGTTGTAGGTGCTCGGTCTGGGCGGTATGGGCTCGGTCGAGATGGTCGCTAACGGTACGCCGCCAGTGTCCCCATTCCTGGCTCCAAAGCCGCGCTCAAGATCGCTCGAGGGCTCGCCCGCCCATGTGCTCGACCTTACGGCCCCGCCCATCGAAGGGTTTCTCATATTTTTGCGCCATGGATTCCACGAGTCGCTATACCAGGCCTCCTTTCGAGCCGCGCGCTTGATCTTGTCTAGATTTGCCATTGTGAATCAGCGATTGCCTTTTTATTTTATTTTTGGGGTTTGGTGGGGGGCGGATATAGTAAAAATCGCGCGACATGCTTTGTTTACACAGGAAACTTACGGATCGAAAACGAATTGGGAGCACTCATGATTGAGTGGTGGGTGTGGTCTGCACAGGTATGCTGTTCCTTGTGAGCTATCTGAATTGGGCGCTGGGCAACTAGTCAGGCAGATTTGGGCTGGGCGTAATGGTGGGATTGGAATTGGTGCGTGAGTGTGAATGAATGCAGGGCGAGCGCGGTGCAACGAAGACAGATGTTTGGACTTTGTTACACAGTTGTAGTTCTGGAGATATCAGGCGCAAATGTAACACCTGCAGATCGATCTGCGTACGTATAAATTCCCTTGCTAAAGTTACAGCAACCTTGCAAAGCGCAACTGGCGCCTCGTTGGGGCTGTGGTGAACGGAGTGCGCTGACTGAAGGGAGCCGGCTTGAAAGCCTTGCGGTGGTTGGTGGCGGTGATGGAGCGCCAGGTACTATCCTTTAGTCGTCGGCAGGTGTTGGTGGGTTCTGAAGGAGGGTATGCGGAGCGCGGTGCGACAGGTTGTCAGGTTGTTAGGTTGTTGGGAGGAAAGCAGAGGGCTCTGGGCGAGAAGATGAAGATGGTACTGTACAATCTCGGGGATTTCTTGGCTCTGCGCGCGGCCCTGGTGCGATTGGATTCTTGCGCTGGACCGTGGGACCCTAGGAATGGGCAAATTGCTGCTGGCGACGGCGGTTGATGGGTGGTATCCACGCACGGCGGGCAGGGAGTCTGGCTGCTCCGAAGCCTCTAAGCGATGCCCCTGGATCGGATTACGATAACGTGCGGAGTCGATTCGTCGGCTCTGGCTATTCACAAGGTTCCGCTCGGCCAGAATATCGCGAGTGAAGGATGGCATTTATATCCCTCACGTCACCCCAACACCGCACCATGAGCACCGGGTCCTTTGTCGCCAGCCATTCACCGCGATGTCTGGTTCTTTGAGGGGCACTATCGCACAAAGCTTCTTTGGAACAAGATGCGAGCTGCTTGGCAAACTCTCGTCGCTGGCTCACGGCGGGTGCCCAGAGTCTTGACTCCCGGCGCGGCAACAATCAAGCTCAAGCACAAGAAAATCAAGCCTGCCCAGCTCTTGGCCGCCTGGAGCGACTGGAACCGGCGCCACAGGTGCTGCCGTGGGGTACGATACAGCTGAATTTACTGGGGGGGGGATGTTTCCAGACGTCTAGCGCCACAGAGGACACCTCATTGTGCAGCGAAGATCACCTGACCGGGGTCCGTCTCCACGTTGGGCCAGTAGGAAAGCGTCAGATAAAGTTTGCGAGGGGCAGTGTGGTGAGAAATGGAAACGGGAATTGCTTCATGCCCCCTGAGTAGATTAGGCGCGAGCACGTGATGCGAGTATTTGATGCGAGTATTTGAGTAGATACCGTTCCTTCGAGTGCCCCTGCTGCGACTTCTTAGGGGCGACGACACCGCCTTCGTGGATATCCGAAAAAGTGCAGTGCGGCAGCTCCTACCGACTCTAGTCGAAATGCGCTGGCAGGTTTTGTCTTGGTTGTTTTTGGTGCAGAAGAAATCGTTTCACGGGCCATTCTTAGACTTCCATAGGTCGGGGAATATGAGGCGATGACGACGGTGCGAGGAATTGGGCTCCACGGGAAGGACGGCCATATATCATGACTTACTTATAAGGTCTTCCGCCAGGTGAGGTTACAGCTTACAGCTCATCCCGTCCGTGTTTTTCTACGTTTGTGGTGTGAAAGAAAGGGCACGGTCGGCCAATAGGTAAATGAGCCTTGATCCTACACCTATGCGCCTCATGCTCGATATCACATCATCGTGGACGATCTTGGATTCCAATGTCCCCATACCGGTTGCATCAATTCGCGAGACTAGAAATCGAGTTTCATGACAAATGCCGGCCAGTCAAGTTGTTGGCTATTTCATAGCCACGATTCTTTCTTGAACTACCGTAGCCAAGGCGTCCATCTCGGCCCCGTTCTTACATGGCAAGGTAGACGAGAAAGTCTTATCTCGGACCAGCTTGAGATCTACCGGCTGTTTTCTATCCTCGTGCGCGTAAACAAAACACTGCCACAGAGGAGCCTCCAGATTAGGTACACTCTACGTAGGTCAATTTAATTACAGTACTAAGCTCGTCCCCGCTGAGGATATCGAATTCACCAATTCTTCGACGGTGGGGATCTTTTCCGGTACTCTCGGCATCACCAACGGTATCTACCACAGAGACAAATCAACCGTCTAAATGATCTAAATACCATGGCAGTCTTTCTATCCAAGAATGACGACACTTAGCCCAGAGGCTTACTACTAGCATCAAATCAACACTAGAATTGACAGGGGAAGAAATCTCTCAAGGACTCTCATAGGAATCCAGAAATTGGCCTTGAATACATAGGCCATAACACCATCTGAATGAAATGGCTTTCGACTTTTCAGGAGAACTATCTGATAGAAATTACCAAACCATCCGTCTCAGCTTCTTCTGCCACCGGAATGGAGGGGAATTCAATAATCACATTTTATGACATAAGCAGCCCCGTCCCTTTACCAGCCAATCAGCCGTTCCTCCTCCGTCTAGAATATTTTCCAAGCGAGGAGGGGTCAACTTCATTTCATTTCAACTCCTGTTCCAACCATCATTTAAGCACCATCAAAACATCTAGTCCATAGCTCAATTAGTTCCTTCACAATGTCTGAAGAAATCACACTTTTTGATCTCCCAACCAAGGGACCTCACGTAACAGCTTGGTCTCTGAACCCATGGAAAAGTACATTCTTGACCCCACTTTGACCCCTCCATCTAACGTTTCATAGCCCGTCTCCTCCTCAACTACAAACATATTCCATACAAAACAATCTGGCTTGAATACCCCGATATCGAACCCACCATATCACCTCAGTACACCCTCTCCTCCATCCCCTCCAAATCCCCCCCCAACTAACCACCATCCAGCACCCAACCTAACACAGGCCCACACACAACACCCTACACAATCCCCACCATCATCCTCCCCGATGGAACCTACCTAATGGATAGTATCCCCATCTCGGTCGCCCTCGAAAAACTGTACCCAACGCCCTCCCTGGATGTTCCCTCCCCGCTCGCAACAGAAGTTCAGAAACTCATCCCCGGTATAGCTATGCCTCTAAGAGCTACCTGGATGCCGAGGCTTAGCAATAATTTGTTGAGTGAGAGGTCCAAGGAGTATTTTGATAGAACGAGAGCGTTGCGTGTGGGCATGAGTTTGAGTGAGTATGCGGAGATGGAGGGGGATAAGAGGTGGGATGAGGTAGAGAAGGGAGTGAGGAAGTTGGCGGAGCTGGTGAAGAGGACGGAGGGGGTGTTTTGTGAGGGTGATAGAGGTAATGTCTTTTCTATAATTCTGCGGTTTTTTTGCTTGAAGAGGGTAAAGGCTAATTGTGTGTGGATAGTTACATATGCCGATTTCATCATTGTCAGCTTCCTGCAGTTCCATCATACTATCGATAAAGAGGGTCTATTCGATAAGATGGTAGCTTTTGAACCTTGTCTGGGAAAATTATACGAGGCTTGTGAACCTTGGTTAGAAAGGAATGATCATTGAGTCGTCCGTAATCAATTTAAATTATAAGAGGTTCACTTTGGGAACTAAAATGAGGCGACTGAAAATTTAAAAATCTCAACTAGAGAAGGGTGTGGTGGTGTGTAAATAACATAAAGGGGGATAACGATACTGAGTCATTCAAGCTAGTAAGCTAGCGGTACCTACATACAGTATTGCAATCATTAACTATTCTACAATAACATATACCAAACCTCAAACCTTAAGACGGGAATTAACCTCTCATTGCTAAATATTAACTATTTTTCACAACTGCAACTATATTAATATTAATATGATATTATCTGATCTTAACTATCTCTTCTCATTATTTTAAATCTTGTTATTTATTCTCAACTGTTATTAGATATTTTAGAATCTTTTCTTTGTGATTCGAGCGGCCTCGGATATCACTTTTCGCAGCCTTGTGGTTTATCATTGATGACGATGATGCAAAGTTCGCTCCTTCCTGGAAAGGAACAACAAGATCTATAGGGCATCTTTTTCCAGATAACGGCGATAGTGTGCATTTCATCCTAGTTCTGGATCTTTCAACATCAACATCAACCTCAACTACTACTTTAAGACCTTTCTATTCTCACCCCTCTACCTTCTTCTTACATAAAAGCTTTCTTTATTCATACTAACAATTTGCCGCCCATTGCTAACTACAACGACTTTTCCGGCTGGTCTCAGTTTCAAACTTCTTGATCTTCGATATTTTCCAAGTCTTAACGTACGTCATCATCATATCATCATCATCTTCAAATTTAGTCTCTACCACATTCGGAGTGATAAGCTCAGTTTGCCCCTGGGCCTGGCAGATTTTTAAATCTGCCTTTCACTTCATCTACTTCATCTTCCATACATTTCCTTTCATTACAACCACACACCTTGTGCCTCTCACCATCAACAAAACCTTCACACTCAGCTTGTTATTCATCTATCCGTCTCAACTACATGAGATATCCTTATATTTGAGTTTTCTTGATTGACTTCAAATCTAGTTCAGCATCAAAGATCTCATAATCGCTACAAATTTCTTCAGGGGATTCTAACCTGAAATTCTTGATTTTATCATAGCAATCTTTTTCACAGCAGGTATTAAAAACCCCTCCATGCTGGGAAATTAGGCTAATGGACTAGTACCTGATTTTCTCAACATTTCCTGCATTTCGCTCCGGTTTTCGAAGCGCAAAGTTTTTATAACAATATTTTAACATCACCGTCGAAGTTTCGAAATAATTTCTCAAATCTTCATTTCATACCATAGCCATACTAAAAACTCAACTCTTTTGAAATACAATTATAAAATAGCTAAAAACGATATGCCTCGTCAGCCCTCTCCTAATACCATGGATGTCGACAACTTGTACAATAACATTCTTCCAGAAATGGACCATGATTTCTACGAAATCAAGGAGTCTATCGAACACGATGAACCTTCTCAGGTTGATATGACCAACGAAAACCTGTCTGAAAGCATACCCTCCTTTCAGGGGAATATTCATTCTTCCATGGGAGAAAGCGAAAACGATAATATCTTGAACTTTGGCAGAGCTTCTATTCGCACTCAAGGCTTGAAAGGTTCTGCACAAGAGGTTTCGATCAAAAAAGAGTCTGAAAGTCTATACAGGTCTTCTCAACCAACACATGAGCGCTCTGCCCCTAATGAAATAGAAGGCGTCATTTGTTCCACGCCACAACTTACACCCACTAAGGCTAGGAACGCCAGTCCGAATATAAAAACACGAAACTCCCCATTCGAACTCAATAACCAGGCTGAATTTTCAGTTGCTCGACGAGGATGCATCCAACCAAATGAGGGTTCTAATGCAACGCATCCCACACAACCTCAAACAAACATCTCAATGGTTGAGGATAGCGATGAAGATTTTATGATAATCGATGCTAGCCAAGCTTCTGCCAAAGCCAAGGCGAGGTAGAATATACCCCAAGAGGTTATCATCATCGAAGATGACGAGGCCCCTATCGTTAAGCAAGAGCCAGGAACCAATTACCCCCCATTCCCAGTTCCCAAAAATGTTATGGTAAAGACCAATACTCTTCCAATTCTAAGCTCTAGGGCACCTACACCCTCAAGTAAATCATCCCATCCGGCCGCTGTACCGAGAACGCCAACCTCTAGGTTTTCCAAGCCTCCACCTGCTGCGCCAAAGCAAAAAATAGCTGTCCACAATATGCTTGCTGCTCAAAGAGCGGTTATTCAAAGAGCGGTTGCGGCCAAAAATCGACGCATCCATGACTCCCCGCAGGCTGAGGGTAGTTCTTCAGCCCAACCTTCAAGCTCAACCCAACCTCCGGCCAGTGACATATCCTCCGAAGACGACAACTCATGGCAGAACGAAGAATCGGGAGAGGACGAGACATTGAAAAAACTCCTTGAAGATAGAGCGATCTTGGAAGAAGAGCTTAAGGCGGGAGTGATCACCGAGGAGGGACGATATAATCTCACCAGAGTAAGTCAAAATATTGACAGGAAAATGCGAGTCCGGGGGGTAAATCATGAAAGGGCGGATGACGGAGAGGAAGAGGGTTTGTTCGTACCTGAGAAAGGCACGAGGCATCGCCAGGACCGGCAAAACGACATGAGGTCTAGTTCCGATGATGAGAATGATGCTGTGGTTGCGCGGATGATAGAGGATGAGCTGAAAGGCGAGAATCGAGTTCCAAAGTATTCAGGGAGGAAAAGAGCCTCAAGGCCGAAGAATGCCAGAGAAGCATTAGCCGCCAAAGAAGCAAAGGAGAAAATTAAAGCTGCCAAAAAAAGCCCAGAAAGAAGGTGATCACTCGAATGGCGACTCCTCCAGTCAAAGGGAAAGGCAAAGGTAAGGCGACAGCTAAGGGCAAGTCCGCCAAATCCTCCAAGAAAGGCAAAGGCTCGAATCCCCAAGTCCTGGAAGGAAACTCTCTCATACGCAACAACGGATTCCGCTCCAGCCAAGGAGAGGACCACGTCGTCAAGCTAATACTGGAGAAGATCATGACTTCGGACCCCATCAACGACCACCTACAGAACCCGGCACGTAATGCCGAGCCGGAACCCGCAATGCTCGGAAAACATCGCAAGAAGGACCAATTTCAGAAGCTCTACTCCAACATACCCATTGGTAATGATGCCCAAGTTCGAAGTGATAAGGCACGCTTGTGGGAGGCATCTAAGTCCTTCGGTTATGCTAAAGTGAAAGGAGTCGATGGAAAATGGCTGATTAAGGGGATGAAGTCAGTCTTATACCATCATCAACTCCTAGGGGCTCAATGGATGGTTGGACGTGAACTCTCCTCTCAAGCTCCCTTTGGCGGCTTGCTTGCCGATTCCATGGGCCTCGGGAAGACTGTGCAAACACTCGCATGTATGGTTGGTAACCCACCAAGTGACAAGGACTTAGAACGCGAAGTCAAGGCAACCCTCATTGTTGTTCCTGCTGCTATCGTTAATCAATGGATGGACGAGATCAGCCAGCACGTCGACCCTAAAGTGTTCAAAAAGGTGATCAAATATAAAAAGTCGTTAAAATCCCACTCGCTATCCTCCGCGATTGCGATATTGTCGTAACGTCTTATCATGAAGTCATGCGCGAATTCCCATTCCCGAATGCAGAGGGAAGAGAAATGATTACGAGAGAAGGTTATGATAAGTGGAGGGAAACTAAGGATGCAGAGTTAGGAGACCTGTATCGGCTGTGCTGGTATAGGGTTGTACTTGAAGAGGCTCAAGCGATCAAAAACAATGGTAGCAGAACCAGTGTGGCATGCCAGGCTCTCAAGGGAGTCTATCGGTGGTGTTTGACAGGCACACCTTTTACTTAATAAACTTGAAGAGTAAGCATTCTGTATTGTTTTTGTCTTCTAATTCCCCTTTTATCTGGAAAAGCCACTAACTCACAATACTTTCTACAGGCTCTTCCCTTATCTTAGATTTCTCAAGGCAGATTACAGCATGGAGTGGGGTGTCTTTCAAAAGTACTTCTGCGATACGAATAATGAAGAATGCTTCACACGTATGGCTACAGTTCTGTCGTATACCATGATGCGCCGAACCCTGAGAACAACAATATTGAATAGACCAATCATCGATATTCCAACGGCAAAAGCCAACCTCCAACAAGTTTCGTTCTCGGAGGAAGAGAAAGTTGTATACCGAATTGTGTGTTTTCCTCCCTCCATTCAACTTCGGCATGACTAACCTCCATTAGAGACAGAAAATCGATTCCGTATAAATCTCAACACTTTCTTCGCAAAGGGTATTGCGCAACGCAACTACGCCCTCTAGATAGTTCAACTTCTATGCCTCAGACAGTGCACTTCTCATCCCCTTATGCTGGAGAGAACCATCAAGGAAAATTGGACGACGGAGGATGTTGCAGAATTTCGGGCTAAGATTGGCGCTCTGAGAAATGGCGTAGGTGGCTTTTTGGGCAGTAATAAGTTCTATGAGCAGTGCAAACAAGTAAGTCACTTCTCCCCCTTTGAATGTCCCTAATTCCACGCCTCTCTTTGGGACATTAAGAAAATTCTAATTTGTGGCGCAATAGTGGGTCCGATATAATCAAGCTAAACGCGATGCCGCCCTTGCAAACGGCCAAGACCCTCGAGATATCCCCTTCGGTAGTGGTAGCTATGGACATAACTTCAATATGGATAATGCGATTGAGACCCTTGATGAGGCCGAGCTCTTTGGGAGAGTTATCTGCATTCTTTGCCAAGATATACCTATGAATCCCGTGAAAACTAGTGTGAGTATTTGATCCTGACCTTATTTGATTATACGAAGAGCCTATTAGTATACTTTAATTGGAAAAGGAAAAGCTAATGAGGAGTCTCTAGTGTGGACATATATTCTGCGAGGAGTGTCTTACCACCAACGTTTATGAACATGCCCATGAAAATAACGAGGTATGAAACCCCATCATCATTATGTTTTGACGACTAACTAAATAAAATAAGGATGAGGTAGTAATCTGTCCCCAATGCTCCCTCATTTTCGAATCAACCACTCCAGTTGTCGTTCCTGCCCACCAACGCGCCGAATCCGAACCCGAAAATAGCAGAGGCAAGAACCGCATTCCCGAAGATTCAAAGGGTAGGGATGCCTTTGGATTTGAACCCTGGACCCCCCATTCAACCTGGATCACGATGAGTGATAAAGACGCGAATGAAGGGGTGGTTTACCCCCCAGTGCTAAAACTACAGCCCTAAAAGCCACCTTATTGAAAGGATTTGCCGACGAACCATTTGATAAGGTACGGAATGAAGAAGAAAAATTTTTTTTTAATGTCCTAAATCTCGACCTGGGATTTTGGAACATTCAAATATACTGACGGCATGTTATAGGTAGTCGTTTACGTTCAATTTCGCGCCCTAGCTCGTATCGTAGGTCGAATCTGCAATTCGGAGAATTGGGGATTCATCTATATGTCGGGCGATATACCCCTTGATCAACGGGACAAGATTATTCGAGCCTTCCGAGATAGGCCTGAGATTAAGATCCTGGTTTCTGGTTTGAAATGTGGTGGTTTAGGGTTCGTAATCCCCTCTTCCCCTTGCCCCCTGTTTTTTCTCAAATCATTTTTTTTTAAAAAAAATCCCAATAAACATAAACCCCCTTTTCTGGCTAGTACATATTAAAAAAAATTAAAATTAAAATTATATTGAGCTAATTAATTCGTATTTCAAAACTCCACAGACTTAATTTCCCCTGGGCTAATCGTTGTATCTCCCTCGATCTCTGGTGGAATCACGCGGTCGAAAAACAAGCTTTCGGACGCCTCTTCCGCATCGGTCAGATGAAACATACGTATTTGACGCGGATCGTGGTGAGGAATTCGGTGGATATGAGGTTGTTGAGTATGCAGGAGGATAAGCTGAATGCTATTGAAAAGGTGATTGGGAATGGGTTGGGGGAGAATGGGGCTGAGGATGAGGAGGGGGTTGGTGGGAGAGGGAAGGGGAGGGGGAAGGGTTTGGATTTGAAGAGTTTGGTTAATTTGTTTGGGTTTTTGAGGGAGGATGGGGAGGGGGGGGTTCTGAGTGTCGAGGCGGATTATGATGATTTACCGGATGGGGGACATGGTGTTCCTGGTGATGGAGGAGGGAATGGGGAGGGGAGTAGTAGGGGAGGGGGAGGGGAAGGGAGAGGGTATGGTGATGCTATGGAGGTTGGGTGGGATTGAGGCGTTTAGTTTGGTGCAGTTTTATGATGTGGGGTTTCGCTTTGGGGGGGCTGGAGGGTTGGTGGAGGTTTTTGATAGTGGGAGTTTATAATCGGAAAGGGGAAATGGATCTCGTGGGGGAATTCGTTTCGGAGGTTTGAATTCTTCTAAACGTATTTGGGGGGGACATATGATTCGGATGGATGGATGATATGATATGAGGTTGGGAATGGGACTGGGATTATTTGGGGTTCTTTTGATTTCAATCTTTATAATATAATAATAATTATAATGATTTATAATGATGATTTGTGATCTATGATATAAAAAAGGGGATATGATGGATCATGAATGGATCATAGTTGCGGTGGTGGGGGGAAGGTTAAATATATCTAATTCTTTCTATAAAGGAAGGGGGGTGGAGAATAAAAACCTAAACCTAGCGTTTTTTAATATATATATTTGCGTCCCTCGTAGGCATAGGAGAATGGTAATCGGTAGGAAAGTTTTTTGACTAGTGAATTAATCCCTTTAACAGTTAGCCCTTGATCCGATTCTAAAGTGCTGATCTTATTACCTGTGCGTTCAGCTGTATAAGGGATACTTGCCACACGAGAGTTTCACTCCTTTTTCATGCGTTTTTCGATATTGTTTTTCTTGCTAGATAAGTAGCAAATCTGATACAATGGCTTATTGGAAGGCTCTGTCTAATATCAGCTGAAGGGCCATTTTCATAGTATTTATAGTGAGGACTTCTCCTTATGAGATCCTTATTCATATGGAAAGTAAGATGAGGCTGGAATAATTATACGTAAGAGGGAGCTAGATCGTTACTTTGGAATTGCGAAGATGTCTGGTTTAAAAGAGGTAGTGAATTATGAAACGTATCCTGGATACTTTTTCTTGGGCTCGAATTAAGGATGGCCTCGGGGAATTACCGGTATGTTCTGAAGGGGATGCGGCCACACCGCCTTCTGAATATCATAAGTATGACATAATTGCCTTCTCTACCTCACGACTCCTCTCACACATCTCATCCTTGATCAACCCATAAAGGATCACAAGCAAAACAGTAGCTTATGAAGAAACTTCCACCATGACTAAGAGAGTAAATATGAGTTCTCCAGCCTTCCAGGCCACAGCTGATTTGTGTGCAGTTTTCCTTCTGTGTTCATGGACAGGTGCAAGGCAGGCGACCTTAATATCCATCCCAAAGATTATCGATTCTGACTTCAAATTTACAGGTGTTGGATTTAGGTAACTATATATCGGTCTCTGTGAAACTTTGATCGCTTGTTGACTTGATTCAAGATATTTCACGCGCAAAAGAGCCGCTTCATATAACCTTACTGGATGGTGTCGAAATACTCCACATGGAAAGGTTAGTGACCCTAACATCCCCAAAGCGAGGGTTTGAATTTTTAACACGGAATCGTTAGGTCGAAGGCGAAGCTCAGGGCGAAGAAGAGGTTCTTGAGAAGTTCCTGGGTGATGTTGCTAAGGGGCCACATCATGCATATGTATCGAAGCTCGATAAAAAAGAGATCGATGTTATTGATGGGGAGAGCAGATTCGATGTTAGGAGATAAGGAAGCTCTTATAATGCTGTAGATCTTCGGAATGAGATCCGATTTGTGGTTTTCGCATTATTTGCATTATTTGTAGGGTCGCTAAGCCGACCATGGAGTTAAGTTCTTAAATCCAAGTCCGTTACACCACAAGTAGAGTGCTGCTCGATTTTTATTCTCCTTTCCATTTTCATTGCATTTACCTTCCAGAGCCTTCAAGAATGTCATCTCAAAGACCCGTTGCTTTTGCGACCCCCACTCACCACAATCCCGCTGGACCAACCGATCCCTCTCTCGTTAAGCTTCCCTCACCCTTTACAGTTATCGTTGTTGGAGGCTCTCGAAATATTGGTCTTGGAATCGCGAAATCGTATGCTATTGCTGGAGCATCCGGGATCATTATCTCCGGTCGCTCTGTCTCATCTCTCTCAACAGCGGTCAAAGAAATATCCTCTCTCAATCCAAACACCAGAGTTCTCAGTCATACTGGCGATATAACATCTGAAGAAAACGTCAAATCTCTTGCTGCTTTTGCAGCCAGCCAATTTGGCCGATTAGATGTCCTTGTTATCAATGCCGGGACTGCCACAGCTCTTTTTGAAACACCATCTGGAAAGAAAGATTGGCCATCATGTCTCACTGAAGGCTCATATCCTGATTACATGCGTGTTATGAATCTCAATGTCAATGCGCCATGGCTTCTAATGCATCATATCCTGCCTTTGCTTGAGAAGACAACGGATGGCATGCAGACCGTTATTCAACTAAGCTCTGCAGCATCATTCTATATGGACCCCAAGATGATGGCTAGCACCTATAGCTTGTCAAAGTTTGCTTGCACTCGATTGGTTGAGCACTGCCATGAAGGACATCATGGGAATGGCGTTTGCGTTTATGCTCTTCAACCAGGCGGCGTCAAGAACACCGACTTGGCAAATTGTCCCGAGGGAAAGGGCTGGGAGGAAGGTAAGCGATATAGGTTCCCTCAAACAATTGTTCTGCGACTAATAAGACAGCTCTGATCGACGATGTTATGCTGGCAGGGGGTTTCTGCGTTTGGCTTTCCAAGGAAAAGAGAGACTGGTTATCCGGAAGATACGTCGATTCAAGATGGGATATCGAAGAATTGTTGAGAAAGAAGGATGGAATTATAGAGGAAGATCTTCTTAAGCTCCGCTTAACAATGTAGATAAATAGCCGTTTAACCTCCGAGATACACAGTTGTGAGTTGTGCGGGGCAGTGGGGGTATTTATTACTGGGGTTGATGCTGAACAGGGGCGAGGTTAAAAGTTTGACACGTCCTCCCGGATGGTCTGACGATCCCTTGACAATTGATCTCTCTTCCTGGACGAATGTAGACATTTGTATCGTAACGAAACCACAGGGACCTATCGCAAAAGAAATTATAAGATATCGAACGAATCATAGGCCCTGTCCATTAAGACCATCCATCGGCATGCCACCGTCAGATGAGCCAGTGGTCAGCCCCACTCCTGAGCATCCCCCAACACTGCAGGCCCAAAGTCAAATACAACCTTCAGAGGAGAAGCCGACTTTGGTGCGACCCCAGACGGAGGAAAATCACCAACCCGAGGAGAGTACGGGACCGGTTTTCAATGGCTTGCCGAGTGATCTGGAAGTCGGGACGGATATCTCTGATGCTTCTGATGTAAGACCCGATTGAGCTCTGACGTGAGGACCTAAAAATTAACAAATCCAAGCAGAGTATTCGCGATGACGATTCGGGTCTCGGAGTGTCGGTTTTGTAGGTTGCCAGGCGTCAAGATGGGTTGCATTACTGATCCTTACAGGGACTCGACAATGTCAGTGAGCTCGAGCATTTTTGATTATGTAGAAGAGAATGGAAGGACCTACCATGCGTTTAAGGCTGGCAGTATGGAATCAATTCTTGGTCGATAATCGTTTCTCTAATCCTTAATAGAATATATGTTACCGAATGATGAAAGAGAGCAAGATAGACTGGGTATGCCTCCATTATTCGCTCTGCAGGGCCGGGACTAATATATTCAATGGGTAGATCTCCAACACCACTCTTTTAGATTATTTCTTGATGGAAAATTAAATCTTGCACCACTATCCCATCCTCAACGCGTACTTGACCTAGCGACTGGAACCGGAATATGGGCTATTGAATTTGGTAAGCGGTCTTGTTTCGTCAATTCGGGAAACTATTCATTCACACATCTTAGCCCAGGAGTTCCCAGAAGCAGTAGTGATCGGCACAGATCTCTCTCCCATCCAGCCCGAATAGTTCGTCTGTATTCCCCTCTCTTCTTCAAGCCCACTAACGGAGTCCAGTGTCCCACCTAACTGTCAGTTCGAAGTCGATGATGCCGAAAATGACTGGACGTTCAGCGAACCGTTCGATTACATCCATGCCAGGGCCATCGTAACATGCTTCAAAGACAATCGAGCCATGCTTGACAAGATATATAAACATCTTGCTCCTGGAGGATATTTTGAACTTCAAGATCCATGTTTACCCATGTTAAGTGATGATGGAACATTAGACGGAACACAATTGGGAGAGTAAGCTACCCTTCCTCCAATTCCAACTTTCCAAACTTCATACTAATAAAAAAAACCCCCAAGATGGAACGATCTCCTAGTATCCTCTATGGCCCGAATTGGCCGTGATCTAAAAGGTTCCCAAAATTGGGGCAAATACATGCGTGAAGCGGGATTCACAGACGTAACAGAAAAACTCGTATACGTTCCAGTAAATACTTGGGCTCGTGGTAAGAAGAATAAGTTAATCGGTGCTATGAATTTGCAAAATTTGTTGGAAGGAATTGGAAGTTTGAGTACGGCTGCGTTTACAAGGATTTTGGGATGGACCCAGCCGGAATTAGAGGTTTTCTTGGCGGGCGTGAGGGATGATTTAAGGAATAAGAGCGTTCATGCTTATGGGGTGGTTTATTTTTGTTATGGGAGGAAACCTTTGAATGGGAGGGCTGGTCCATGAAATTGAGGGAGAGGTGGGGTGGTGGGGTTTGAAGGGGATGGAGTGGGAAACCCCTTTAGGAATGTGGTGGAGATGGAATTATGGGTAAATAATATTTGTACAGTCGTTACCTATACGTAAATGAGAATTCAATTTTGTGTTCAATCGATCAAGCAGTAATCGGTTGCCATAGAAAGGAGTTTTGATACTGAAACCAGCATTACGCGAGTACTGCCAATGACCACTTAGCACGTTAAGATGTGAATCCAATACTGGGAACTTCAGATCTGCAGCTAAAAAGTGAGTTTTGCTATTTTTTCCTCTAAGGCACAGATACCGAAACCACTCTCGCGATCCGGTCGGTTTTCACCATCACACGCCCCCTATCGACCTTCATCCTCCCCATGAAAGCATTCCTCAGCCCCAAATTTGTTCACAAGCCGAGGAATTATCTAGCAAGCTACCTACACATAGCAAACACATGACAACTCAGTCGGTAAGCACAAACGTCGCCTGATATGTCTCCATGACCCCTCGTACCCCACCATCACCTCCTCATTCCAAAAAACATGAATATGCTTAAATTCCCTCCCACCAATTAAACCCTCATCTCCACGAAACAAAAGCACCCGAAACCCAAATAGTCTCCCCGGGACTAAAGTTGTTTCCCCAATCCTGGAGTAAAGATAAAACATCACCACATCGTTGTGCCGCAAACGCGCCGACAATGAGCCCGACGATCAGCAGCTTCATGAAGAACATGTCTTTTAGTCATCAAATTCTTCGCTCTGTATGATATCATGGGAACAATTGGATGGTCTTTGCCCCGCTGTTTTCATCAATAGTGATCGTCTAGGCTGCTGCTGAAGGATTTGAGAAGTTTATCCTTAAATCTCCCACTTCCCCGCGCCGCCGCCGCAATGTGGGAAGGTGATCGACCTGGTAGGAGTATAAGATTCTCTATACTCTCTTTGATGATTCACGAACTTGAAGTCACCTTTAAAATCTTTGTATATACTCTCGGTTTCTGTTTATAGTTTTATTTTTTATTAGTGAGGAAGCGCAATTTGTGTTTATAATCCCTAGGTTCGTTGGTACTCGGATTTTACAAAAACCAAAGTTCAATAGTCGGTTTCCACAGCACTATTTCTAGAGACCTTAGGAATTTGTCATCCATCGTCCCGTCTCCTCGCCCTCCTGATAGAGGCTTCTTTCGAACGTTCTTCTTTCTTCTCACAGCAAATATTCGGGGTCCTTGACACTAAAAATTGAAAGTCTTCACCATGAAGATCTCACGAGTATCCATCATCTCAACTTTTGTTCTGCAAGCATCCGCAGTCGCCATCCAAAAAGGTGTTATAGCGGCTTCCAACTGGAAATCTCTTGGCTGCTATGTTGACAGTGTCTCCGCACGTGTATTGCCGAATAATGTTCAAGTTGTTGGAGGATCCACGGCAATGACGAACGAGGCTTGCCAAACAGCTTGTAATGCTGCTGGCTATACTTTCGCTGGCACTGAATACTCGGGTGAATGTTGTATGTATTCCCACTTCCCCCTCTTAAATTTTAACATGCTAAATGAAAATAGGGTGTGGAAATAGTGTTGTCAATGGAGGAGGACCAGCACCAGATGGAAGTGTTGGTTGTAACATGGCATGTAATGGCAACATAGCCGAAACCTGCGGAGGTCCCAACCGCCTTACCGTCTTCCAATATTCGACAACTGTAGGAACAGGTTCCAAGCGTGGTTTGGCTTACAATAACAATAACCCTGCTGGTAATGCCGAGTATGCCAATCTTTTCAAGGGATATCCCAAAGTTTCATGGGGATATGATTGGGGATTTCCTTCTTGGGGTTTGGATTCTTCTTTCGAATTGTAAGTTCATCTTTATCAGCCTCGGATACCGAAAATTTCAAAGAAATAGACTGACAAGAAAGCCAGCATTCCAATGCTCTGGGGAGGACCAAGCGGATCTGATCCAGACTGGATATCCGCCGTCAAGACCGCTGGAACAAAATCCGTCCTCGCTTTCAACGAACCCGATCTAACCTACTCAGCATCTTCCAACATGCTCCCCGCCGTCGCAGCCACCAGTTACCAAACGTATATCCAACCCTTCGCTTCCCTCGTCAAAGTCGGACTCCCCAGCGTCCTCTGGAACAACTGGAACAGTTGGTCCTCAGGCGGAAGCTACAATTCCCGCGTCTGGACCCAATACTTCATGGGAAACTGCACAGGCTGCCATTTCGACTACGCCGCAATTCATTACTACGAACAATGTGCTCCTGGGTCCGATGCCGCATTGGGAGTCAGTTATTTTCAATCCAACGTCACAAATGCTTGGGATACATTGAAAATACCCGTTTGGATTACTGAGTTTCAATGTTATGGGACGGATGCGGAACAGACTGCCTTTTTGAAGGCTGTTATGCCTTGGATGGATGCGCAGACTTATGTGGAGAAGTATGCTTATTTTGGTGTCTTCCCCGATTATTTGGTCAACACAGCTGGAACGGCTCTTTCCGATATGGGATTGGCCTATGCGACTGCCTCGTAAAGTGGATTGGGGGGTTTGGTGTGATTAGAATGAGCGTCTTATCCTGGGACGTGGGCGTTAGGATTGTGCATCGGAAGGTTACCTTGCATTTTGATGGGGTTGAAGTTTATTTTTGCCTGGCGTATCTAATTGCATCATAAAAAGCTCCTTTACTTTTAAATCCCTATTACTGTGATTTCCGAGGTCTTGGTCTTTTCTAGGTTAGATGTTTACTCTGTCTAATGAAATAAAATAGGCCTAAAATTTGACCAGGGATCCAATCAATACTGTCATTGAGAAAGCTCAAGCGATTCCTGTGATACTTATACTTAGCATCTATCACAGAATAAGAGCCCAAACTGTGAAAGACCCTCTCAATTCTCCCATGGATTTTACCGCTCTTGTCCCCATATGGCCCATAGACAATAAAATGAACGTCCTCAATGCCTCGATGAACATGAATAAAAGAAAAATACGGCATACCCAAAAATATCGAAATTATAGATAATTAGTGTGCATACTAATATTGCTGCTGGTGTGGTTACTATTTAAAAGTCAAACTCGCAGGGATCAAGAGTAATTTACCAGTTCGGCGCAACATTTCGTAAGGAATTTATCTTCATCCTTGGTGGATGTAGTCACGTGATCTTATTTGAAGCACAACTCGAAAAGATCGTTGAAGTTTCTTCCTCCAAGCCCTTCCAACTACCACTGGCGCCAAGAGGAAGGAACTTCGGTATATCTATGCTTTCGTGTTAGAACTTGATTGATTACCGCACGGATAGATCCAACGTCTACCGCATGAAGGAGAGTACACATTTGAAACCGTAGCCGTTTTGAACCAGCGCTGCATGTCCTGATACCAAGAAAATCCCTCCAAACCAACCCCGTTACCCTCCCAAACTACCAATAAATAACCTAGGTTCATCTGATTCTAGGAAACCATTGGTTGATAATAAGGAATATGGAGCTTATCCGATGTCTAAAATTAACCGAGTTTAGCGATTTAGTATGAGGTTCAGCGAAAGTTTGTTTGGTGGATGGCGGCGGGAGTATTAATGCTGATGTACCTCCTAGACCGGTCAGGTCATCTTGTTTGTTCTTTCTTCCATATTTCTGTTTGTTTATACATCCATTCTCTTTCGCCTGTATCAAGATGTTTTTTCGTCATAGTCTGCTTCTCGGGGGGGTAACTGTCGTTTTCGGAAAGGTGCAATATATGGTATGAACTTTGCGACAGGAACTTCATTGTTTAGTCTGATAATTATAGGGAATGAATATTGCCGGATTTGATTTTGGGTGTGAAATTGATGTGAGAGGCTGTATTACTTATGCGATTTTATGCTGTTACTGATGGATATTAGGGAACATGTACACTTTCTTCTGTAACGCCACCGATAACGGCCCTTGGGGGAGCCGATGGAGCTGGTCAAATGAGGCATTTCGCAACAGATGATCAAATGAACATATTTCGACTTCGTGAGCATAATCTTCACACACTCTTCAAGGGGGGGAAGGTGGCCGCTTTTGAAATACAGAGGGCTTCCAGAATCTATAAATTTTCTCCCTCAAAAACGGTGAAAAATTATGAACTTTGAGAATCTATTCTTTTGAAGATTCTGAAGTACTCCGGTCAAATTTTCCGCTCATTTATCCTCCTCAAAGTCTTAGAGTAAATAATACTGACGCCTCGAAGCTGTGTCATGGCAATACCTCGTCAACAATAAACTAGGCGGAACCCTCGACTCAACAAAATTTAGAAATTACAACGAATTGATGCAAGCATGTCTCGACACTAGCGCATACTGTATCATCGATATTCACAACTTCGCACGTTGGAACGATATGATCATCGGTCAATCATCTGGCGGACCAACCGACGCCCAATTCGCAAATCTCTGGTCCCAACTTGCAACAAAATACGCCAACGAGACGAAAGTTGTTTTCGAGCTTATGAACGAACCTCACGATCTCGATATCACGACTTGGGCAACAAGTTGTCAAGCTGCCGTTACAGCGATTCGGACAGCAGGAGCAACAAGCCAGATGATTCTTCTACCAGGAACGAATTTCGCTTCCGCTGGACAATTTGTTAGCAGTGGTTCGGGAGCAGCTTTGATTGGAATAAAGAATTTAGACGGGAGTACTACGAATTTGATTTTGGATTTGCATAAATATCTCGATACGAATAACTCGGGTGAAAGCTCGGAATGCACGACGGATAATATTGCGGATGCTTTTGCGTTAGTCGCGGAATTTTTGAGAACGAATGGAAGGTTAGGGTTGGTTAGTGAGACTGGAGCTGGGAGTAGCACATCTGTAAAATTCTTCCAAAACCCGAATTGGAGCCCAAACTGATGACTTTGTAGTGCTTCACAGATTTCTGTGCACAGAACACTTATTTGAATAACAATTCGGATGTGTTCCTGGGTTATATTGCTTGGGCAGCGGGAAGCTTCGCTACTTCATATGTTTTGAGCGAAACTCCAACAAACTCGAATGGGAAATTCATCGATAACGCTTTGGCTTCCCAGTGTGTCATTGCTCCTTGGTTGAGTGCTAGGCCGGCCACTTTCACTGAGACCGTGTCTTTTAGCTCGGCTGCTAGCACAGGGATAATTACTAGCAATGCTACTATCACCACGACTTCTACCGGAGTAACTAGCTCCGCTATCACGACCTCTGGAGAAGCAGTTATTACATCGGCTACGACCGTAAAATCGGATACGACTTCGACGATGAGGAGTACATTAATGGTGAATACCACTGCTTCGGCAACTAGAAATATAACAAAGACTGCGACTGCAACGTCTGTGCAGGCTTCTGTTACGGGAGGGGCTGGAATGAGGAAATTAGCGAGTCACTTATTAATTGGTAGTTTCATAGTTGCTGTATTTTTATGATACTGAATAGAACAAAACTGTAAAACTGCCTAACATTGGGTCTTCGATAACTCCCACCTCCACACCTTCCTCATCGATTGATGTGAGACCCGACGTCATTCCTTTTTCCTTGGCCTAGATCTTAAAAGCTTGTTGAAAATATTTATTTCTCCCTTAGCTACCGACACTTATTTTTGTAAAAATATTCTCAAGTATTAAACAGTCACCTCATTTGCCTTTCTTCCCTTTCCCACCCCCATCGCTATCACTAAATCTTCCATCTTCTCTCCCTGCTTCACTATCTCCAAAGTCCAACACCATTTTCTTTAACTGACTTAAGAACTTCTCATTCTCTAATTCCCTCTTCCCAACCCGAAAAACCGCCTCATAAATCGATGCCAACGTATGTGGGCCACACAGCCTCGCATAACCACTTGCTCTCCTCTTCTCTAAGAAGCCAGTAAGATATAGATGTATGGTTTCTGTTGCAGTCATCTTTTTCTGTTCGATACTTTCATCTTCAGTCTTTATTTCCCGAGTTATAGAAGTAGAAATATCTTCAAACTCCCCCCCCCCCCATTCCTCTATTCATTTGCTAGCAACATCCTCACTTCCAACCAGAACGATAGTGCTTTTGAACCTCTATGTCTCCCAGCAGTGAAATATGGAGTCGAGATGTGCAGCTCATCGGTTGTACATTCTATTTTTACAACAAACGGTGGGCTATCTTCGTAGAGGACAACCAGAAGTTTGTGGTTCAATAGAGGATCCAACTTGAGAGAAAAAAGGGCGAGGGGGTTTGCTAAGCATGAGTTAGGCGTGGAGAAAAGTTTTTTGAAGTTGTATTTTGGCATCATTGAGATTTGATATAAGATTAGTTGCAGGGGCGATGATCTGACTGTTCGCTATTTAATTTCAGCGGATGAGTAAGAAAGGGAGAGAAAGCTAATTGATAGCAGACTGTAAAGATGTTCGCTTGGTGAGCTTACGGGAGCATGTCTTACTCCCTTCCTGAGGATGGAATTGGTGGAAGTTGTAGTATCGCATACACCACACAATAGTTTTACACAAAGTTAATACTAGAGAAAATAGTGTGCACACTGGCTACTTGTCAGTAGCTTGCTGTCTACATGGTTTCAAACTTACCAATTCCGGGTAAGGTTAGAGCACGCATCTAAACGGCCCTTTGTACAAGAGCGAATATTCTTGGCTTTTCGCAAAACCTAACAGATCTCCTTACAGCCCATCTAGACCCTGTTCAGGCCTTACAAATCTTAGTCGACCAATCAAATGAACAGAACCAAAAGCCTCAAAAAGGAGGCACAAAATGACCCCCAAGATACCAGGGCAGATCTCTAGATTCTCTAGCAAAACAGTAGAGTGAATTTCTTATTATGCACTAAACTCGCCCCTGAAATATCTCGGTATGTCGTTGCACATGAATATAATACCACCTTTTAACGTAAATATAATATAGGATTTTATCTGTCTAGCCCCACAAATCCATGTCATTTTTAATCAAGGAGCGAGTAGAAGTCACATTTGTTCAACCATAAACGCCCGTAAGGAATCTCAATCCGTTGCTCTCAGTTAAAAGCTAGATTGCTTCAATTTTAGAGAATCGTTTCCTTATAACCTTTGGGGTGCGTTTGCAGATTCAACCAAAAAATCTATCTCACTTGACATAGGCACCCTCTAGATCAAAGCTCACAGTCATACATCTTTGTTGGCCACCGAATATCCGCGAGCTTCCGTTGGAAATCTCCCTCGTTAATATAGTCTCCTGTTAGATTTAGTAAGTAAAGGATGCACTTGCGTTTGTGTGGCGAAGTCACTCATCCAACTTCATATTTTCTCTTATCTTCACTCTTGCGTCAAATTGGTCTCACCAACGCATAGCCATAGTATCTCTTCGTCTATCCTCCAGCTATTTTAATTCGGTTTCTAGAACAAGTGGATACTATGTCGCCGAGGTATTATGTGACAAGAAGGGGCAACAAATCTAGCATTCTTCTATGCCGTATAAGGATCTGGTTCAACTACTAAGGTAAAAAGTTTTTGATCCCATGATCTATGATCAAAGGCATTAAATCCCTCTCCCTGCTAACATTTCCTCACGGCATCCATAAGATCACCCCACAATCCCATACTAAGCACAAGGCAGAATATCTTGTTCCCTTTCTTTGGAAGATGACCTACCGACTTCTCAATTGCTCCATCAAACCAACTCATATTGTCGGAGCATATTTGGCACTCATCATAGGGTGTTGACGCATCTCTGGCAACCACGTATTGTCAGGTTCAAAGAAATTCAAATACGTAAAGTGGGCCCCTCGCCGTTTGTTGATATTACAACTGAGCGATGAGATGACTTGTTCATGAGTTGCCTTTGTCACGACTGACGTGCCATAACTTGCAAACAATGAGGTGTTCAGCCAAAAATGATGTGTCACGATCATTTGAGCCTTCACTTGTGTCCTAGCTGTCAGTGGCATGCCTTGCAAACTATTACACCTTTTTTCTCAAACAAATTACTCTCCAACTATCCCTAAACGGCTCAGCACCCCATGTACCGGATAACGGCCTTTGCCACAATCATTTGTTGGGCATTTACACGGTATTTGCTGTCGCTTTGTCTCAATCAAGTGGCAGTCATTTAGTGGCGTTCCGTTCCTGCTTGTAAACTGTCAAACCTGTCTTGACGTTTGGCATTGCTTCCGCGTTCACATGACTCCTATGTAGCAAACGAATTTTTCTGTTTGTCATCATTCTTTAACACAGAATTATCTGAACCAGTTCAAGGGGAAGCATAAAGCTATAAGTTGTGCGACTTCTTCCATGCAAAGAATCTTCCATGCAAAGAAGTGCTCATACCTCTTCTTACCCACATCAAATTCTCAATCTCTTGATCTTTTATTTCCCCTCTTCTATCACCTTCAGCAATATGCCTTTCCCGCTCTTAAACTGCTGGCATTGTAATGTGATCCTCCCAACTACTGCTAAACACTGCTCTCGCTGTAGAGGATGCGCTGTACCCTCGAATGCCAGTGTCAGAGAGCCAATTAAATGGGAGGCAATTGAAATTGGAAAGAATGATCCAACTCAAATGAGAGTAGAAAAACTAGACATGGTGAAATTGGCTATTTGTGCCGACAAAAACGTCGCTATTCTTGGGATTCGGGTGGTGGAAGGAGTGGAAACGAAGGTGGTCTTTGTACATCGAGTTAGGGGATCTAAGGAGATGTCGCTTTCACCAAATCCCACTGGCAAAACCACAAAATGGAACGAGCTTACAGAATCGGACTGGGAGATATTTGAGGACATTGCAGGAATCAAACGTTCAGGTAATTTAACTCAATTTCCTTTCCTAGCCCGAGAGCTAATATGAAGCAGTGTCAGACTACGTCGCAAAACCCAACCAGCTAGAACATTAGGAAGTACAATGAAGGGATTTTTGGAGTCACAGAATAGTATGAACAATTTCATAAATAGCTTCAAATAGCAAGCAAAAATGAAATATCAATCAAAACCAGCCTCCTTTCAATTCTTGCCATTAATCTTGTTAAACCACCTCAAGAAATCCCTAGTTGATTTTCTAAACGTTCGATGTGTCTCCGTTATACTAGATTCTGAGTCTGACGTATCGACATCAATTAAATCTTGATGTTCTCGATCCTCCTCAAGACTAACTGGATAGAAATGTTGCCTATATAGTTGACAAGAACAAAATGGTGGTCCAATCCAGCGGTTTGCTCGAGTTGGTACATGGTAACCCCCACCAAACACCGAATTATTCCATTCTTCACTAAGAGGTTTTACTCGCTTCATAAGCTCATCCCACTCCTTTATGTCGTATCCTGGGTGAGTCATGTCAAAGTCGCCAGGATTCTCTACTACAAAAAAGTTAGCACGGCCTCCTTCTACCCACCATGGGTAGAAGCCAGCGAATTCCCAGTCCAGAATCGCTGAGATTTTAAACTTTTTTTCTTCGTTGTCATCCGAAATAAAAATGTTCCAACCATGTAAATCGCCGTGAGTTAAAACGTATGGTCCACCAATCTTTGGAAAATTCGCCTTAAGCTGGGCGACTTTTTCATCGGCTTGTTTAATCCAAGATTCAAGAAGATTTTGATTAGTGGCCTTATCTTTATCTTCACACTGTTCCCAAAGTTTCAAAAGTATGCCTTTTCGTACTCCCAAAGTTAGATTTTCTAGCCACTCTTCCTCATTCTTCCCCGTGTTAATGCAGCCTCTTGGATGACAAGCGCCGACAAGACAATCCTTAAGATCTCGCCCATCTACTCTCTGCATATATGGACTAGTGACTTGTCGAAAATTCTTAATGCATCTCCTTAGATCATCCATGACATCAATTCGTTGTTCTACGGTAAGTTCATCCCAGATTTCGCCAAGAGGGCTTCCCTTTGCCCGCTCCATGATCGTAAAGTGAAAATTATCTTCAGGGCCACCAAATTTGTGCATTTCTACTAAAGGAACATCGATCTTCTCCTTGCGGAGAAACTGCTGGGCCACGTAATCCGCTTTCCAACTATTATTAGGTAGATTGGTCTCATCTCTTAGCATCCACGGGCCATTTGGGCCAAGATCCCAAATGGCAGAGTTGTCGCGAAGAGCTTTAATTTTCAAACGTGAGGTATATTCTTGATAAGGCCCCATAAATATATCATTCCAACCGCAATTATAACATAGTGTTTTGGTTTCATCACTTATGTGGTATGTTTGGGGGCCCTTTTCGGGTCCGCCAACCCAGACCCCGTGGACCTCGTTTGTGAGGTCTGCGGTTTTTACTCCAGGGTGATCTAAAGAATAATCAGTAGGGATTAAAGCACTTGAAGGCTCAACTTTACTTACGAATCTCGTCAAATTCTAGCTTGTCTCGAAGTACTTTTCTAGGAAGTTTCTTGCCTGAAGGGCCTTCCATCTCGAGCTGATTAAACAATATATTTGCGAGGATATTTAGCAAGTAGAAGATAATTTAGACGGGAGACTAGCTCTTTATCGATTAAGGTAAAGAGTATAGGTAGTGTAGAAATAAATAAAATAGAACCAGGCACCCAACGGTTTATATACCCCTTAATATCTTAAAAATAAAAAAACTAATGTAACATTAAACGTAGAATATCCGCAAATATGCTTTGCATCCAAGCCCTTTGGATAAGGGGGAATGAAAGCCTCCTAACCCTCATGGTCAATGAGTTGCTAGTTCTTTATACCCTTTAAATGGGACAGAAAGAAGTAAGTGAGTTGAATAGAACGCATTAGAAGATTTTAGGGGGGAGTAAGGGTACGGCTAGGACTAGCTAGAAGGAATAGAATGAAATATTTAGAATATGTTGGTCATTGCCTTTACTTAATCTAGTGGTTTCTTTCTTACAAATCTCTTCCATCTTTAAGCCATGTGGCTTGCCACACCTGCTTCGGCCCGGTACTTGGCCAATAGGCAGATGTAGGCTCTTACCACCATCGAATGTAGAGTAGATTCCATAGTACTTGTAGTAAGGTTTTCTCCTTATAAGATCCTCAATCAAGTCTCATTCTCAAATACCATTCATTTGATTTAGATCAATCAGAGGCCTTAAGACCAACAGAATATTATAACCGATAATAAGTTATCTTATATCCTTCTCTTCAAATTTCTATAGAGGATAGATTCAGCGATTTTCATTTTAGAATCTCTTGTCATTCATACCTTTATGAAAGATACAAAGAATTTCTAGAACTATTGTTAGTACACCTGTACCGAGGAGAATTCATATAGCGGGGAACTAAGGATACTAATCACTCCACACTCATGTAGGACGCGGTCTAGTCGTTATATTTTTAGTTCGATTGTTATTAATTCTATTTCTAAGCGCAGTCGATGCATCATAAGGATGCATCGGTTGTAGGTCATGTAACTACGCTAAACCCAATTTATTAGGACACTAATTGTACTAACAACTATTTAGATAAAAAGTTATCTATCTACTATTCTGTTGGATGTTGCATTAATGCAGATATAATCCAAATAGCGTCTCGCAAGGGACGGCCGTCTTTTGTGCAACATATCCTCTAGCTAAGACCCTAAAAAATAATAAACTTGGACAATTAGAAAAATATATTTCTTTTCATTTTACAGATATTTATATCGCGTGTAAGACACACACACACACACACATATATATATATATATATTCAAATATAAAAACGCATACCGCTGCCCTCTTTTTTTTTATATACAAATCCACATATCTCACATACTCAAAACACAAAAATCTCAAAGTCAAAAAGCCTATATACAACAAATTCGAATCAGAGGGTAAGGAGCAACCCGTACCTGAAATATCCCAAATAGATACATACATGATAGGACATTCCAAACATCAAAAAGGGGTTCAATTCCAAGCATTTCTCCCCCCAAAAGTCCCCCTCTATCAAGAGGAGAAGGGAAATTGTCTAGACGCAAAGAACGTCCCCAATTTGAAGAGAACAAGCTGAATCCAAACTAGGATTCAAAGCCCTCAACGTCGCCTCCGTAATCCCATACTTGGTCCAGATAGCCCAGCAGGAATCTCCCGAAACGACAGTATACTTCTGAGTACAAGTTGAACCGGAGCTCGCACAAGTATTAACGACTTGACCGATTTGAAGAGTACAGGCCGAATCAAGAGAAGGATTATAACTTCTGAACGTCGCCTCCGTCAATCCGAATTTCGTCCAGATAGCCCAGCAGCTGTCCCCAGAGACGACAGTATAAGTGCATGCTCCACCACCACCGCCGCCACCGGAAGGAGTACCAGGACAGTTCTTAACACCGTTAACCCAACCGGTAAGACGGTTTGCAATATCCGAGACATAACAAGCCGTTGCTCCATTGGCATCAGAGAGATCACCACTGGAGGCAATAGAACCGGAATTATAGACTCTAGCGGCATCATAAGCATCTCCGTATTTGTTCAAACCCTGAGCAAGTCCATCTCCAGACGATGTACCTTGAGTACCATCAATAATCATCTGTTTAATGGATCCCGCTGGATCAGAGGGATTGAAAGTAGCTCCATTGTGGGATTGCATGAGACCTGGATTGATGACCCCATTACTCGTAGTAGGGGCACGAACACATCCCACAGATTCCTGCATGATGGTAGCGAGGATAAATCTATGATCAACTCCCGAAATGGCGGCCACGGCTTCGATTGCTGCTCGGATGTCCGCGATTTCGGCTTCGCTGTCGTTGGCTCCCCAGCCGTTGTTGCCGCATGATACGCGCATGTTGACTGCGTTGGCGTTGAACATGGTGTTGAAACTAACCCATTTGCTGCGCTCGGGGAAGTTGGAGGCGGTGCCGGAATAGTAGGTGTAGGAATCTGATCCGGTTACTCCATCAGAGTCGTTAACGGTAGATGCGCAGCCTCCTCTGGAACCAGAGAAACAGGCCGAGTTGGTGACGGTTGCGACACTGCGGGTGACGAGTGTTGGGGCTCCGAAAACCCCGGTTGCTAGGAAAGCGGCGGGAACGATGTTCTTGAAAAACATGTTGGTGAGAAATGTATATATGTAAGGGGTATTGGTGAGTGGGAAAATAAGGTTGATTTGTTTGCTGATGAAGTGAAGGCTTTGATTTGAGTTTTTTGCTGGTGTTTTTGCTTTTCTGGTCAAGTATAGACTAAAGAATGTACTGAAGTGAGGAGTCTACCAAAAAGGGAATGTGTGAGTATCTACAACTAAAGGAGTGAAGTTGAAGAAAACTGTGGCTGGAGAAGAAAAGCGTTCGGAAAGGGAGACGATCTTCATGATATATAGTTCCCTATTTTCAACTTCATCCCGTCCCGATTAGTGTGCGGCGAAGTTTAAGGTTGAGTTTCAAGGTTACTCGAATCCTTCCATAGGCCAGTTGAGTAACGTTTAACCTTCCTTTGAGTTTGACATATCCTTTAGCACCCCCATTCATATGCACACCATCTTAGACATTATCATTGCACATTTGCGGCACGCCGACGGCACATAGATGGAGGTCCCGCCAGACTGGGGCTTCGTAAATTGAAAGAGGTGGTTGGCTGAGAGAGATTGTGGTGTTATTATTGAGTGGAATCGTGCGAATGAGTTTCAAGAATTGGAGAATGATAGTGATAATGCACAAGCACAGGCTAGACAAGTAACGTTAGGCATATGAAAAAGGAACCAAGTGACTGGAAAGTAGATGTCGGAGTAGGAGTTGAAAGGAAATTAAATCAAAGGGGCCGTCGCCAATGAGCGCCAAACTTCGCTCACTAACTGACAATCCATATATCAGGCATTTCCACCAATCGCCAAATGTTTCACTAGGCTAGCCACTGAGAGTTGCCACCTCAACTTCGAGATATCAAATATCTGAACAACTCATTTCTTCATCAATTATTAACACTTCGTGGCTGTCTTGTCGTTGAAACAGAAAAGATGCGCGAAGGGGTAAGGATCGTTTGACCCATCCCGCCCCTGAGGAAGGATGAAGTCTGACTTAAGCTTAAGCGCACGGACGAAAAAAATGTAACGTTAAATATTACAGTAAACCTGTATATTAAATCTATACTGCCATCCTTCGTCGCGCTGCTCTCGCCGCACGCAGAGGAATGCGTTGAATTCTGGTGCCATCATATTTTTCAATGACCGTACGGTTGTGATGTAGAATCCTTGGAATAATATAAGATGCCTGATGGCTTGTTGGATTGTTGGGCGCCAACAAGGGAAGGGAGCGGATTCCCCTCCCAAAACTGTGCCTCTTACAGTGTAAAAGTCGAGGAAATATACCTGGTTCTTGGCACCGCTCCTACGGCCATATTAACCGGAGATTGAATCGGCCAGAGCGAACGCTCCCGCCTTCCTACGGCTTTTATCAATCCTTGAAACACGTATGTTTAGGGTTAGAGAAGAAAAAGATCGCGCTGGATGAGATCCATTGAAGGAGACTGGGAAGAATTCTATCTTTGCTTCATGCTACGTGTTAGAAAATGTTGGGCTGCAGAGTTTAAAGGAGTGGTTCCTGGCGTTGAGTCTCGATCGCTCTACCGGAAAGGATTGCCGGCGGGTGCATCCTGAAGATTCGGAGAAAGGCATTTTTGGGGATTGCACAAGAGGAGGATTGATGATGGAAGATCTCTCGACGAGAAGATGTCCCAGGTACAGTGCCGCCACTGGGGGGCTTACTCATCTAGCTAGCTTCACGTGGGTAAACAGTCCGATGTGATATCAGATCGTGCGACGGGCGTTCTAGAATCAAGTGAACGTGATAAGTCATCTTCCACATCCGCATCTTCACATCTTCATGTCTTCATGAAACAGATGGCGACAGGATAATGAGGTCACGTGTACAAAGCATACCGAGATTCCCCTGGACCGCCGCGCTGATAGAGGTGATTAACTTTGGGCTTCCAGGAAATAAAATTGGATCTTCAAAGACGCGTAGGAGGTATGTGTGCTGTGAGGAGGTCTGTTGGCACCGAGACTTTCTCTGCTAGAAGAATGGATACGAACAAATGCCGCAGTAGTGATTCCCAGGCCAACTTAGGAGAAGGTGCAGAGTTCGAGGCCAGGATGCCCCCGATTATGATCTTCGAAGAGGCTTGAAATGCTGGGGGATAAGAGAAGGAGAGGGAGATGCTATCAGAATTAAACAAAAACATGAGGTGCCACGAAAATTACCCAACACTGGTGGCTTGGAATAAAAGAAGAGGACAATGTGGAGTGGGGGTATTAGAAGATGCGTTCTAGATAGTAACAAATAAGAGAAAACCACCTTGCCCTTCGGGGCAACAGGGGGTGATTTGGCGCAGTAGATGTGTTCCTATGATTATGTGTTTTTCTTTATTTTCTGACAACGCAAAAAAAGCAAGCTAACGTCATTTTGAATCTTGGCATAGTTGACGGAGATATCTTCCAGATGAGGGCAAAAGCCGATAGTTGCTTCGCAAGCTCATTCTTTCATCTAAACCTTGTAGTGGTAGTCTAGGCCATGGTTCGCTGCTTCAAAGATCGCCATGAAATATGAGATGAGATTGCCGTCATTAGAACCCGTCAAAGAGGAGGCAGGAGCAAAAACTTCCAATCCCATCCCTCGGAAGTCTCCTGGGACAAGATGAAGCTTAAATGGCCTCCGACAAGAATGCCACCCCCCGCCGTCAAGCACGCAACTCCCACGATCTGCTGCTATTCTCCCCCCCACTGAAACACTGCTAGAAGGATTGTCGGAGTTTATCTGCTCGGATATTTCTGCCAGGTACAGACACTATCCGCAGGGCCCCGCGTGGGCGAATGCCAAAAATACCCCTCGGGCAGCTGTTCTATCAACAGCCGACGAGTCTGCTCTCCCATCTTCCGACGTTCCAGCCAGTATTTGTTCGGTCGTCACCCCGCGGTCCATCAATCAACGATTGAAACGCCATTGCTTGATTTTTGGCTATTTCGTGGCCCGCATTCCCTTTCTTCGCCACCATCTCATGTTTGGACAAGCTTTCAGCTCGCAGGGGACGCGTGAGAAGAGGGGACGCAACGAAGCTTTTGCGGCTATGGGGTCGTGGTGGAGAAGCTACAGTAGGTCTCGCGCAGCGGCATTACCCTAGCGATAGCGATGGCTAACTCGTCGCCCGTATGTCTAGTACTGGAAGTCTAGTCCTAGATGGCCCCTGGCGTGGCGCTCTCTCGATCACAGAAAAAGAGATAATTACATAAGTGCATGAATACAACCAATTGGACCAATACCAACTAGTGCCCCGAAGGACAAGGAGGTTTCTCTTATTCGTGACTATCAAGACGTACCCTCTAAGTACTATCACCGTGGAGATGGACCTGGTGGCCGATGGAATTCCAACACAATCAAAGGAGTGGCTTCCGGATATGGAAGTGTCACTCGGAAAGGCCTAGCGGGGTGGTCGAACATAGGTAGCTTCTAGGCCTTCATCACGGCAATTCTTCTCCTTGTTTCTTCTCCTTGTTGATCAACATCTTTGACTTCACAGCCAAAGAACCTCGCAGAGACGAAGCGGTCCAAGGCTGGCTCGCCATTGGCGCCAGTCATCATCCGCGCTGACTAACACTCCCCCCCAAGCCCCCCGCTCCAAATAATCTGATACGCGTCGAGCTTCAACTCTGCTGCAACGCTGGTTTTGCGCTGGCTCCACACAACATTGGCCTCTCATTGTCTCCACCAATTCCCACACCCTCATGGCTCGGCCCTGCCACCCCAGCAGACCGTTCAACCTTATCCAGGCATCGAGAACCCAAGATTGGGCCCAGCGCCGTTTAGAGTTACTCGCAGTGCTCCGCGCTTCAAAGCTTGGCCCCGGGCAGTGGATCCCAACAGGCTTGAACAACTCCTCGCCGTCTCAGGGCCCCCGCTCTCGAGGGTTTCACTCATGCCTCAATCTTTGCTGCCCATCATCACTTGCCCGCAAAATCCGGCTACCGCACTGTGCTCCTCCTTTCTCAGCGGTTCTGTCCGACAAGCTCGGTCTGGGAAGGCGACGGGGACAGGCCATTTTCTGAGATGCCCGTATCAAATCCCCAGAAGCGTCGCCTTCCGTGTCAGATTTCGGCCATGGCGCCATCACAGGTTTGAAGTCGGCTTGATCTCCCTCTTGTTCTAATATACGCATGATGCACCCCTCGCGTTTCTCCTAGGCGTATTCTCCGTGTGGCACTCTCCTTTCCTTCGGTCTCTACCATCTCTCTTCGATTCTATACTTCCTTTCTTGCAAACATTTATTACCGTTGAGGTGGGAAACTAAACATAATCTAGTGCCTCTCCCAATTCGATTCCTGGGCCGGCCCCTTCTCTACTTTCACTTCTCTTTTCTCCTTCCGCCTCGACCTCACTCCCTTGGTTCGGTAGGCAGGCTTCGAATACGTTCTTTGAAAGATCACCGCCGGACGGGCTCGTGCCTAATAAACCTTCACCATGTTATTTTCAACTATTCTTTTCGCCGGAGGAGTGGCAGCGAGTTTGGTTTTGGACGCCACAAAGATTATTCGAAGAGATGATACCGACGAGACCAACATGAAGAGATATGTGGATTCGATAGTGGAACCTGTCGAGCGAAGACAAGCAATAAATTCAATGACAGGTGCAAATGTCACCCAATGGGATGCAATGGCCCAAATGGCCTGTACGACTACCCTCCAAGCCTTAAATGGTGTGGCAAGTAATCCTACTGGAATGGCTGTGTGCTACAATCTTCCATATCTAGACAACAGCACTGGTGTTTTCGAGGCGGATTTAAGGTTATACATGGTTGCAGCTGCAACTGGAGCATTCGCCAACATCGCCAGCGCAAATGTCCAGGTTGGACTTGCGTATACCGGTGCCACTGTTTCAGCAGTCAACGCCTCTTCCCTCAAGCGCGAAGTTACATCTATGATTTCATGGCCACGAAATGCCAAGAGGGCATCAACTCCAGTTTTAGTCCAATCTTATGCTTTCGTTGGACAAATCAACCAGGATCTTTTAACCACACCTATGGGGACGTAAGTTTCCACCAATATAAAATTAAAAAACATATAACTAACAAAACATTCAGCGCTGCCCTCCAAAAAGTCCTCGTCCCAACCGTCACTCTTTCCGGAACTGATCCCATCGGAGGAAAAGCAAACGCAACCCTTTCTTCCAATGAGGCAACCTTCGTAGCCGGCGTCTTCGCCAAAGAAATCATCCCAACGAAATCCAAAGTCGAACCACCGATTCAAACTCTCGTCGTCGCATCTGATGCACCGTTCGTTGTGCCGGGATTAAATATCATTATTTTTCCTATTGGAGCAATTATTACGGGGGTATGGACATTGTTATTTTGTGCGACGATTGCGTATGGGACGGCGGGAAGAATGGCTTTTAGGGAACAGTATAGACGGAGGATTCAGAGGGAGGAGAAGGGGAATTTGGCGAGGATATAAATCCTGACTCTTTTTCGTTCTCATGGTCTTTCTTTGTGATAGAGGGCTCAAGGGTTGGAGGAGCTGGTTCTGAATATCAAAGTCGGATGAGAGGGAGATAAATTATATTATAGATTCTATTTTATTTCGCCTTTTTTGTTGGAGGGGGGAAAGTGGGATGAAAGCGTTCTATTCTAATAAATGCTGAGCGTTTTTTTCTTGTCCTTTTTTTTTATATATTCGTTTGGGGACGTTCAGGTTTTAAAGGGGAGGTGAAAGATGGAGTTTTATAGGATGAATAGGTGAACTTGGAAACTGAAACCACTTTTTTGAGCTTCTTGGATAAGAATCGTTATATTAGCTTATTTCAATTAAATCTAACAAACTCTCTTCACAATAAACTCCTCTGAATATTTAGGTTATTAATCCTGGTATTCTTAATTCCTACACCTGATAGGATACTTACTAAGTTCTCTTTCGGGTAATTCTTAAGCTTAGGCTGGTGTTTCATTTATATGGCGTAGGTTAGGTATAGTATATTCTTTCGAATAGTTATATATATTGATAGATAGATACATAGATAGATAAACTATTCTACTAACTGAATAAGGTCCAAGATAATTTTTACATTGCTCCACCCTAACTCCTTAGATAGAAAGTGACGGCCAAAGCAAGTTAGGAGTTAAGAGGAAGAAAAAGAAGAGTTATAAAGGTTAATCTTAGTAATAGGAAAATAGTTGATTGTTTTAGAGAAATTATGGTTTATCCTATTATTCCTTTATTATTACGAAGGTACGAAATGTTAGCTTGGTAGATAGATTAAGAGGGTTGGTTTAAATATAGGTGTTTGGTGGGATGACAAATAGGGGATGGTTGAAGTTACGATTATAGATAGTGCTCGGAGATTAGATTTATTATATGGTCAATGAGATTTTCAATTCACTCGGGGTTTGCGGTGTTGATGGTGATCATAAAATAGAGCACTCGAGAGAGTTTGAGAAGGTGTTCATCAAGCTTTTACCCATTAAATTAGTTTAATCCTCTCTTTTCGGAAGAGAACACATCGCCCCAGGGTCTACAACCAAGGCATATGGGACCTAGCTTGTAATTCCTCTTTATAGCTCACTATATTACAATTACACGATCTTATTAGAAAGTAATTCGCAACCTCTAGATTTATTACAATATGATAAAACATGACGATCCATGATTATCAATAGGTAGGTCGGCATCTGTCCAACTTTTAGGCAAAAGGACCAACCAGAAGGTGCACGGATTAACTTCCCGCAGCTTTAGGAACATGCCCCAGTTCTCTTAAAATAAGATTAATGGTAAAGTGAATTTTGGACATCTTACAGTTGCCTTAATAAGTTTTGTATTTTATCACTAGAAAGTGTCTGCCTGGGGGTTTCACCCAAGTTTAGAGAGTTTGCCTTCACGTGAGGTTATCTTCTGCCTGTTTAGGCAGCAAGCATTGGGATTACTACAAGCTACCACTAAACATCTGAAGTGGCTTTCTTGATAGCCTATAGATTTCGTATTGCAATTGTAGAAGAGCCAAATTTACATATCTTTTGTGCATTAGCTAGACATGTGACCGTCCAGAGGACCAGGTGGTAGTGATAAAGTCCTAGATATATGCAGTGATATACGTTTATCTTTGAAGAGAATCTGTGGGTTGAAATTGAACGAGTTTAATCTTATAAAGGTGCTTGTTATAAGATTTCACAAAGTGAATACAACAGCACCAAACCCTCTGTCATAACTACTCGCAAATCGGCAATGTGCGCTTCTTGTGCCAGTTCCAAGTATAAGTCGACATCGAACAACAAAGGGTATTCAAAGACATCTACTAAGATGTTATATGTGCTAAGAATTAACCCAAAAGTAGTTGAGAGACGGGAGGGAACTAAGAGAAGAATTCGGTTCAGCTCAGAATAGTTTAAAGGCATCGTAATATTAGAACGAAAGATTTATTTTATGCATATCTAATGGACTGGTCCATTAGATATAGAATGGAAAAACTTTATTACCTAGAACGGAGTAGTCGACCCTATAATCTCCAATGCTTGAATTGATGTCACCTATTCGACTATGAGTCAACGATTCTTAAAATAAATATATTTTAATGAATAAGACTTAATTAAGGATCTCGTAAGGAGAAAACCTCACTATAAATACTCTGAAAATTGCTTTTTAGCTGATACTGGACAGAGCCTTACTGTAAGCAATTGTATCAGATCTGTTACTTGTCCAGCGAGTAAAATAGGCTTGAAACATACATGAAAAATGTGTGAAATGCTCATGTGGCAAGTATCCCTTGTACAGCTGAACACACAAGTAATAGGACCAATATCACTTTAAGGTTTTGTTGCACGTCGCAAAACGCTACAAAATATTGAGAGACTACATCCTGGATGGAATTTTCTAATTTTCTGGAACATTTATTGGGAAAGAACAAATACCAGTAAAGTGCCTGTAAGATCGATGCTTGTTGATAGGCAATCGCTATCTTTCCTCGGTTGTAGGTCGCAAAATGGGGCTAAAGCTAATTTACTAAGCTCCTAAGTTCTCCATTGGACACCTTTTTAGATAAGCTGGGAAATTCCCCATTATTCGGTTAGCAGCATGGGTATTGAGGCTGACTTGTTGGCTTTGAGTGTGTCAGATTTAGCATCCTAGAGTTCATATCTGCAGCGAATTTGCATAACTCCAATAGTTGATTCCTATGTAATGAATCTGAAGAAAGAGAGTAAATGCTTACTTATTCTCACTTATACGAGGAGTAGAAGGTAACTTCAAAGATGGATTTACGTAAGGTAGATGCTTGGGAGATTCCAGCAAGGTCCTAGTGACAATGGGCGTTGAGGCTTAAGTGTTGCTTTTGGATTCGTTAAGGATTTTGTTGCACATCGCAGAACAAGACGCTAAAATAGAATAGAGTTGAAATGAAGTTTACATGGATTTCGTTCCTAGGGGATGTTTTCCCACGCTGCTTTGAGTGCCAATCGAGGAGAGTTCATCTGACAAGCGCTTCATGCCTGCACGCTGCTTACGTACTCCGCAGCTAGATCGGTCGGATCCTTCTCTCATTGGAACGCAGAAGAAGAATATTCTATCACCGATGGACATAATTGCCCTCATAAGGGACCATGTTTGCTACTCCCCCCTCATATTTTTAAAAAGGGCGATTACGGTTGGTGGTACCTCTGTGACATGTTGTAGCCCGCTTGCAACTAGGTAGAAATCTCCAGCAGCTGCTCTATCTTTCGGCCAGTGCGTGCACCTGAAGAGAGAGTCAACGGGCCATCTTGAAGAAACACATGTCTCCTTGTTACGAAGGTAAATTCAGGGGTAAGCCTTCAGTTTCTTGGCGTGACTAAGCACCATAAATGAACGCCACACCTAACCGCGCCCCCTTCCATTTTATTTAGCCTTCTGACTCCGCCACGACAAAAGGTCTGTAGATTACACAGATACGGTAAAAGGTGTTGACTTCAAGCTTTATTTTTTTGTGTTGCCTAATTCTGATCGGCTCTTTACCGTACTCGGCACAGCTTTCAGGTACTGGTACTTTTTCATTGGTCCCCGCGCGAAACCAGGCTGACATGTAGGCTGCCTGGAGCTGGCCTTGCCGAAGAAGCACAGTATAAGAGGCTGTTCCCCCTCTCGTATTTGGGATCTGAGTTATTCCTCAAAACTCTACTACAATTTTGAAAGTCCAAGGATCACTATCACACCTCACTCTTTTCCATCATTGCACGTGCTTCCAAAATGATTGATGATGGCCTTCACAAGCAAGAATTCCAGATTCGGGATCTTACTACCCGAACTGTGATTCTATTTCCTACCCGAGCACAAATCATTCGAGATATCAAAGATATCACATTACATCCAGGACCCAACCAAATAATCATTGATGGACTTGCCCCGACAGTCGATGAGCATTCAATCAAGGTCGAGGGTACAGGAGCCGCTATCATTACGGATGTCACAGTCGACCTCCTACCAAATCGAGAAGCTTTCGAAGATATTTACCCTTCGGATTCAGAGGACGAGGATGAGTCTGAAGATGAGGAATCGGATGAGGAGGACCATGGAATAGTGTCTGTTAACGAGAAAATTAAGGAGCTGAATTTGCAAATTGTGAAAGAGCAGGAAATTATCAATTCTGGTGCCTATCGCCTCCGAATTTGTGATGATTATGGAAAGTCTGTTCAAGCAAAACCACCGGCTATACATGATCTGGAAAAGCTTATCCAAGCATACAAAGACGAGCGCGAGAAGATTTACCATGATCACGAAGTTGCAACAGCTACAATGGAAAAGATTCGCGAGGCCATTGCGAAGGCTGAGAAAGAGAGAGCTAAACTTGCTAAGAGTTTAGTGAAAGCTAATGAGAAGGCGGAAAAACAAAAGGAAAAAGAGCGACAGAAGAGGCTGAGAAAGAAGGCTGAAATTGCTAAGGAGAAGGCGCGCATCAAGTTAGAAAGGGAGTCCTTCTGGCCAAAGAAAGTCTATCGTGTTACTATTAACCTGGAACCAACAAGTTTTACTCCAGGATCTTCTCGACGAAGCTCTATAGATGGTGATACCATAGTCAATCTTGCTACATCAACATTTCACGAAACACCTTCTAGTCCGCTAAAGGTTGGCGAGATTAGTTTATCACTCTCCTACCTCACATATTCTGCTTCTTGGTCCCCTCGTTATGACATGAGTCTCAACAGTATCAAGAATACCGGTCTCCTGGAATATGGCGCGGAGCTGAGGAACACCACCTCCGAGACTTGGACCAACGCCAAAGTGGTTTTATCGACATCTCAGACGACCTCTGGGGGCCTCGGCGACACAATTCCTACTCTTCTCCCATGGCATGTTCGCCTATTCAAGAACGGTGCTCAGGGCATGAGCGCCGGCAGTGCGCTATTCAGCGCAGCTGAACTTAATGCAAAGAGAGAACAGTGGTCCAACACAAGCGGCGCAGAGCAATCGCAAAAACCACGATGGGAAATGTTCGGAAAAGACAACACGGAGAGAGATAAACTGGTCCAACAGAGCGCCCAACAAGAGCAATTTAAACAACAACAACGAGCTATAGCTCAGAGCCAATATCTGAGTGTACATTCTGTCCCTCCCCAGGCCCCGTTCGGTTCTCTTCAGGTCAGTAACCCGGCTTCATACAGTTATCAATCGCAATTGATGACCTTGGAGCAGCAGAATAAGAATAGACTGGTGATGTCCAAACAGCAGCAGGCTCCAATAGCCCAACCAGAACCTCGTTTCTCGGATGCGGAAGCGAGGTCTGGGGGAGACGCCCTCCAGAACTTCGATTTTGATAGCTTCATAGGCGCTGGACCTTTCGAGGGAGGCCCCAACCTTGGAGCATCAGCTGAAGCGCATCCTCAGTCCCTTTCCTTTGAAGAAGGTGCTTGGGAGGAAAGCGGAATGACGACGACGTATGATGTGCCTGGTACTAAAACACTAGGCCCAAGCAACTCGACCATAAAACACAAAATCGCAAAAATCGACTTCAGGAACATTATCTTCTCACATATCATCATTGGAAAGCTTCGACAAGTTGCATTCCTCAAGGCTCGCCTTCGCAACACCTCTAAAATTACGTTGCTTAAGGGACCTATGGGTCTTACCCTCGATGGCAGTTTCTTGGGACAAGCAACATTCCCTCGTTGTTCGGCTGGAGAATCGTTCTCTTTACCTCTGGGAGTTGATCCTAGTATCACAGTCTCCTATCCAAAACCTACCGTTCAACGATCCCAAACTGGTATATTCACCAAGGAAGACAGCAATGTATTCACCCGTACCATTTCGATTCTCAACACCAAACATGGAAATGGAGTTGAGATTACCGTCTTAGATCAAGTTCCTGTCAGTGAAGATGAGAGATTGAAGATTGAGGTTTTGACACCTAGAGGGTTGAAGGTTGGAGGTGATAAGGCTTTGTCCGGGATGGGATTGGTCGATAGGAAGGAGATAGGGACTGTTAAAGCAAGTGCTAGTGGTGTGGCAGGAAGGAGTGATTCGAAGATTGACTGGGGAAGTGCTTTCGCGGAAATGAAGAAGGGTGGGGAGATTACTTGGAATGTTAAATTGAATCCTGGGAAAGGGGTTAAGTTGACATTGGAGTACCAGGCTACTTTCCCTGGTGGTGAAACGGTTATTGGAGTTTGAGGGACCGGATTAGCTCCTGGTGAAAAAGCGGTGTAATACTCATTTTTGTTTAGTTGCTTTTCGCAAAACACTACTATGATGAAATGAAAAATAATTATATTTATTCATGTTGCCCCATAGCCTGTTTCAGAGCTGAAATAATAGTCATAATTAGACGAAATTTAGCTCGAGCTAAGCTACCTATGAAGTTGATGCGAACCTATCCTGTCCGGGTCTCCTCGTCTATCATTTAGTCGCTCACGGGAATCCAAGGGAATAAAAGCATGACTACCATCCTTTGTTGATTTTGAGGGTGACTGAAACCTAAGTACAGCACCCATTCTTCCATACCACTTCATGACGCATAGTATCTTGAACTATATCATACCCTCAACAAACTCATTTTGACCACGTGACGTAATATCCTTATACAGACGACACCTTTAGATCAAAGACTACATATTACAACAAGAAACCATAAGATACTTTGAGTTAGAGAAGTATCATGGATTACGGAAGCTGAAGGTAATTTTCGAAAGGAGTCCGAATAAGTGGTCACGAGGCTCCCTACTCCTTCCTCCTCTTCTTGATCGAATTTACTTCATCGAAGATTTTGAATTTTGAGAAATGGGATCTCGAATCAAACCTAGGTCATGGAGGTGGTTGACACGCCATCACCTTCCAACTAGGTTTAGGTGTAGGATGTTCATATGCGTAATTTTGTTCAAGATCTTTTCTATGTTAATTGTGAGTGAGAAATGTCAAACTCAGCGCCAGGAGAAGCTGTCATGGGTATAATTGTGGCATCCATAATGAGATTCTTGTTTCTAGAGAAGCATTCATGGTCTGATACGAAGCTGCTTTGTGCACCAGATATCACCCTCACTTTCTCGCTGGTGCCGGGGGCCGTCCCTTCCCTTCCCTTTTCATTCCTCACCTCAGTCTGCACCAAAACACGCTAGTGTATCTCCGTTCCCACAAACATCTTTCTTTCATTCTTCTTTCCTATTCAACTCCAATCTTCTCTGACAAGCATCAGCCAATCTTGATCAGTACCCTTCCCTTATCAGCTACTCAACAATAGGACACATCACTTTATCATTGATTTGCAAGTTAGAAGATGTCCATCCTTCGTAGACCACGCAACAGCAGACCGTAAGTTCGAGCCGTGTTGATCTTGTTGCCTAGTGCTAACATATATCTTGAACAGAAGCGGCTCGCGGGACCGTGAGCTGCGGGCGATTGAAGATTTGATGAGCTGTAATGGAGGATTAATCGATCCGGAACAATGGTTATCCTTCTACCGACTCTATGGCTCCAGGTTAACGAATTTGCCGCTTGCGGTTAATGAGACCTTTCGTCGTATTGGGAGCCGAGTTGACCTATATGGCTTCCTCGATGTGTTTCGTCCCTGCCCCATCAGGGTTCCTTACTTGTACAACCCGAGGAGAGGCCGTCGGCAGGATAGATCGCAATTACCTCAATATGCCGAGTTAGAGGGAGTCTCTCAGCCTATAGCCAATATCGGGTTCTCAGGCAATCTCTTGGTCATCGGTAGAGAGATACAATGTCTACAATCGTGGCGCCAACCAAAAGTTTGGTGGGGAAGAGATCAAGGAATTCGCAGACGACACAGACATCACAACCGGTATAGCAGAGATAGCAATGCCCGAAATGTAAGGGATAACCTGTCATGAATCTCTGTACGACTGCTAACAACTCTCTAGTATTCCGCAGCACAGGAGATCGTCCAACAGCCGCTATACCAGGAAGTACAATCAACAAGATACCCCGCTACGCCAACTTCTTTGTTCGCTTTGCGTTCACTATCGTCAGAGGCTATGCTAGCCGTTCACAATAACGTTGACGCGGAAGATGGAAGTTCAACCAACTTCGCTAATATGAAGCAGGAAGAGCTGCTTGAGTGTGCAGCGGTGAGCACTAATTCCTGCTATTAATGTGTTAGGAAGATTCTAATTCTAGATCCAAATTCAAGTCAAGACAGCAATTAAGCCAAAGTCACTCTCACACCCACCAATAAGGAAAGAAAAGGTCTTAATTAAGTTGGAACTGCTGCCAGCTGCTCTTCAGAGCGAAGCCATGATACCCGAAGTTGGTATGTCATCAACACCCCATCGAGGTTGAAGTGGCGCTTACTTTTTGTAGAAATCAAGAAAGAACCCAATACCGAATTACCTTCTCAAACAATAGCTAGAATCGAGGGTCCACCTTCAGAAACACCTGGTGTGGTAATGGTAAAGCTCAAGCATCAGGATGCGGAGACTCCAGATACGACGATGGATCTCGATCTTATTTTTGCGGATCTTACAATGTCAGATTAGTCTTACTCGCGGATTCGATACTCCCCGGGCGTCGGGGTTGATCTGAAGAATATGATATTCTGGTCGAGATGAGTGGAATAAATTCTAGGAGGCAATCTATACGATTAGAATGATGTGAAGGATTTGTTTTCACAATACTACTCCGATGGCTATGATGATACAGGCAACGGAGTTCTCCACTATCGACAGTATGCATTCTACACGAACAATTGTTTGGAAGCCTCTACGACTTACGATGAGACGAGGTGTTTGAAGTACGAAATATCTAGGCATTGGCGACTGGATGTAGCTTTGAAGATGGAGATGACGACGATAGATCTTTAGAAATAGCTTCATTCTAATAAACTCGTTTTAAAATAGCATTCTGCGAAGTTAGTTTTATATTTTCGCTGTACCAGACGTTTTTAGCGAATTCGAGAAAGCTCCAAGTTAGATGACTTTGAAGGATGTTTGAGAAAGGTAAGGAAGAGACGAGGAAATAATAGTTGATCTTGTTATCTTTAGTAAGCATCAAATAAGAGGGGTTATGAAGCCAAGAATATGAAGGAAAGTCGGGGAGGTTTCAGGAGAGGGATATATTTGATAGATATATATAAGAATTTTTAGGATATTCCTTTATACAGATTGCTTTTGAGGAGATATATACATAAAGAGAGATTGAAACAATGAGGGAAAGAAAATAACTTAGCCTTGAAAAGCCTTCTTAAGAATAGCCATGAGATTTGTCTCTTTATCCCCAAGAAGCTTATCAAGTGGGACCCTCGCAGCTTTCAATTGATCCGGAGTTAAGATCGTGTTTGGATTCTTGATAAGTCCAAGACCGACGACGTAAAGTTGACTTTTCTTATCATCAGGAGTAGGCTTCAATTCAACGAATCCACTGTTATCGATGGCATATGAAGCTTTTACAGCTGGTGGGAAAATCTCCGGATGTTTGAAATATACCGAAGTGATTAAATCAAACAAGGAAGATTTAAGACCAGAACCACTTCCCCAATGCATAGCTAGTTGTGTAACAGGCGATGCGGCTCCAAATGCCTGGATAAGTTTCGGTTCGGTGAACATCCATGGTGATTCTTTTGAGATTTCGGTTGGGACAAGGAAAAGTCTGATTTTTCCCTCTACAGCGGCTTTCATGGATGCGGTGGAAGAGGCAACGTCGATTGCGTGGTTGAATTGGACGCCGAGGAGGTTGGAGGGTCGAGCGAAAGATTGAAGCATTGCTACGCTTTCGGGGATTGTGGATGGGGATTTGGAGAGATGGGAGGCGAATTCTGTCATTGGTCCGCCGTTGAAGTATCGATATGGGGATTCTGTATCTTTGAAATATTTATCGAGCGTGCTTTTGAGATCGGTAGTGCCTTGGACGTCAGCTGGATTCCAGGCTGCTTTGCCATTTCTGTTTCGACCGACGAATGCTTTTAAGGTAGTAGAGATACATTCTCCTCTTACTTTGTCATGGGGCGTGGTTGGCTTGGCGGCTTTGCACTTTTTTATTGCTGCGTCTGCTTCGGTATCTAGATCCCATGACCAATCGTGAACGTGCTGGGCGTGCTTGATGCCTTGCATAATTTGCTTCGTTGCTAAGCCCTGAAGGAAGATTTCGTACCTTGAGGTGGGTATTTTTAACTTAGTGAGGAACTTGATGAGGCGGATTTTTGAGACTTCCATATAGATGTCGGCGTGGTCTTGAACATTCGTGTCCACATTTGTGAACCATTCTTGGGTTTCTTTTGGTAACCTTGGCACCCAGTCTGCGATGTCTTTTTGACTGGTAACTTGGATCAGGTATTTGATAGCAGGGGGAGGTAATCCGAGTTTTGAGACTGCAGTCAGTGTCTGATTCATGGCTGTCTTGACATCTTTGTCGGAAACAGGTACTTCTGCCCAGTGGAGCCAGCCGAAGTCGATTTTCCTCCCGGACACGACAACCGCAATTTTTTTGTCGGGATTGCTGAGTATGGTGTAGGCAGCCATAGGGAAGTTATCTGCATCAGGCACGTCGAGACTTACGACTATCTTGTCTTTTTTCCAATCAGTCCTAGGGGAAGCCCCTGGATTGGCTGGAGCGACACTCGGAATCGCGTTCACCAGCGCAGATGCGAGTATGGCACTCGCCACAAGATGTTTGGTAAATAACTGACAAATCATTTTTGTTGCTGCAATATGTTGTATTCTGGGTATGTTAGTTGTAGATATTTCTCTGTAGTGAAGAAGTTTTAGTTGCTAATAAATGTATGGCAGGGTTGATGAATGAGGTTATTTGTGATTTTGAATATACTTTTTCGAGGAAATTTCAAATGTTATATAACGCCTTTCACAGAAATGCCAAGAACCTTAATTGCAATATCTCCTGCTTCCTAGACCTTGTAGCGTGTCACAGGGGTGGATGGTAATAGGTCTCCAAATCCTTCCCCTCCTCCGAGGCTGAAGCTTTAGCCCTGAGTATAGAAATTCTCGCGTTTTCTGGTCACAAATTTGAACGGCCTCGCTCCTGAATGTCTCTGAAACCATTCCTCCCATCGTGTCGCCCTCCGTTTGAAGCCTTCAATACCCCTGTTGTGGCATTCTGCAGAGATCTGTAGGGGTGAGGCATTCCGTAGTTAGGGCCACTTGAGGTCGGAAGCTGGGGCTGCGGTGCGGCGTCTTCGAATCCAGAAGCGCGTTTGTTAGTGGCACAAGCCAGAGTCCTTCAGTGGAGCCACCCTCGAAGCCACTCATTCACGCCATTTGTCAGTAGATGAAACCATAAAGTGTTCTATCAATTCCTGCACTCCTGACTGCCCAAAATTGTGATTAGAGGGCAATGGCAATGGTCCGCATACTGGGTGTCGCGGGTGAAGTATGCTGAAGCCTGAGCCGAGATGTTCGAGAAGCCCCTAGGTTGAAGCCTAACACTACCTCAACCGGAGGCTGGAAACCGGAAGCTCAATAGTCATTTTTTTGATTCATGTATACTAGCAATGAGAGAGAGCCGCAATCCGGATTTAGAAACAGCCTGGACAGGCGGAGCCTCCTCCATGGCACTTTTCCCAGCCAATTGTGGCAAAGACCAAGATTTGGAATGTAGGCCGCTGGGTTTGATCGGGACAGGAGTATAGTCTCCGCTCCGCTCTTAGCATTCAGACTTTTTAAGCGATACTTGCTCGCCATTAAATTTGTATGGCTCCTCCAGAGACATGACATTCCGATCGAAGACCTGTTGGTTTGATGGTCAGGCGGAATGTCTCAGGGGCTTCTTACGTAATCATATAACAAATTGCTGGCCTTTTACAACTCTTCCAGCTCACAAACTCTGCTTGAGATAGACGCAAACCAAACATAAGGTATATCCTCTTATGTGCAAACCTCGAAACAAAGAATGCCCAGCTTTGGCTGCTCATGCGCATTTCCCATGAGCATCTTCTCGGCTTATTGGTTCTTCTTTCTCTATCCTTGAAGCAGGCGGTCGTGTAACTTGTATAGTCCGATATCGTTGGACTAGCATAGGTGAGCAAGAGCTAGAGATACCTTCCAGCTGTTTGGCGGCTTTTCAGCCGACTTGCCGGATATTTCAGAACTGCATCAGGTAGAGACCTCAGGATTTGTGATAGGATAAGGTCGCTCATGTGTGACTTGAAATGCGGGCTTGTTTTTATCTGTTGTTGCCGCTCGTGCCCAACTGATGTTGTTGAAGAGCTCTCAGGTGTTTAGATGTGTGTCTGCAAGGCAGCACCCTCCTTGTCCTACTTTGCCAGCGGTCAAGCATGAATAAGTGCCAAAGAACCGGTAACTGCAAACACCCGCTCGATGCATTGCTGATCATGCTGGGAACTACTCAGGCGCTTCCAATTCCTAGCCTTACGTCGCGATACGGGCCGTTGTATGCTGTGTTCTTGAACAAGTGCTCCGTAGAGCAAGGCTCGAGGCTCATTTTTTAAATCTTGCTCCAGAGCTCTTAGGTTGATAAAACTTATGGTATGATATTCGCTCCTGTTCGAGGATCATTCAGATTCCATGCCAGTATCCGAGAAATGCTCCACGGCAGTCTGAAAGAGGGCCTTTCCCGTCATATCAAACGCTTCCGCGGTGCTGTCCAATAACGTCGTTGATTCGAGAGATGTGTGACCAGAACACGGTTGGCGGCAGCTGGGCTGGAGGATTGGGAGTACAGCAAACAGCTGCCTCGGCATCGTGACCACTACCCACGGCCGCAAAACTACTCGTTAAATATCGGGGATCTGTCACCGCCAGATGCCCAACTCTTAAAACCTTTCTCTTCAGAGCCTTCATCAACCACTAAACGGAAAAAGAAAACTCCCCTTATTTTTTTGCCGCATAAATCGTTCAAGATGCACTGTCAATGTTACGCACGCAGAGGCTGCCGTTGCCATCCTTCTGGCATCGTCAAGAGAATTGCCAATAACTCGCGGATTCCGGTGATAGTCGACAATTCTCCTACCGTGTATCATTTTCCACAACAACTGTTGAAGCAGAACTGGCCAGGACTGCATCGGGAGATCAGAAATTCGGGGAATCGTGTTTTCTCTCCGCATGCGGGTGCAATGTATCCTTCCCAAGAGGACTTTGAGGCCACACGGAGCACTTGGGACGTCATGCTTAACATTAGCTCCCGCCGGGGTTGCTGGAACGATTCATACCCCATCATGGATTGGCAGCTGTACGACAACGAGCTCCGACGGCTCTTCGTCGCGGCCGATGCTTTTGCTATGAGAGGAGATGTTATGAGACTTGATAGCGTTTTGTGGGAGGTCTTGGAAATATTTGAGCAGATGAGTGTTCTTCTGGGTAGCAATACTCCGTATGGCTTCGGGAAAAGATTGGACAGAAATATTGTTGATGCAGCGTTGCATTTCCTCCCTATTGTGTCTGCATTGGACCTCAACTGGGCCTTAGTACTCCTGCAGCAGGTGAGCAGACTAACAAGAAATGACCAGCTTGTTTTGAGAAGGTTATTGGATGCGTTGCGACCAGAAGATAAACTTGAACTTTATCAGTATGCATGTAGCATGAATAACACGGGATACTATAACGTTTTCTTCTTTCAAATGGAGGAGCTATTGCAAGCTTCTCTTAACGGTACTCGATGATCTTTCTGATGTGGAAGGCGGGCTGCTTGTCCAAGGTCCCCTGTGTTTATTATCAAACTTCTTTCAAGAGAGGCTCTCCACATGCGACCATCGGCAAATCCGTCCGAGCAGCCAACGAGCCAACCAACCTCGGTCCTCATGCTTGAGGTCAAATAGTCTGGTATAAAGGCTAACCCAAGGAAACTCTAAAGCGGTTCCTCGTTGACCCACTTTAATAAGTTTTTTCTAGAACGTTAAGACGACGCGGCAAAGCCTAAACGCTCTGGCTCCTCACGACTCGATCCGCTCTTTCTCAAAGCCTTGGAGAACAAACTCCATTTCGACATGATTTCCTCAAACTGCTCCCTCCAGCGAACCAAATGACATCCACCTTATCCACGAGGCAGGCCCGTTTCAGAATTTAGCATCTTCTCCCCAGGCTTACCCCGACCTCCCTTATCTGAATGAAAAATGCATGAATGAAATTGGGTAGCAGACGTCTGGGAAGATATGAGATGGCCAAAGGTTCCTCTTGCAACTGTCAATTGCCGCGAACTAGGAGGAGATAAGGTCAAAATCACAAACAAAAAGGAGGGACGTGGTGCGAAGGAAGTGGTGGTGATCGACAATGGGAGTTTAGGCAGCATGCTGAACGAGAAGCGTACGGAATGGCGAGTTATATCTCAATACAGAGCTGCTGTACTCTGATCGGCGTTCTTTGGGATTGCTGATGCTAATTGGGGGATGGATGTTTTGGTAAAACCGGCATCCACATTTCCTGCGTTATACTAACTAGGCCCTCAGCTCTCGAACAGCGTAATATCAGTCTCCTCCTTTCAAGAAGAATTTGGATATCTTTATGGCGACATATATATCATCAACTCACACTTTCAGACCGCGTCCAACACTTCTACGTCAATCGCGGGCACATTTGGTGCTATTGGTTCCGGCTGCTTGTCCGACAGACTTAGGAAAAGGCAGACCTCGCTAACATACAAGTTACCATATAACCTTCAATTTGTCTTTCCTATAATCCTTCTTCTCGGTCTGCCATTTGGCCCTAAATCGCTATGGTATTTGATGCTCATTCACTGGCCGAATGGAGCCAAAAATATACCTAAAGATTAGGATATAACATCACCTTCAAAACTGCTTTAGCTCCTGCGACCTCCATCAAACCGAAATAGCATGTGGAATTTTCACTGTTGCTCCATTGGCAAGTGTAGTCTTCGCAATCGGATATTCCAGTTACTTCTCAGAACTCACCAGTCTCTCCCCTTCCTCCTCTTTTTCAATGTCAGCTCGCGTCCCAATCCTAAGCCTCGTCGGAGTAATATGTCCCTAGTTCCTAGTTGATCGTGTAGGACGCCGCTCAACAACCATTGCCGACGTATCAGTTCTCGCCACCATCCTGTTTCTCATCAGAATCCTCGAGGTTACGATCAAGAACTGTGGGACTGTGAATTGTAATACAAAGTCTATAGGGCATAGTAATGAATCTCGTTCTGCCACTTTTAATAAATCCCAATTCTAGGGATTTGGGTTGGAAGACAAGATTTACTTTTAGAGGGACAAGTTTGTCAGGTTTGTGGTAGGCCTAGTTGAGGGTTCCGGATACGAGGGGAAGGAATTGGGTGGACCTGGATGGGCTATTTGAGAGGGGTATATCTGCGAAGATGCTTGTGGATACGGGTGCTGGGCGATTGTGTGGATTGGTTTTGACTTCTTTTTCGTATTTGAACTCATGAGCTTCTAAATTTTCAAACTTCTTAGTGCTTAATGGAATTGGGGAATTTGGCTTGGAGGGCTTGATTTTAGGTCGTAGTGGTGAATTGTGTTTGAGCACTTCGACAATGATATCCCGAGAGTGTTAGCTTTCTACGATTTAATAAGGCGCACTTAATTAGATCTCTTGTTTATGAAATAAAACGTCTTAAATCTACTTTACTACTCCTTGTTGAAATACTAGCAATGGCAAACGATAAACATAGTAATTGGACGGTAATGATGTCTAAAATAACCTCTCTAATGTATGCTGTGTTATAGGTTTTCGATTGAAGTATCCCCTGAGAGCTGAGAGAACGATGTTTTACTTCGGAGGTGCTGTGGTTGCGGTGGTTAAGCTTCAGGCAAAATGTTCCTCAGAACCCTATCGAGCTCTCAAAATTGCCCGCTGTAGGTTAACGCGAAATTAAAAGGCTAACCTCTCGTGAGACTAATCTCGCATCACCATAAGAAAGGTAGGGCAGTGGTAGAAGTTAAGGTTGAGAATCTGTTGAAGTGATAAAGTTCGCTTTTGCTATGTTTTTCTACTACCGCTTAAGAGATAGAAGGGGTACATAGGAGGTAATAATTTAGATGAGGAAGATGGCACAAGGGATATGTGAGAGTTCAAGGTTGGATGGAGATGTGGGAATTGTCCGTCTTTACCGCTCTGATAATTCCTTGGCTCATTGACGTGGGAATGGAATACCTCAAAAAGAAAGACTTGATTAAAATGACAAGAAAGGAATTATATTAAACTATGTGTTTAAAAGTTCTTGGATTATCGAGTATAAGATTTAAGTGACTTCCTTATATTTCATTCTTATCTCAATTGAGCTCTTCATAGCACTATTTCCATCTGCCCGGAGTTACCCGCGATCTTCTATCTCCCTCTCACTAACCCTCAACCACCAAATTCCCCCTCACCAACACCCAATTCCTCGAACTTATACTCAACAACGATACTCACAATGACGACAAAACAACAAGAACAGCTCACCCTCGAAGGGGCCAAAATAGCCATTGCAGCCTCCGAGAAGAAAGCTCGAGAAATCGGCGTTGACATGAACATCGCCATCGTGGACGCATCGACACATCTTCTTCATTTCTCTAGAATGCCCAATGCGAAGATTACAAGTATAAGCAGTACGTCTTTTCCTCTCTCTCATGCCCACATGTCTCACCCACTTCAACCCCCACCCTCAAAATCTCGTCCCATCGTCCTTCCTCCTCTCAAACTAACTATCAAAAGTCGCCATGGACAAGGCCTTCACAGCAGCAGGTCACCGCATAGGCACCCATACATATAAAGATGCCGTATGGCCTGGAGGAGTAGCCTATGGATTAGGAAATAGCAATGGAGGAAGATTTACTACGTTTGGTGGTGGATTACCAATTACTAATGCGAAGGGAGAGGTTGTTGGGGGGATTGGTGCTAGTACTGGGACACCGGCACAGGATCAGATGGTTGTTCAAGCGGGGGTTGATGCTTTGGAGGAGGTTTTGAAGGGGAGGGTTAGGGCGAAGTTGTGAGAAAGGGAGAGGGCATGGTGTATATATTTTCACGCGATAGGACGAATTAGAATGATTGATGGTATTCTTGTTAGTATTCGCGATTTTGCTTAAATACCCTCTTATTTACTTGCACCCCTTGTTCCTAATTTATTTCACTCTACCCTTTGCACTCATTCATAATCCCACATTCCAAGCGTACATAAAAGTACAATTCCTTCATCAAAGTCCTACACAAAATCCAAATGACCCATCAAAGGTATCCAAGTCACCATCCATAGCCTTCAAGCAGTCATAACGAGGCACCTGATCTGGCTTGTAGAACTTGAGCAGTGTCTCCATATCCTTGATATCCATCAAGCACAATTCTTCAAGGCTATATGTGTCGCTGACTTTAATCATCCACGCCATTCTCTTAGCAATTTCTTCGGGCCCTGGCGCCGTCTTCCTCAACATCGCCCTTAATTTTCCAATATTCGTAATTGCTTGCCCAACGTTGTCTGGTAGATGCTCCGCAATCGATCGTCGTACAATATTCGCAAATCTAGGTCCGTTTCCGTTCGTGCTGACCATAATCTGGAGAGGCCCATCTCGATGCACGCTTCCAAAATAGAAATCGCATTCTGATGGCACGTCTGCAATATTTGCTGCGATTTTCCTCTCTTTGGCAAGTTTCCATATTTGAGAGGAGGTTTCTGGATCGTCCACCGCGGTCAACACCATATCAACATTGTCGAGATCGGATGGTTCGAATTTGCGGTCCACATAATCAACTTGCCCCTTCTCGACTCGATATGCGACCTCTGGATTCAGGCCTTCCCTCGGTGATACAACCGTGACTTTGGCGTCCGCATTGAGGACGTTCAGTATGCGTCCAGCGGCAACCTTTTGACTCGGTTAGTGGCGTACAAGAAGAAATTGATTACTTGCCTCGCCACCGCCGACGACGAGAACCCTCTTGTCGCGAATCCGCCATGCCAGTATCAGGGAGCCTCCGCCTTGCACCTCGGGGAACTTCCTTTCGCCGTCCATGCTGTGAATGGAGTTGCAGGAGTCTGCAATATATTTCCGGAGATGCTCATCCTTGCCGCCGCCCAGCGATAAGATCCTCGATAAGCCATGTCGGCTACATAACTGCTAAGTCCAGTACGGAGTACGGTACCTGCGCGGCACAGCCTTGGCTTGGCTCAGACTACCTCGCCGTCGACCGTCAAACCTCCGACACCAACCCAACACCTCGAGCTTACAATGCTCTGAGGCAACGCAATACAATACCCTTCTGTCATGTCTGCGAGAAAGCTGGGAGGCGGGAGGATCTTGGGCAGCGGGAAGTCCTTACTACCTCCCGCCCCTCCGGCGCATCAGCAACGGCCGTCTGATCTGATTTCCCCAGCTGAGAGTGTTGTGTCGGGGGACTCGAGAGGGTCGACAGTTTCGCCTTTGGCTACATCGCCCCTGCCGGAACAGAGCCAGGACTTGAGTTCGGTGGTGTCGCTGCAGAATGGCGGCCCTTCTGCAGTCACTGCTGCGAGCACCAGGCTTTATTGCCCCATATGCAACGAAGAAATGGTAGGCCCCCTCCAATTGTCTCATGGGCAGCGGCTAATACGTCGCAGTTGACTTTATTGCAACTAAATCGGTACCTACTACCCTACACGGGTTCCCTTCGAAGCTAATATGTGGTAGGCACCTCGACGATAATCACCAAGAACTACCGCCTGTCGAGCAAGATGAAGTGAAGAACTGGTTCGACAAACAGGTCTTGAAGGCGAAGAAATTCCAACCACTGGCCGTAATAAATCAGAAATTAAAAGGGCTTGATGTCTTCGAATCGAACGAGGCCCCTCCCTCGGCATTCCCACCTCCAACAATTATTCCTGGAAATCGAGTAATGGTTGCCGAACCGGTTCGGCCAGACCCAGATGAGGTAGTCTCGAGGACACATTGGCAAAAGGCAGGATACAATGATGTATGCACGGAGCCATCATGTGGGAAGAGGTTAGGGGGTGTTAACGGGACTGTGAATTGCAGGAAATGCGGGCGTCTATTCTGTGAGGACCATACCATGTACCAAATGAAGCTTTCGAGGTCGGCCCAACATGAACCGCTACGAGGGTTATGGTGCCGATGTTGTGAGACATGTTATAAGTCGAGAGACGGATATAATGACCACAATGGTCTTGTGCGAGACCATTCGAATGCCTTCCTAGCCATGCGGAGGAAGACGGTGGATAAAGCTTATCTAGAGGTATCCAGGCTAGAGAAGAGACTCACGAAACTTACACAATTACTGACGTATCCACCTGAAGAATTGGCGACGAATGGTGGCGGACTTTTATCTTTAGCGGGCCAGAAGAATCCTCGGAAACTCTTGGAGCAGTCCGTGGTGGACTGGGAAGAAGATGCCAAGGTCTCGAAATGTCCATTCTGTCACCAAGAATTTGGTTCTTGGTCATTCAGGCGACATCACTGTAGGCTTTGTGGACGAGTTGTTTGTGCAGATCCACGGACGGCTTGCTCCTCCGAGATAGGCCTGAATGTGACTGCCAGTAAGTCAATTATGCTATTACACTTGTCATGCATTGACAAATTACTAGTAACTGACGTCCTGTCAGAAAAAGCCTCCGATCTCAGTATCGACGTTCGTATGTGCAGGGAATGTAAAACAACAGTATTCAGCAAAAGAGACTTCGATGATGAAATCCTTCATAAACCCCAAGATCAACGCGCCTACGAAAACCTCGTCCAGTTCGAGAAAGGAATTCGCCTTCTCCTACCCAGTTTCCACCGCCTCTTAACAGCTCTCCAAGACCCTGATAAGCCACCCTCTCATATCCAACTCGCCGAAGCATCCAAAGTACGGAAACGTCTTATTGATGCATTTGGAAAATACGACCTAGCAGCGAAAAGAATCCGAGACCTCCCAGCAACAAATCCCTCACAACAAAAACTCCAAAAAGCAGTCTACCAGCAAAGCGCTAACTTCCTAAACTTACATATGCTTCCCCTCCGCTCCCTCCCCAAAATCCTAAAGCACGCCTCTCCTCAGGCAATCCAATCACCCAATACCAATGGGCGAACAGCCCTCTCAGCAATAAAATACAACGACATAGATTCCTCGTCTGTAATCTCCTCGTCCTCCGTCGTCTCAGCAATGGAAGCGGAAGAAAAGGAATTAAGAGAACGACTTATTGTTCTGGAGGAACAAAGATTTATGGTTGGGGAAATGGTGGAGAGTGCGAGAAAGGGAAGGAGATTCGATGAGATTACGGCATTGCAGGTGAATGTGGAGGAATTGGTTAGGGAGATTGATGCGGTGAAAGGATGTTTAGGTCAATTGGATTTTGCAGGTGCTTATGCGAGGGAGAGGGAGGAGAATGGTGGTGCTACTCTTAATGGTCGTAGTGGCAGTGGTCCTGGGGGGGTTTTGGGAATGGGGAGGTAAGGTTTGTATTTTCTATATTTTATAGGTTGGATTGGGAATGAGAAAGTGAGTGGATAAATGATAGTAATGGATGGATGAACAGGCGAGAAGGGAGGTTACCTACCTTATCAACCTGAGCAGAGCGAAGTGGAGAAGGAAGGTCTTTTGAATTATAGCAAGCGACGGTCTGGACTGGGTCAAGGACAAAATGGGCTTTTTTGGTGCATTAGGCGGCGTCTCTTTTTTGGGGGAGGAAAGGGGTATTTAGTTAGCGAAATTACATAGGGTAGGTAGCTCTTGGTTGTAGTACATTCAATACAGCGAATGAAAAAATATTTCATACATAACTTCCTAATTGATGTCTTTAAGTGAGAAGTGGATATCAAATACGCACCATCCCCAAAATGCATCTTCATGATCGAGAGAAAAAATAGAGAAGATTATAGAGCTGGATGAATTGAATTGGATGGATAACTAGACGCCGCAAATTGGAATTTTTTTCAAAATTTGCAGGATAATGCAAATGCAGCAGTGTGAGTCAATTGTACAAGGTTACATGGGGGAATCATCTATGCCATCAATACAATCGCTCCTCTCTCCCCTTTTCATCTTAACATCGCTAAAAGACCTTCCCCCCTCCGCCCCTCCCACTCCGCCTCCCCCTTCCATCCTGCTTGAAGATTTGAATTAATTGATTGTTTGCTTGCAATGCTTACAACAAAAGCTCCAAAGGATTCTCGATCACTTTCTTAAACTCCTTAATCCACTCACCGCCAACAGCACCATCAACAACTTTATGATCGAACGATCCGGTAACAACAATCTGATCATCCCATTCCAGAGTAGTCCCCGACTCCGTCTCAACAGCAATAGCAACCTTCTTCGTTGTTCCAATAGCAAGAATACCTGCTTGTGGAGGATTAATAACGGCAGTGAATCGATCAATTGCTGGGTTCATTCCCATGTTGGAAATGGTGAAGGTTCCACCTTGATATTCTTCTGGCTTGAGTTTACCATCCCGAGCTCGTTTACCGAGATCTTTAACTTGAGCGGAAATGGATTCTAATCCGAGGCCTTCAACTGATTTGACGATGGGGGTCATGAGGCCGACTGGGGTCGCTACGGCGACCTGTGAATGACATGTGTTAATGGGTGATCTGATTTTGGGGAAACGAAGTGTGGGGAAGGAGGAGAAATGGGGAGATCACTTACTGAGATATCGACATTGTTGAATTGACGGATGAATCCATCTCTCCAGCTAGAATTGACAGCAGGGACTTTTTTGCAGGCAATGGCGCAAGCTTTGATGAGGAAGTCGTTGACGGATAGCTTGTATTTTGCGTCTGGGGCACTGTTAAGTGCAACCCGGAGCTTGAGAAGCTTGGAGACGGAAACGGTGGCAGAGACGAAGTAGTGGGGATTTTGGTTCACGGACTCGACTAGACGGTTGGCAATAGTCTTGCGCATTGAGCTGATGGGTGTATCGATGTAAGAAGCTGCTGGAGTTGTTGCGCCGGAGGCGGAAGCAGCTGGGGCCTTCTTGACATCCTCAATTGTAACCTGTCCACCGACTCCAGTGCCCTGAATCGATGAAATCTTGATGCCATTTTCACTGGCGAATCTGACAGCAGCGTAGCTTGCGTTGGGGGTTCGGTCTAACGCTGATTGAAGTTTTCCACCGCTCGATTCGGTCTCTTCTGGAGCGGGTGCTGATTCTTGCTTTGGTGCTGGTGGTGCGCTTCCGGATTGCGTGTTTGATGCCTCCGGAGATTGACTGACCTCTTCCTTTGGTGCTGCTGCAGGTTTCTTTTCTCCTCCAGCATCTTCTATCGTGAAGGATTCAAAGGCCGATGCATCCTCGCCCTCCGAAATCAAAACTGCAATCGGCTTGTAAAAAGTCAGCCAATGGCATCAATTGAGGTCAATTGGATACATACGTTACCAACTGCGATGTCCTTTGAACCAGAATCCTTGAGGATCTTTGCCAGGACACCTTCCTCTTGGAATTCGAAGTCCATCTGTGCTTTGTCTGTTTCGATCTCGACCAGCACATCACCCGGAGCAATTGCATCGCCGACCTTCTTCTGCCATACACCAATGTTACCCACTGTCATCGTAGGCGACAGGGCAGGCATTGACACCACAGTGTGCGGAGGGAAGGATTTCGAGGCATAAGCTCTTGCAAATCGAAAAGAGAGAGAGGATTGCAGGGCGCGCCTACGCAGCACGGCGGACAACATTGCGTGGGGTGTGAAAGGAAAGACACGGATTGAACGCGAGGGGAGGCGGGCGGAGAGTCCTGTCCAGGCAATTGAGGATGGAAGAGAGCGATGTCGAGGGACGTGGTGGCAGGAAGACGACAGGAACTCGTTGAATTACCCGACGACAGAGGCCAAAATTGGAGAGCTGGTTCTTCGTTGGGAGGCTTACCAGTTTTGGGGCCGATGGCAGCGTTGGCGCGTTCCGATGAAGCGCGCTCTTATAGGCGAGCACAGGTTGCCGACGCTGGAAAGAAGCGCCCGAGTTTAGCACTCAAACTTAGGCCATGGCATTCCAGGCATGGATCAAAGCACCATATCTGGAATTTCAAGCCCTGGGTGTCCTTTGAGGGTGGGTAGTGGAGTATTTGGACAATTAGGTGAATGAATTGCTAGTGTTTGCATGTGAGGTTCCGCGACTTCTTTCAGTAGGATTTCCTTTCCCAATAGTGACCTCGCCCAAGCCCGTCTCAGTGGCTCAGGCTGCTGTTCTATCCCGGCGCTTTCATGTGCATCGAAATGTCGCTCCAGGAACGGTAGGCCGAGACACAGCCGCCATAGACGCCGCAAGCGAGCGCCCTCCGTGCGTCTCCGGTCGGGTTCTTCCACTCGTGTCCTCACGCTTCAGCTCCCGCGCCAAAACTCGGCGGAGCACCAGGGATTGTGTGACCGAAAGGTAAATTTGGGGTTACGTGGTTAACCATATCCCGACTTGACGCCTTGCTTCTATTCTGCCATTCTGGACCAAATCGCACTCACCACGTTTGCACATCTGCACGAAGAAGGGCCCCTCGCGCATGGACTAGGCCAAAACCAGGAGCCCACCATGAGCTCGATTGTTTTTGTGGTTTCGGCCTTGGAAGCTATAGCTGCCTCAAAGGAGGCTCACAAGAGACCACCGCTGGGAGCGTCCGTCCAGAAGGCTCTCAAGGATATCAAGGAGAATGAACCGCAGTTGCCAGACCCCGAGATCATCTTCGCCCCGTTACAGCTTGCGACGAAATCTGGAAGCATACCCCTGACGACAACTGCTCTCGACTGCATTGGCAAGCTAATAAGCTACTCCTACTTCTCAGTTCCATCATCGCCGAATGCGGATAAGGAGGCCTCTCGAGATCCCCTGATCGAGCGAGCGATCGATACGATATGCGACTGTTTCCAGGGAGAGACCACTCCGGTGGAGATTCAATTACAGATTGTCAAGTCGTTACTGGCAGCTGTGCTGAATGACAAGATTGTGGTACATGGCGCTGGACTCCTGAAGGCAGTCAGACAGGTTTACAATGTCTTCCTCCTTTCGAAAAGTAGTGCAAATCAACAGGTGGCTCAGGGAACCTTAACTCAGATGGTGGGGACTGTTTTCGAAAGGGTCAAGACGCGCATACATATGAAAGAGGCCAGGCTGAATCTATCGAGGTTAGGGAAAAGTGCTGGAAACACAAGCTCATACACGGTAGACGCTTCAGAATCGGCGCTGGAAACAAACGAAAGTAACGAGGGCGAGGAGAATGGAGCTTCTGAGGTTCCATCGGCTGACGATGGTCCTAAGCTCACGCTGAAAGATCTGGAACACCGGAAGAGCTTCGACGATTCGCAGATGGGAGAAGGTCCAACAATGGTCACACAAGTAAAGCAGCCGCAGCCAGCGCCGCGAACTCCATCCGGACAGACCCCCCCTGGTAGCAGCACAGACGAAGGAATGGATTCAGATGAGAGTGAGGACGAGGTGTACATAAGAGATGCATACTTGGTCTTCAGATCTTTCTGCAATCTCAGTACGAAAGTCTTGCCTCCAGAGCAGCTATACGATACAAAGGGCCAGGCTATGCGTTCGAAATTGATATCTCTCCACATTATTCACACCCTTCTCAACAATAATATCCTCGTCTTCACTTCACCCTACTGCACTATCACGAATAGCAAAAGCAACGAACCCACAGGCTTCCTACAAGCAGTAAAGTTCTACCTCTGTCTTAGCATTACTCGAAATGGAGCCAGCTCGGTGGATAGGGTGTTCGAGGTCTGCTGCGAGATATTCTGGTTGATGCTGAAATTTATGAGAGCACCTTTCAAAGTTTGTGTCATTCCTAAATTTTGGCGAAATTCACTCACAATTTAATAGAAAGAAATTGAGGTCTTCCTGAACGAAATATATTTAGCTCTCTTAGAGAGGAGAAATGCCCCAGTTTCACAAAAGCTCTATTTCATGCAGATCCTGCAGCGATTCTGTGCTGATCCCAGAGCATTAGTTGAAATCTACCTCAATTATGATTGCGATAGAAATGTCGACAATATGTTTCAAACATTGATTGAAGATTTGTCAAAAGCGTCAAGCGCCGCAGTAATGATCACTCCCTTCCATCAACAGCAATATGAAGAGAAGGCTGCAAAAGGAGCATTTGGTGGTGGTTCAGAATGGCAATCACGTGGCTTGCTTCCGCCGCCGCTGTCTACGGCCCATATGAATGATCGACATGTCAGTGTTGATGATGAGATTCCAAAAGAGTACATGGTCAAACGGCAAGCCTTAGATTGCCTTGTGGAAACCTTGAGATCCTTGGTCAACTGGTCTCAACAAGGGATTGCTGAGGTGACGGGTGGCCTTGAACCAGAACTCAGAGCATCAGAAGACTTCCGAGAATCTATGGATCCATCGCAAAACAATGACAGTTCATCCAGAATCACCATCAGTGATACCCCAATTGCACCGTCTACCCCTATTCTCAATGATGACCCAGAGCAGTTAGAAAAAGCTAAAGCCAGGAAAACTGCATTGAGTAACGCTATCAAGGCTTTCAATTTTAAACCCAAGAGAGGTGTGAAGCAATTGCTCTCGGAAGGTTTCATCCCTGAGAATACGCCAGAAGATATCGCGCGCTTCTTGATCAAAGAAGATAGGCTGGACAAGGCACAGATCGGAGAGTTCCTAGGTGAAGGCGAGGAGAGAAATATCCTCATCATGCACGCTTTTGTTGATAGTATGGACTTCACTAAACGCCGTTTCGTTGACGCCTTAAGGCATTTCCTTCAGTCATTCCGTCTTCCCGGAGAGGCACAGAAGATCGATCGTTTTATGTTGAAGTTTGCGAATCGGTATATCACTGGCAATCCCAATGCATTCGCCAACGCCGACACTGCATATGTATTGGCATACTCCGTCATCCTGTTAAATACAGATCTTCACAGCAGCAAAGTCGCGAAGCGAATGACGAAGGAGGACTTCATCAAGAACAATCGTGGTATCAACGACAATTCCAATCTTCCAGATGAATATCTTAACGCTATTTATGACGAAATCCAACACGAGGAGATTGTACTTAGAAGTGAGCGAGAGGCTGCAGCCATGATGGGAATCACCCCTCAACAACCATCTGGTGGCATTGCTTCTGGCATAGGACAAGCTTTAGCTACGGTTGGACGAGATCTTCAGCGTGAAGCCTATATGGCCCAATCAGAGGAGATTTCCCACAGATCTGAACAGCTTTTCAAGAACCTTTTCAGAAACCAACGGAAAAATGCAGCAAAATCGGGGGGCATCAAATTTATCCCTGCCACTTCATTCAAACATGTCGGTCCAATGTTTGATGTAACCTGGATGTCCTTCTTCTCTGGATTATCTGGCCAGATGCAAAATGCCCACAACATAGAGATCATTAAGATGTGCATGGAAGGCATGAAGTTAGCAGTTCGTATTGCATGTTTGTTTGATCTTGAGATCCCAAGAGAAGCATTTGTCTCCGCCCTCAAGAACGCCACAAATCTCAATAACCCTACGGAAATGCAAGCAAAGAACGTTGAGGCCTTAAAAGTTTTGCTTGAGATCGCACAAACCGAAGGAAATCTGCTCAAAGGATCCTGGCGGGACATCCTCATGTGTGTCAGTCAGCTCGATCGATTGCAACTCATTTCAGATGGTGTAGACGCCGGCGCCATCCCAGACGTCTCGAAAGCAAGAATCGTAGCCCCCCCCCGCTCAGACACTAGCTCCTCAAGAAAGTCAAGTCAATCCACAAGATCTCATCGCCCTCGGCCAAGGGCAGCCACAGCTGCGACAAGCTATTCAAGTGAGATTGCCATGGAGAGTCGATCCGACGAATTCATCAAAGGTGTTGATAGAATCTTCACAAATACAGCGAACCTCTCCGGTGACGCGATTGTCCACTTTGTTAAAGCGCTTACCGAGGTGAGTTGGGAGGAAATCAAGATCTCTGGACAGAACGACTCGCCCAGAACATACAGTCTTCAGAAGCTTGTAGAGATAAGTTACTACAACATGACTCGTGTGAGGTTCGAATGGACAAATATCTGGATAGTTTTAGGAGAGCATTTCAACAGAGTAGGCTGCTACAACAACACAGCAGTAGTATTCTTTGCCCTCGACTCACTACGGCAATTATCCATGCGGTTTATGGAAATTGAAGAACTTCCAGGATTCAAGTTTCAAAAGGACTTCTTGAAGCCATTCGAACACGTGATGTCAAATAGCACAAATGTCACAGTAAAGGACATGACACTACGTTGCCTCATACAAATGATTCAGGCCAGAGGTGAAAACATTAGATCCGGTTGGCGTACAATGTTTGGTGTTTTTACCGTTGCAGCTCGCGAGCCATATGAAAGTATAGTCAATCTCGCATTCGAGAATGTCAATTTGGTTTACAAGTCAAGATTTGGGATTGTCATCTCGCAAGGCGCATTCGCCGACCTTATCGTATGCTTAACCGAGTTTTCGAAGAATATGAAGTTCCAAAAGAAGGGTCTAGCAGCCATGGAAACTCTGAAGTCGATCATCCCCAAGATGTTGAAAACTCCCGAATGCCCGCTCTCACACAAGTCGAATGCAAATTCCGACGGTTCTCTCAGAAGTCTAGACGCATCCTCGAAGGCGATCAGTCGGACAAGCCAGGAGGAGGCGTTCTGGTTCCCTGTGCTTTTTGCCTTCCACGACGTTCTGATGACCGGTGAAGATTTAGAGGTCAGATCCAATGCCCTTAATTATCTCTTTGAGTCTCTCATAAGATATGGTGGGGATTTTCCACCCGACTTCTGGGACATTCTTTGGCGTCAACTTTTGTACCCCATTTTCATGGTGCTCAAGTCCAAATCAGAGATGTCCAATGTTCTCAGCCATGAAGAGCTTTCAGTCTGGTTATCCACCACCATGATTCAGGCATTGCGAAACATGATAACTCTTTTCACACATTACTTTGAGTCACTAGAATACATGCTTGATAGATTCCTAGATCTTCTCGCACTGTGTATCTGTCAAGAAAACGACACAATTGCAAGGATTGGCAGCAATTGTCTTCAACAACTTATCCTTCAAAACGTCACGAAGTTTACACCTGAGCATTGGTCAAAGATTGTTAAAGCCTTTGTAGAACTCTTCAAAAGCACCACCGCCGACAAACTGTTCTCAGCTGCAACTTCAGGTACCCCAAATGGCAACGAAATCACACCTCCAATCGAAGATGAAGATAATGATGAGAAGTCTTTGAAGATTAATGGCACCAATGGCAACGCGACATCAGACTCCGAATCTATCAATGACGATGAAGCCAGGACTCCAACAGCAGCACCAGGCGAGCTTGAGGATTACAAACCTCATTCGGGTTTGCAGCAACAACCTGTCGTCGTTACCGCAGCAAGAAGGAGATTCTTCAATCAAATCATCACTCGTTGCGTCCTTCAACTTCTCATGATCGAGACCGTGAATGAGCTTTTCTCTAATGACACAGTCTATGCTCAGATTCCCAGCCCAGAATTGCTACGTCTGATGGCACTCCTCAAGAAAAGTTTCCTCTTTGCCAAGAAGTTCAATGAGAACAAAGAGCTGAGAATGAGGCTATGGAGGGAAGGCTTCATGAAGCAGCCCCCCAATCTACTGAAGCAAGAAAGTGGAAGCGCAGCTACATATGTGAGCATATTACTCCGCATGTATCATGACGAAGGCGAGGAAAGAAAGCGCAATCGCGCAGACACAGAATCGGCTCTTGTCCCTCTTTGCGCTGATATTATCCGCGGTTTTACGCAACTCGAAGAAGAATCTCAGCAACGAAACATTGTTGCATGGAGACCAGTTGTGGTGGATGTCATGGAAGGGTACACGAATTTCCCAAGAGAAGGGTTCGAGAAATACATCGAAGTATTTTATCCTCTTGGAGTGGATCTCTTGAATAGAGAAATGGGTGTAGAAGTTAGAAGCGCGTTGCAAGGGATGTTAAGAAGAGTTGGCGAGGTTCGTCTCGGCCTCCCAGAAATTAGAAGAGCTACTCCACCAGCAAGTCCAAGCCTTCTCAATGCTCAGCCGTCATGGAGTCGGCGGAATAGTAGGCGAGATTGAAGGGGGCGTTGAAATGGAAAGGAATCGGTTTAGTTAGGATGGCTTTCTTTTCTGACTTTGTATTTGAGCGTGGCATTTACCAAAAGGTCATCTTTATGGTCGCTTCTGGAGATCAAACTTGGAGTTGGAAGGGTTGATTCGTTGGAATGGGGGAAGTGGTGTTTGTAGTAGATGGTTGGGCTTCTTTGTGTTGTGTGTTGTAAGAGTATACCGAATGTGAATTTGTAGACTTGGGTTCGGGAATTTAGGAATTTTTGGTGTTTCTATATGCATCAGACGCTCCGTTCTTAACTTCTAGGCCTATTATATAATAGAATTTATCATTGGCCAGTTCAGCCTTGTATTCGGACGGAGGTTCTCTTCCCTGCACGAACGAGCCGCAAATCAATCCCCTGCCAAGCTCTCGGTTCGGCCCAGGTCATTAGCGGCAAATGACGCCTTCCAAGTCAAATACCCCTCATACGCCGACCTCACTTCACATCCTCGACTTTATCCCACTATTCCCAAATCTCATCTTCGCTCATCCTCACTCATGCCATACCCTCCAAAAATGTCTTCCCTCTCAACCCCCATAACTTTTCCTCCACCCCCTCCGAAGTCTCATTTTAAAATCGCACTTATCCCCGGTGATGGCATCGGAATCGAAGTTATCCATGCCGGAAAAATCGTTCTAGAGAAATTGATCAAGGTTTTAAAGACTTTGAGTATTGAGTTTCAGGAGTTTCCTTGGAGTGGTGAGTATTATAAACGAGAGGGGAGGTATTTACCAGATGGGGCCTTGGAGATTGTGAGGGGGTTTGATGCGATCCTCTTTGGGAGTGTGGGGATGCCTGGTTAGTATTGTCGGGGATTCTTTTAATATTATAGTTGTTTGGTCGAGATATTTGTGTATTCTTCTCTTTTTCTAGTTTAAGTAATTATAAGAGGATTTGATGAGTTAAAGGGGGGAAAGGAGATAGAATTAGTGTTAATACCCCAAATAGACGTACCAGACCACCTCTCTCTCTGGGGACTTCGTCTCGCCCTCTGCCAACCCCTTCAACAATATGCCAACCTCCGACCCACCCGAGTCCTCCGCGGTACAACCTCCCCTTTGACCTCTCTCTCCACCTCCCCCTCCTCCCTAAACTGGCTCATCATCCGCGAAAACTCCGAAGGAGAATATTCCGGCCACGGCGGAACATCTCACTTCTCGCACCCATGGTCCATCGCAACCGAAACCTCAATATTCACCCATCACGGCGTATCTCGAATAATGAATTTCGCATTTAAAACTGCAAATTCGAGACCTAAGAAACATTTAATAATCGTAACGAAATCAAATGCTCAAAGAAATGGAATGGTATTTTGGGATCATATTGCTTTAGAAACAGCAAAATCTTATCCGGAAGTGAAATGGGAGAAAGTATTAGTTGATGCTATGACTGTTAGGATGGTTAATGATCCCGATTCAATCGATACCATCGTCGCTACGAATCTTCATGCGGATATTCTTTCTGATCTTGCTGCTGCTTTGGCTGGTTCGATTGGGATTGCACCGACGAGTAATCTTGATCCAGAGAGGAAGGGGCCGAGTATGTTTGAACCGATTCATGGGTCCGGGTTTGATATTATGGGGAAGGGAATTGCTAATCCGGTGGGTGCTTTTTGGAGTGCGAGTGAGATGTTGAAGTGGCTTGGGAAAGATATGGAAGGGGAGTTTTTGATGAGAGCTGTGGAGAATGTTCTTGAGAGTGGAGTGAAAACGAGGGATCTTGGTGGGAAATCCGGGACAGAGGAGGTGACGAGGGCGGTTTGTGGGGAGATTGAAAGGTTGTGGGGTGTGGAGGGGAAGAGTAGGCTGTAAGTGTCCTTTTAAGATAAACGAGTTAGGTTGAAATCTATGGGCTTTAGTAAGGCTTGACTATGTGTGTTTATATAACAAGGAAATACAGCATGCTAAGAAACGTGAGTATAATTGTATATATTGTAGCGAAATTTACAGGTTTTATTTATCATTACCTCCATTAGGCTTTTCTTTTACCCTTAGAGCTCGAATAAAGAAATCAATTCCTCCTAGATCATACGCGTAGCTTTAAGAACACTTTAGTCAACGTGAGTCCTCTAAAGAAGCCTTTTGTCAACGAAGTCTCATCTTTTATCTCCGTAGATAAATAATCAATAAAAACCACCTTCTCTTATAATCCTCAACTATACATTTTTACAATTTTCCCCCTTCTTCAAATCCAAAAGCCTCTTAACATACAAACAATTCACACAACCACTACAGCCATGTTGCTTCTTCCTATCAGCCCAAATATCAAATACTGACTTCCCATCCCTAGTCCGAGTCTCCAAACCCGCGCCATTGTTTAACAGCCTCTCCGTCACATCTGCCAAGCCATAACCCACTGCCAAATGAAGTGGAGTTTTATCTATCAATGGTAACTTAACATGAACGTCAGCATTTTTCTCCAATAGCAAATCCAAGATTTCGAGCTGGTTGGAAGTAATATATTCATCCCAAGATTGAGCCGCAAGAAGTAACGGTGTGAGACCCTCCGAGTTCCTAGCTTCAATCACGGAATCGTTTTTCTCAAGAAGCATACCAACAGCATATGGGTCTTTTCTCCGAATAGCGAGATGTAGTGGTTTGTTTTGGGTCCCTAAAGGAGTTACGTCGACATCTGTATCGTAGGAAGGCGAAAGAAGTAGAGCTAGGGCTCCTCGGCGATGATCTTTTAGCGGCCCTTGACCTCCAAGAAGTTTGAGAAGTGGAGAATCTCCTGAGCGATCCTTTGAATTTGGTCTGGCCCCTGCCTCTAAAAGTAGGTATATTACAGTAATATAACCTGGCCATGGATCAAGGGTAATTGCTTCTAGTAATGGCGTATTGCCGTCCAATCTAGCGTTAACATTTACATCATGGAGTATCAGAGCTCTTAGGCATTTTGTATGACGAAGGGTCCCCCCTCTGATGGTATTAAATATGGGGCCTGGCCTTGGGTTCTTCTTAGTCCCCGGGTTACACCCTGCTTGTAAGAGCATGCGAACAGCATCCGCTTTACCCATCTTTGTGTATCGACCCAAAAAGTTTTGAGTACGATCTTGAAACGGTATCATTAATCCCATAAGTTTAAATGACTCCCGGGTTCTCGCTGACATCACTGATGTTGGAACGCTCGATGCCGCATCGTTAAACACCTTGCGCATATAGCTGCTCGTAGCCTCGATCTTGAAAGGTGGTGGTGGTTCTCTTTTAGTACTAGACTTCTTATCGTGCTTCTTTAAATTCTCGGCTGTCAGTCTTGCTGCTTTTGGTACCGTTGGAGATTCTTTGGGGAATGTGGGAGGTCCGCGTGCTTTTTTAAGTAAAGCTAATAATGAATTTGAGTTGGAATCACTTGACTTTGGAAGAGTTTCAGGAGGAGTAGCGGGGAGTTGGGACTTGCCTTCCGCACTCGAAGAAGTCGAAGGCTGAAGTCTTTCACCATCTTTGGTATTATTGTTGTTAGAATTATTAGTGGCGTCTGATGAAGGACAATTATTGGAGTTGCTTTGTTTTGGAGAGGTCTGGGGAGGGGTAGGGGGGAGCTGGCGCTCTCCTTTTACATTTGAGGCACACGAAAAGCGAAGCCTCTCGTAATCCTTGGAATTATCATTACTAGTATTAATAGAGTCTGTGCAACCGTTTCCGTGGTAAGATGGAGCCAAATCATAATTTTTGATGCCGGGTTGGGATTTGATTGAGTTGTGAAAAAGAGTAGCAGATCCCTCAAAGCTTTTTCTGAAGCTCTCTAGCTCAAGTCTTGTTTCGTTTCGAGACAAGTCTTCGAAGCCGCTAGAGCGATCACCTTCACTTGCCCTTCTTCTTTGGTTTTGGGGAAGAGGAAATTGGTCCCAATCACCGTCAGAATTCTCGAGCAAAGACTGTGTCTTACGGTGTATTTGTAAATGTTCATCACTTCTCTGGTGTCGAAGTTGTGGATTCGGCTCTTGAAATAGTGTCAAAAGAGTTCGAAAAGAAGTTTTTGAGGAGGGGCGAATTTTAGTGACAAAGCCTAGGGGTCCTGGGTTGAAAAGATAATTTTCATTTTCAACATCTTCAATAATCGATATATCCTCTTGTACGACTTGGAATAGTTTCGGGCTCAAAATCTCTTCTACTCTTGGTGCCTCGTCGAGGTCACGCTGCCCTGTTTTAGAACCTGTTTCTAAGCTTCTGGCTGAATGAAATTGTGCATTATCTTCTTCAGCGGAGACTTTTGGCGGAATTGATGAATTGCGGTGGGGACATAATTCGACGTATGCACCTATTTCATACTGATATGCGTGGACTGGCTCTGTGATGGAGGTATAAGCTACCTGCGAAAGAAAATCATTCCTAGCTGTATCCATAGATCCAGAAACATCGGGTACATCATAAGAGCTGCTGAGACTGGCTAGTGAAGGAGTTTGATCATCAGGAAGAGCTTCGGGGAATGCTCCTGGGACGTGTAATCTGGAGAACACAAAGTAAAATTAAACCTGAATTCAAGCGATACTTTAGGGCCGTAGTTTGAACGTAGGCGGGGAGAAAATGAGCTTTATGAATGCGTACGAGTATGAGACTCCAATATTTTGATGCTCTAAAGAGCGTGAAAGATCTACCTCAGTTCCCTCTATATGCATCTCATCGGCTTCTGCCGGGGTCTGGGAGTGTGGTGAGCCCATACGCGGTAGATATGTAAACAAACTGTTTATGAGTTTCCTATGAAGTGGCACACTTCCTGTATTCAAAGCAGTCCCAGCCGGCCGACTTACAATTGTGGGACCCAGCCTTTTCGATGAGCTTGTTTGAGGGAAAGCTCCGTTATTCAAGGGTAAAGGCTCCGCCTTGGCCTTTAAACGGGGTTCCTTGTCTTTGGTAGATGTGGTAATAGTTGTAGTTGGTACAATTGTGTTGTCATCGTCCTCGTCTGTAGACATATCTGATGCTGTCGATCCATCGCCTCGACAACATTGCCCAGTAAATGCACCGTCAGCAACCTGTCCTACGCTTTCTGCTAGTTGGCGTGCAGGTGGTCGGTCGACAGCTTTCTCTGATAACATATCTCTAATCCATTGCATGGGCGAGTTGTCAACGCGTGGTAGCTTTGCCTTCTTCCTTAGGTATTCGGTCCACATGATTGCGCCTTGGATATTCTCGAATACATACACTTCCTTAGAGCCACTACTTCGAAGGAAATTCTGCATTGACTCGAGAGTTTCTCCTCGAAGAATTGTCGTCATTTCTAGGAAGGTCACACCAAGAGACCAGATGTCAGATGCAGTACCCCTTTTGACACCACGGGCAACCTCGGGGCTCTGATACTGGGTCGTTGTTACTCTTACGGTACCTTTCGTCATACTCACATCACCCTCAAAGTCGACAGCGGTACCAAAATCAGTTATAAAGATGTCATTCCCCTTAAGTAAGATATTACCGGGTTTGATGTCTTTGTGCCGTATTTGGTTTTCGTGTAGGTAAGCAATGGCACTTGCAAGACAGCCGTAGTATGTGCGAAATCGTGATCTCCCAGGTCCATGAAGTGTTTGTCGCATTTCTGCGCTTCGCAGAAACCGCTTCAGGTCCATATCCGCTACGGGCTTCATAATGATTGCCACGTAGTTCCGGTCTGTGTAGCTTGCAAAGACTTTGACTAAATGAATGTGGTCCAATTTCTTGAGTATTTTCACCTCGTTTTCAAAATTTGCAATGACCTCTTTGCTTTTGCTGAAGTCTTTCTTTCGATGAAGCCTTTTCCGAGCATAAACCTGCTTAGTTACTTTGCTCCGTACCTTGTCAACAGTCCTAGGAAATATTGGGTCAATATTCATCAAAAGAGAAAGAGAGGAACCTGGGAATAACTAACCCTTCACCACCACTGCCAAGCTTTCCCATTGACTTGAAAAATATGTCACCGGAATCTATATTGACATGAGGGCTATTGAGTCCCTTCTCCATTTGAAGAGCAACTGACATTACATGGACTTGAAATTCCAAGAATTCGTGGCATGCATCTGGATCTTTTCGCATGAGGGGTGGGAGGGACCTCCTGTCAGCATATGGGAAGGAATTATCGTAAAGTCCCTCCAAAATAAAGGCTCCCATCAAATCAAGCCTGTTCATCATATGAAGAACCGCAAAGGTGCGTGGTCGATCGCCAGCCTCCTCCATCTCCAGATCTTCCAAGCATTCTGTAATTTGTTGAATTGACCTATCGGAGATCACGCCTGGCTGATTGGTCTTTGGGTCAAGGCTCCGAGGTTGGTGGCACAATTCTTTGAGCTTCTGTCTGGTCTGTTCGATGAAGGTCTGACTATGATCATCTGCTGAATCCATGGCGAAAATTGTATAGAATGACTCTTATCGAGAAGCATGAATGAGCGATAGTGTAAAAGTGCGAACGAGGAGGGAGTTGATTCAAGTGAGGCTGAGCTGAATCTGGTGTCACGATGTCATGCAAAGCCATGCCACAGCTGGATGCTTGCATGATGCAGGCCGACCGATTAGACAAGAGGATATTTTTCGCTCCCTAGAAATCTCGAAAATTACCTCTTGCTTCTAGTTATCTCTCTATAGCCAGAGTTCATCTTCCACACAATAAAAATTGATGCCTTTGCTACTCGTTCGACAATGACGAGCCCATTCGATGCCGCTGCAGGGGCCGTCGGATTTGCGTCCCTTGGTGTGCTGTTGCTACAAGGGTGTGTGAAAGGTTTTGTCATCCTCTGCACCGCCCAGAATTTTGGTAAGGATGCAGATGCTGTTAGATGTGAAATTGAGTTCGAACAGTTTCGACTTTTTCGATGGGCAGAGAAAGTAGGGCTTGGGGAGAACGAGCCAAATCGGAATTTAAACTGGGAGCTCATTAACGACATCTTGAAGCAGCTTGATAACCATATGAATGATACTTCAAAGTTCAAGAAAGAATATGGGCTGGAGCTTCTTACAACCGACGAAAAGTTATCGTTGGGGGATCTTCAGCCACCTACAAGTGGTTTGCGAGGTTCAATAAATCGAATACAGCCTTGGTTCTACCATGAGACAGCACGAAGCCTCCAACAAAAAAGTAATATCTGGAAAAGATTAAAATGGGCCGCCATTGATAAGGTGGGCATTTCAATGCTTATAAGCGATATTCGTCGCTTCATAGACAACCTGTACGATTTGCTGCTCTATGACGACAGAAATTTCATCAAAGCAGGCATCGAAGCTCTTCTCCGACATGCAGTTTTGCAAGCCACCGATACTTCTGAGCTTGCTTATATCGAGCAACTTCTTGGGCCTAGGAATACCCCACGATCCAAATTCGAGAGCAGTGCCGTGAAGACAGCACTGGGTCTTAAGCAGAAGAGGTTAATGCTAGGATTTAACGACGTAACACTTCCTACTCCAGCATCTTCATCAAGTACCACTCTCGGCTCTGGCGATGGTGTAGCGGAATCGGTGAAGTTTCGGAGGCCACTTCCTGTAAGAGGCGCTGCACCTCGCCGTCCATTGTCCTATAAATTGTTAAAACGGCTAGGGGCATCCAGCCATAACGGAAGAGAGATAGCAACATACAACGATAACTTCGTCTTAATTGAATGGAAAATGGTAGAACGGAGGATTGAGGCAAAGCTTAAACACCGTATCAAAACCTTGGCAGCATTGCTGCAAGAAATCGATCCTTCATCCTTTCACTCTCTCAAATGTCTAGGGTATTTGAAAGATGATAAAACTAGCAACTATGGCTATATTTTCCAGCTGCCGCCAGAGGCTTCTCAGCCACCAATATTTGAAACCTTAGCTCAGATATTTGTCGAGGAAGCTTTTTTACCAAGTCTTAACGATCGCATAGCGCTGGCCATTACATTAGTCGAGACAGTGTTACAACTTCACACTTCAGGATGGCTCCATAAGGGCATACGGCCGGAAAATGTTATTTTCTTCCCGCAGGATGGTGAACCTGCTAACATCACCCACGCTGTTCTGGGAGGATATGAGTACGCTAGGGCTGATAATCCATCTGATCTGACCGAGTCTCCAATCTCGCAGCAAGACGCGAATCTTTATCGACACCCGGCATTGCTAAAAGCAGAGAGGGCTTCTTTCATCAAGGCGCATGACTTGTATGCCTTGGGATGTGTTCTGCTTGAGATCGGCCTTTGGTATAATATAAAAACTATACTGCTGCATTTTGCTCGGACGGCAAAAGCGGCGGCGACATCTCCAGGGAGAATTGCTGCTAGTAGGACGTACGTAGATAAACGCGAAATGGAAGAAGTAAACAAATCGAGATCTAGGCTTCTTGTGCAGGTTGGAAGAGGGAGTATCGGGGAGGCGCTGGAGTTCGCTGCCGGCACAGTGTATATGGAAATAGTCAGATCATGTCTAACAATGGGCGACGAAAGCGAGGTCGAGGACGAGGACGAGGACGAGGACGGCGTGGAGGATGACAAATGTCTAGATCTAGAGCTTGAGATATTAGCAAGGCTCAGGGCTTTAGGAGCATAGGGAACAGAAGTTCTCCTCTACTGCAGTGTCTCTGAGTATATGATCCACTGTCTATAGCCAGATATACAGGCAATATTGTGCAATCAAACCTTGCGGGCCTACTTCATAGAATATTGGTCCAAACGAGCCTCCAAGTTCGTAGTATTGACCACGTAGATCAAGAAAATGCATACTGCATTATTCTGCGGCTCTAGGAGCGAAGATGGGACCCAAATGCGCAGGCGCAATCTGGGTGGGGGACGCGAGTGCGAAAACGGTCAACTGTGACTCTCATTCTTCTGGCTTTTAACAACGCCTCACACGATATGGTTACACATTACAATGATAGATCGGTTAAGAGTATATACTCGCGCAAGATGAAGCTTTTGGGAGCATCGTGCTGAGAGTATCACCCAAAAATGGAAAACAATCTCTACTAATGGTTGCTTCTTCCATAAAATCCCCCTTTTCCGGAGATCCTTTCTCGATCATCTTTAAGGATAAGCTACGACTTTAGAACTGACCTACGGGGGCGGTTTCGGGTTGTATGACGATAATGATATTTATTTACGCCGGGCACGCAACGAGCGAAACGGAGCAAGGAAGTGTAATAAGCCATAGATTTATATAAATGTAAATATTCAAGATAGCGTCTCGATATTCAAAAGAGCGTGGCCAAAAGATACCGTTCGAGAGTGACACTTCTCTACAATTCGGCCGCAGAAATCAGACGGGTTTAAACCCTACTTGCTATTAAGGTATGTTCTTTCCTGCCACCTTAAAGGCAACTTAATAAGTGTTGAGCTCGCAAGAGAGCAAGGTTTATGACCATGGTGTTGAGTTACAGGCTGCGATCGTGATGATTGGATGAAGTTCTTGTCCACGGTTCTTGGCTGAATGTCTAGAAGCACATCAATCTATAGCCAGACGGTGAGGGCCAAAAATCCTGCCAGTGGCGACCATCAACGCTGGAGATACTTGAAAATTATTGCGAAGTGACCTGAATGACTTTCCCCCACCGCCGCGTACCCTGTGGCTCGACAACTCTTCGGGCAGAATTCCAGAACAAAAGCCAACGGTTTCCGCAACTAGATCGGATGGGGCAGCTATCAGTGCAATCGGTGGGCCGATGGGGTGGGTGAGCGGATGGCGCTGTCGACGTGGGAACATAGGCGGATCGCTGCAACGATGTTGAGTGCGTCTCCCTGTGATGTCTAGAGGCATGGTTGGGTGCAGGTCGGGGCTTGTGGAAAAGTAGAAGAATGGTCCTGGTAGTTGTCTCCTGGAGGGAGAGAGTGGAAACTTGGGCGAGCCGTACCGTGTGCTAGATGCATTGATAAAAGGTTTGTACCCCAACCGTGGAACCAATGATATCGAGACCCTATACCCCATCGCCAAAGCGCATGATATGGAGCTTTCTGCCTTTGACGAGCAGACAGTGGCCGAAGATGTGTTTAGCCTGAGGGGGAGGGCGCTGGTCTGCTGTGACAGGTGCAAGAAGAGGTGGATTCGATGCTCTAGATCTAGTAGCTGCGATGCCAACGAACCTTGCCAGAGCTGTCAAGAGACCGGAGTCAATTGCTAGTCCAGGCTGCTGAGAAAAGCGCGAATAGACGGAATGAAGATGTGCGGGATGTCGGGGAAGTGCCTGTTGGTGAGGGACTTCGGCGGGATGGGGTTGTTTCCTCATCCACAGACCTATCCCTTCCGCAGCCTCCTATACTCACCTGCCTGAAATTGAAGAACCTCCCAAAGAGACTTTAGATCGTCGCAGATACCTTGGCTTTCTAGTGGGCATCGACTAACGGATTTCGTTGTCTAGAAGGGTTTGGAGAAATTAGAGGCACACAAATTTTAGGACATTTATGAAATAATGAATATCCCACATAAAAGTATGAGTGTTTAGGACATTTGCCTTCAGAGTTGTTATTCAAGACCTGGATATCCCAAAAATCGGCCTGATATTTCTCCCTCAAAGTGGGTGCAGAAGTTACCACAGGATAGAGGTCGTGTGCGCTTAGTTGTAAAAAGGAACAAAACTCTAGAGCAGCCGCCGGAGGGTTCTATGACCTTCTGCTGAGTGCTTGCGTACCATAAAGGGAACGTGTTGGAATGATAGGATTTTCAATGTTGTGTGCCTGTCGTCTATAGCAACGATGTGAGGCTTTCCAAATCCGAATATCAAGATCCTTTAGGCTCCAAACCACGACAACCCTCGCAACCCTTTCTTCCCCACCAACAACAACGTTGCCCTCACATTTCCATTGCTTTGCACAACCTACATTACACGTCCTGCCTTGGAAATATTTTGTGCGCCATGGCTACATGCGACAGTGGTATCGACGACATTCGAAGTATGGTCCACATTCGAGAACCACTTGATACTGTACAAATCGGTAACAAGGAAAAAGATGTCGCAAAAGATGAGGTAGGCCTTCAGCACTCGTCAACTCGAGCTTGATACTGATCAATTGGTAGCAACTCTGTTACAAGAGCAGTCTCAAGCGCGGTGCCAGCTGCTACATCGACACGAATCCAACCTCACCTTCTCCAGCAGTATACAAACCTGATGATACCATGAGAGGCAGCCCAATGGCTCCCAACAAGGACCATCTCAACTCCTCGCTAGCCCTTCCACCACCCCCTAGTTTCCAAACTCCTCCCTCAACATCTGTCTCATCGCTTAACAACCATTCTAGCAAGCTTAAAAAAAAGAAATACCGTCGAAAGGCAAGCTAAAAACCAAGGGGAATATCGCAGGCAGGCATAGAATTTTTGGCGAAGCAAGAAGCCGTAAGACAAGCAAGAAGAGATGCTAAAGAGAGGACTCGACAATTTCAAGCGAGAAGAGATCAGATGTCGCCCGAGGAACTTGAAGCAGACATTGCTGAAGTCAGAAGAGAAAGTAAACTCCGGTATCAACTAAGGCAGGAAGCAAAGCTTTTGGAAAAATTGGGAACTGACACGACCCCTGATAATTATCTTCCCGTTGAAGAGTGCAACCTCATTTCTTCTTCTAGTACTGGCCAAGCTAGTACCTCGGTCTCAATGGCGGCAGCTACGCGTCAAGGAGAGTATATTGGTGTTAAGAGTAAGTTAAATCTTTTATCCCTTCCTCTAGACTTTAGAATCTTAATTACATTACCCTGAAAACGAAGAAGCAAGCACAGCTAATGAAGAACAAGTGCAAACTCAAAGTAATGACAGCTACGCGGGCAAGGAAAACGAAGACGAAGATTATATCGAAATCTACGGAACTGATCGTATCGAAGTCGAGTATGATCTTCCTCAACATACCAGCATGCAATACACTGAAAACGAAGAAGCAAGCACAGCTGATGAAGAACAAATGGAAACTCGAAGTGACGACAGCTACGCAAATATTTACACGTATTAAATTAATCCCTCTCCTTAGTTACTTTGTCAAGAATGGAGCTTTTACTTGGGAATTAAATGAATATTCGGGTTTGATATGCGAGGAGTGAAGGTTGCATGGTGGAGTTGATGGAGAAATGGATACAGCGAAGGTTTTGTAAGTGTATGTATGGATATGGACATGAGATTTAGTATATTTATGGTGGATGATTAAGAGGTCACTACAGAGAGGTCTTACTAAGATTTGGGCTTTTCTACTTGTGTTTTTCGGAAGGAATGATACCAGGAGTTTGAGTGAGCTTGGAGTGGCTTTCTCCTATTTCGATTGCGAAAAATAATGATGTTGAGATGGAGGATATAAAAGATGAATTAATGATAGTATATTTAGTTCAAAATGAAAAAATGAAAGCAATTTCAACCATCTCGTCGTTCGAATAACAAGGCTTGCTTGAGGGTTTAGGGACAAAGGGTTAGGAACTGACAAGGAAGGGGTAGAGACGTACCAAAACCGTCCGAATTGTCTAAGACTTAAATTATCAAGCTCCTCCAACCATACCAGGACCCTAATTAACAAATTTTCATTCCCTCTCAAAGTTCTAAACGATAAAACTATCTACTTAAGACCATGTAACTCTGCATGCTCACTCATAATCCTATTTAACCCCTCTCTCTGCACACACCTATCAAACCTAAAACTCCCCGCCGCCTCATCCAACTCCTCGAAACTCCACCCCCTAAACAACTCCGCAAACTCCCTACTCGTACTCTTCGCCATAAAAGTCTCAATTACCGTCCTCGCCAAATGTCTTTCCGTATTCCAAACCTGAGGATAAGTATGTTTCGCATCCGGCGTATTCTCTTCCTTATCTATCCATTCCGCTAATGGTTTAATAACCTTTTCTACTTCGGGTGAAGGATGTTTACCCCAAGCATCTAATTGTAATCTTTTTTTCTTCTCGAGGAAGGGAGCGATAGTTGTGTTCCATTTTGAGGATGGGGAGGTGGTAACCATTCCTTGGACACCGATGTCTTTGTATAACCATATTGACCAGGGAATTTTGTATTTATCGTAGACTTTCAATTGTGCTCCAAGGAGATTGTAGCGTTCTTGGTTTATTTCAGAGGCGTTAGGATCAAGGAGTGGATCAGCGTAGACGGGGCCGAATTCTCCATTCCAGGCGGCGGTTTTGTTAGATTGCATGAATGTTGCTTTGCGGAGGAATTGAGACTCTAATTTTTGTATCTGAGATGGGAGTCCTTTGAAACGTTCTCCGGTTGGGAAACCGAAGAGAGAGTAATCGTGTAGGGCGTAGGCGGAATTGGGGAGGATGTGTGTAAAATGCCTCCATTCCATGGCGAAGGTGTTGCCGTCTAGCCAGAGGATGTGGTCTGGATCGATGGCTCGGATTTTGGGCTCGATTCGGTCGTAGAAGGCGGGGAGACGGTAGTGTTCTGGATCGCAGGGCTCGTTGAGAGGGTTGTAACCTGCTATCCAAGGGTTACCGACATAGTGTTTGGCGATTTCTTCCCAGAGCCAAACAGTCCGGTCTTGGTGGTCCTTGAAGTCCCAGAAGGCGGCGTTAGTGTTTCCTGTGTCGGAGTGCCAGTCGGGGTTTTGACCACCGGGGACGGCATGCATGTCCAGAATTGTGTAGATGTTGTGTTTGGCGCACTGGAGAACGGTAGGTTAGTTCAAATTGTTGAAGGTAGAAAGGGAATGGAGAGTAGGTGATCATACCAAGTTTACAACCCTATCGAGATGTTTAAATCCTGATTCCTTAAGAACTCGGGGGTTCATATCGTCTTCGAAATGGCGATAGTTGAATGGGAGACGGATACAGTTTAGTCCAAGGCTTGCAAAGAATTTGGCGTCGTCCTCCATGAAAAAGTATTCTAGAAATTTGTCGAAAAAGAAATCGTATTTTTCTTGACCGAGAACTTCAAGCATGGCTCTTCTGTGTTGGTGCTCGTGGCCTGGGTAGCCGGTGCTGGTCGATTTTGAGTAACTGTCTTGGGAATATTTGGCAACGGCTTGTCTTACATGAAGTTCTCCATGTTCATCCATCCTCCTAGACCTGCCCCACGCAGGATAACTGGATTTCCATTGGCATCAACTACACCTTCCCCCACTACTTTGAGGATCCCATTAGACATGCTGATAACTCGCGGTTAGTTGAGAACAGAGAGCTGGATTGCGATAGCTCGACGGCAGCGGACTATGACCTAAGTTGTGATGAGGGGAACAAAACAATATGAAAAGTCGGAAGGCTCTACGAGCGCTTCATATAAGTAAAGATCCATTGCTCCACACATGAAGAGCTGGAGATTTAGGCTAAAGTGATGTATGGAGTTCATGTTCCCCCCGCTGTGGAAGAAGACAGGTGTGGAGTGAGGTGAGGAGGCTAGAAGCCGAGCAAGAGGCCCGCGAGGGATAAACTTCGGGACAGCCACCCACTTTTGATTGCTTCCATGCGCTCCAAGCAGATTTACCCTCCATCTGGAAGTCCACTGTTCTCGAGTATGGTCCAATGCGCTTGTACTCCGGATCTTGATCACAGGCTGGGAGCTGCAAGGTGCATACCCCGCGTCAGCAGATTAGATAATGTCTCGCACACCCTGAGCTGCCGATCATGGTTCCGGATGGGCCCAAATCCCGGTCCGTGGGAGTGGAATCAAAGAGTACTGTCTAGATAGTCACGAACAAGAGAAACCACCTTGTCCCTCGGGCCACTAATTGGTATTTGGTCCAATGTTATATTCATGCACTTATGTAATCATGTGTTTTTCTGTGGGCTCTGACTGTCCCGGGAATACCCAACGAGTAACCCGTTGGTGTAGCAGATTGTCCACCCTAATACGACTGCAAATCCTGCCTAAGGTACTATTGGAGTTTTCGAAGCCTTCTTCACTTGTTATTTTGTCCAAAGCAGTCATCTTATTGAGGCATGGGATATCTGATGGAATCTGCCCTCGATCAACTCTTGATAAGATTACAAAAAATATAGTATCTTTCTACCCTCTCCCAACATTGTATAGAATATGATAAAAACTTATACACACTCGCAGGCAGGATCTAGCACGATAGGTGCTCGCCTTGGCTAACCCCCGCCCCTGACACTTGCAAGTCAACAAAGCATGCGCAATTGGCCCCAGCCCTGTGTATAACCCACGGTCCGACGTGGAAGGTCCAGGACAAACTAAGAAGCAAGAGGCGCTCAGTACAGTCTCGCATGGAATCTCGAGGAGGCTTTCAGGAACAGGGGGATATTATGTAGCCTTTCGGCCCCCTTACACAACAGCGACGCCCTGTTGCCACGCGGATAGCACAGCTTTCGAGGGACAAAAACGGGACTTGACGTCGCTATCTCTACTGCGTACAATTTTTAAGTTTCAGCTTGCAGTCAGTACTTCTTCACAGCCTCAAGTCTAGTCTCATACGGTATTTTTGGCCTTTTCTATCATCCGAGACCAGTGTCAGCTAATCAAGCAGAAGCTTGTTTTAACCCCAACGCACGCCCAGATAGGTTTAGGTGCAGTATGCACAATTTGGGAATGAGTTGGGACTCCTGCTCTCTGCTTTGTTGACGCGCTGAAGTCAGACATCTGATAATTGCCAGATGTTATCGCAGGGTTGGAATTAGTCACACCCAACAGTTCGGATGAAGCCGACTCAGCCAAAGTCAGTTCAAACAAGGATCGCTTTCTCTAAATCGCATCTCAAGCCATCACCTTAGCGGACAACCACAATCCAACCGCGCGAGGGGTCTCACTTCTAATCCCCGTGGGTGGACGGCAAGACCCATGGGTACCTATCCCTTGCGCCAGAAAAAGCTCGGGGTAACATGGCTCTATGTCCCAACGCAGGCTCCTTCTACGAGGCCAGGACATAGTCTTCCTCCTCCTTCGTTTTCTCACCCAACACTCCCTGGTCCTTAGAATCTTTCGTAACCTTAAGACACTCACTTGGCTAAGCCAGCTAAGTCCTTGTCTGGTGCTTGTTAACGCCTCTAGGTGGAAACCGTAAGAATTGACGGAAGGCCGTCGGGCATTTCAGTCCTAAATTAGAAATCAAGATGCATATGCACCTCTGATTCTGAGTCTTCACTGATTTCCAAAGTTGGCGGATCATTATTGTGCAGACAATGCTTGGTTTCAAGTTGTGGAGCTGAAGCGGGGTACTGTCCGTTTATCTGTGAACCCAACCCATTATTGCTTCCAAACGCAATGGCAGGGGAATGGAGGAGATGAGTTTGATATTCCATAACAAACTAATGGACGCCACTATTCACTTTTCAGCGTTAGCCAGCTCTTAGCTCAGGAGCCTCATACTTTCTTTTGTCCCGTTCCTGGAAATCTCGCTAGATGACTCGAGGCTGGCAGTATTCTTTTTGGTTGGCTTGAGAGTTGATGCATACATAATATTTCCTCGTATTTTGCTAGGTAAGAGGCGCGTGGCGGAGGTTACTTCTTTATCAACTCTCTCTTCTACCTATAATTCTATTCTGTTTTGCGCCTTTACTCAATCTCTTTGGTGTTCATGCCATAGTCACTCGTTTTTGTTTGATCTGTGTTTTTAGTAATCTTTACCTTAATATCTAATTGTGATGCGGTGGGAGAATCTTTTGGGATTGGCAGCACTGCCTTCCCTCGTGCATTCGTTAGCAAATACAGACTCGATACAAGATATAGTAAGTCTTTGTCATGAGCTTGGAACTAACGTATTAACAATAAACCAGGATCCAGCTCAGAGCGGTTACCTACCAACACATAATGTTGACCCCAGCACACTAAGTGGTTATGGCATCCTATGGAAGATGGCCCTGAGTGCTGCAGAGACGATTTACGCTAAGCCTCTTACATTCACGCCGGATGGGTATCTGAACGAACTGGTCATTACTGCATCGAATAAAAATATCCTAAGAATACATGATGGTGTCACCGGCGCGTTAGTAGCGAGTAGGACCTTAGACCCACCCTTTCAGGCAGTTGACACGAGTTGTGGAGATGTTCCGAATTTCATTGGAATTATGGGAACGCCGATTATCGATCCATCTACTAGTACTATGTACTTCTTTTCCAAGAGTTACAAAGGAGGTTCGTATTTATACCAAAATTGAGATGACGCACATACTAACGAAATTTCGTAGGTGTTGTTGGACCTGCGGGAACCATGGCTGGTAAGGTCCCTCGAAAATGGTTCTTACTTTAGGCTAACTGTAGCGAGGGCAATACAAATTTTATGCTGTAAATATCCCATCTTTGACAGATATTGCAGGGTATCCTATTTCTCTTGAAGGAAAGGCGGCAAACAATGATCCAACACGGTACCCTTCTATTCAAGATACCTGTGCAAGTTGATACTAATTTTCCTAGGTACTTCGTAGGTGGAACAGTGATGCAGAGACCATCATTAACAATGATTGGAGACAGTGTGGTGGGCGCATTTGGCGGACATTGTGACAATTTCAACTATACTGGAATGCTGGTCACCGTTAGCAAGACAGCAGGCGTCGGCGTAACAAACGTTTACGCCATGGAAGCAAGTCCAGGTCAGCGATGAGAACAGATTTTTTGAATACACAAGCTAACACATACTAGGTGCACCATCCCCACAACCTCTAACTTACACAATCCAAAATGGCGGGAAATCGGGGATATGGATGTCTGGTTCGGGATTTCCTACAATTGGAAACCAGATCTACCTTGTCACTGGGTAAGCCGCCTCGCTTTTAAGGAGCTACGTACCTTGCTAATACGGAAAGTAATGGCCAAGGAGCTGAAAATGGAGCCGTTCCCGCCAGTGGCAGATCTCCACTCAGTACGGTTGAGCAGTGCGTTGCAAACTTTGTAGTAGATCCATCCACAGAAAAACTTGGTCTCACTGATTACTTTGAACCTTATGAATACGCATCTCTTAATGGAGGGGACAGAGATTTTGGGTCTGGTGGGGCTGCCAGTCTTGATCCAGCTTCTTTCTCCGGCACAGGTGTTAGTCGGATTATTGTTGCTGGAGGGAAGACAGGTAAGCTGTACATAATGAATGCCAACAATCTCGGAGGATATGCCCAGGGTCCCGGTGGATCAGACGCCGTGATCCAGACAATCGTTATGCCTGGTTCTTTCTTCAATAACATTGGCAGTTATCCATTGGAAGGGGGCTACATCTAGTAAGTTGAGTATCACTCCATCGAGAGGCTGCAATCTAAGCTCAACAGTTCCAATCCCACTGGAGGAGCGCTGTATGCGTACAAATTTGGTCTCGATGTCAACGGAAAGCCAATCTTTACATTAGTTGGTAAAAGTGCTCTTACCTTTGCTGGGTCCAGCTCACCTGTTGTCACCACTTTGAATGGGCAAGCAGGTACAGCGGTTGTATGGATGGTAGATACAAACAAAGGACTGGTAGCCTACGCTGCAATTCCTGTTGGAGGTGTCCTGCAACCAATCACAATGCCAGCAACAGGAGGGATCACCAAATACCAGCGCGCAGTCTTTGGCAACAATCGTGTCTACACAACAGGCGTTGGTTGGATTATGGCGGTCGGCGGCCCCGTCACGCTCCCATTACAATGCGCTTCTCCAATCAACTTTGGTTCGCTGAATGTGGGATTAACAACTACAAGCACTATCACCTGTACCGCTAAAACTGATTTGGCTCTGTCTGGATGCACTACAAGTCTAGGTGTGTTCACGTGTGATAACTCGACACTACCAGTATCTGTGGCATCCGGTGTGTCTTTCAGTTTCCCAGTAACATGGGATATAACACCCGCGTCAGTCTCACAGGCACAGCAAAAGAACCGAATCCAAGTTACGCCGGGAACCGAAATTGCCGCCCTGAATCTGTACACCAACTCCATTACTGGATACTCCAATCTCGTTCCGATCAAGCTTCAGGGGACTGTCAATGCTCCTTTGGGATTCTTGGCTATCAATGCGACTCAGGTCGACTTTGGTGGAATCGCTCTTGGCGGACCATATTCAACCTCTTCCCGCGGAATTGTTTTGACAAACAAGGGCACAGCTTCCTTGAAGTTTACAGGCTTTGCTTGGCAAGATTTAAATGCAAATGGCTCTCCCTTCAATAACGTTACAGTTCAGGAATTTACAGCTGTTGGCAATGGTTTTACAGCCATCCAATTTCCGTCCGTGGGCTCATCGTTGGCAGCGGGCCAATCAATTACTCTCCCCTTGAAGTTTTCTCCCACCTCCAGTAGACAATGGACCTCTTTGCTTTCTATTTGGAGTGATGGTGGATGGGTCGACGTCTTGTTTTCAGGGACTTCTGCAACTGCCAATGTTGCCACCTTGGCTATTTCGGATGGTCAGGGTAATTGGATCAGCAACTCTCTGAGTATGTCGTTTGGAAACGTCTCAGCAAAAAGTTCCGTGACACGACAAATCCGTATTTGTAACAATGGTGCATCTCCACTTACCATCACTGTTAGCACACCACCTGTGGGTCAATACCTCACAGCCTTGGACCCTCTTCTTGACTTAGTTCAAAGTAGTCTCGTTGGGGCAGGGAACTGCTCTATTGGAACGGTCGAAATTGTTGCAGCTTCTTTGCAGCCAAATCACCCTGATATGTCTCTCACTGGCCAATGGATCCTCAACACTAATGGCATCAATGCAGATGGAACTCAATTTGGTCAACAGATCGTATCTATTAGTGCAAACATTGTCAGCAGACAAGTAGGGCCCTTGGAGGCGAATGGCCAGGGTATTTTCCAATTTTATGGCTGTTTCAACGATAATACACGTAATCTTCCAACTGCCACTAACAATAACAACAATAGTATCGAAGCCTGCTTAACCTCTTGCAATTCTCAGGGTTATTCTTACGCAGGTCTGGAGTACCACACTCAATGTTACTGTGGAAATACCTTCCTGAACGCAGGCACTTTGGTTAGTGAGAAGCTCTGCAACTTCAATTGTCCTGGTGATGTCACCGAGGTGTGTGGTGGAAATGGCAATGGAAATGGCGGATACCTGTATGCCTATTATAACCAAGATATGGTCGGTCCAATGAGCACAACCTCCTCGTCACAAGTATCAACATCAACTACATTCATATCATCCTCCTCATCTTTGTCTCTGGCAACCACCACCTCGAAATCCTCATCCAGTGTTCTATTGAGTTCTTCATCAAGTTCATCCCCAATCTCCACAAGCTCTTCACTAAGCAGCAGCTCTACCTCATCGTCGAAGTTTTCTTCAAGCAGTTCAAAATCGTCCTCGGCCTTCTCATCAGCAAGTAGTAGCTCGAGCTCAACGAAAGTGACTTCCAGTTCTTCGAGTAGTTCTAGCTCCTTCCTATCTTCAACCTCATCAAGCCGCTCTTCTACCTCGGCATCGTCTTCCACCAGCAGCTCCTCGTCGAGCTCAAGGACCTCAAGCTCGAGTCTAACATCATCCTCCCAAGCTCCATCTTCAAGCTCGTCTTTAGGCCCATCTTCCTCGAGTAGCTCATCATCCGCTCTGATTTCAAGCAGCAGTGTATCTTCTACTAGTACTTCAAGCTCTAGCCTATCTTCAAGTGCTTCTGGCGCCACTTCCAGCAGCAGTAGTATAACGTTCGCCAGCTCAAGTAGTAGCTCCAGTAGTACAGTTACCTCTAGTTCCACTAGCAGCTCTTCTTCAACGACATCTAGTACAAGTAGTGCCAGTCCGACAACTACACTCATTGGAGGGTTTAGTTACACTGGATGCTACTACGATAATGTGAACGATGCTCGAACATTCCCATTTGGCATCACAGCTTCCGATACAATGACGCTTGAGGCGTGCGCCCAAAACTGTGCTGCATATGAATACTTTGGAGCCGAATATGGAAGAGAGGTAAGAAAATCATTGTTCGTTCAAAGATTTTGCGCTAACTAGAAGTAGTGTTATTGCGGATATACTTGTGAGACTAGATGATGATTACCTTTCTTGACATTGCTGACACTCAATAGTGGATACTACACTCAAAGCCCCCGAAACTAATTGCAATATACCTTGTGCCGGTGACTCCACGGAGATATGTGGAAATGGTAATTAAAATTACCGTCCTTTTGCTTAGGAGTCTGGACAGGCTAACATTTACAAGGCGGTCGATTGTCATCATACCAAAATAGCATTTTCCATGCCCCTCCCCAACCCCCTTCTCACGTCAAAACCGTTGGTGACTACTCGTTTTTAAATTGCTACACCGAAGGAAGCGCCTCTCGTGCTCTATTGGACAATTCTTATGCCGATGGAGTCAGCATGACACTTGAAAGTTGCGCCAACTATTGCATGGGATATCAATACTTTGGTGTTGAGTTTGCAAGCGAATGCTACTGCGGAAATGTCTTGCAAGAAGGATCTGTCCCCGCACCATTCACTGAATGTGGTATGACTTGTAGTGGCAATTCCTCCGAATATTGTGGTGGAGGAGCAAGGTAAGTTAATATCACTCGCTGTATTGCCGTTCAATGCTCACATCCCATAGACTTGAGCTATATATCTTGTCATCTCTGATCTCAACAAGTTCATCATCAGCTACTCCAAGCTCCACAAGCTCGAGCCAAATCTCCAGTGGCAGCAATATTCCTGTGACGTCGTCAAGCTCGCTCTACTCATCAGCCGCTGCTAGTACCTATAGTTCTGCAGCCATAAGCTCCTCATATTTTATAAGCTCGATGAGTTCAAGCCAGATTTCAAGTGTCAGTAGCAACCCAACCACATCAAGCTCCAGCGTCTCCTCTACTACTAGAAGTTCAAGTATTTATACCGCTACAAGCTCGTCGTCTTCAGCAACAAGTTCCTCAACCTCAAGTCAGGTGTCAATTAGTAGTAGCACGAAAACTTCATCCAGCTCAGTATATTCCGCTGCAGCTAGCAGCTCAAGCTCGAGTGCCACCGCCAGTTCATTGTCCATTGCTACTAGTTCTAGTAGGTCAAGCTCCTCGACGATAGTTGCCTCAAGCAGCTCAAGTACCATTCGACCAACAACATCATCAGCCTCAACTTCTAGTAGCTTCAGCTCGGCCATTAGTGTCACGTCGACATCGAAAAGCTCAAGTGTCAGTCAGAGCACTTCATCAACTCTACTAAGCTCTTCTACAAGTCAGAGTCGATCCAGTAGCTCCCAATCGCAATCATCATCTGTTATCAACACCTCCACCACCAAGAGCAGTCAATCTAGCAGTAGTGCTATCCCAAAATCCTCCTCATCTCGAACAACCTTACAGACCTCCACAAAATTCTCCTCCAGTAATATCGCAACAACTTCAACCCCTCCCACACTCTCAGCAACATCCTCCAACTTTCCCAGCAAAACACCTTTCTCACCCTACATCTACCAAGGTTGCTACAGGGACCTCTCTAAAGGCCACGCACTCCCCCTCCTCGTCTCCAACAGCTCCATGACACCCGAACTCTGTGCCGCCATCGTTGCCTCCCTCGCAGCAAAACCAACACCTACATTCCTCCCCTACTTCGCGGTTGAATATAGAAAAGAATGTTATGGTGGGACGGCATTTAATTATGGTACATCAACCATCACAAGTTTGTATGGAAATAAAGCATGCACGGATGTTTGCTCGGGTAGTATTGGTGCTGTGTCGACTGGGACGGCGAAATGTGGTGGTCCGAAACAGTTTAATTTATATGCTTATAGTGGGACTGTGACTTGGCCTGCTAGTGTTACTACGGCTAGTATCTGATTTTGTTAGGTTTAGACTCTGTAGTTGCTTGGTTTCTGGTTTCGATGGATGGGAAGTGCGAAGGGATTGGTCGGATGTTTAAAATGGGATTCGTGTACCTGAGAGGGGAGTTTGGTTTATAATAGATGAGATGGATTTTGGGTTTTACATCTCGTTTTTTGGATTTCGAGTCATTCTTTTTCTATTCGATAGCTCGATATAGAATTGTATCTAGGGTTAATGATTATCTTATGTATGTGGACATCTACGAGGGTTATATATACAAAATTGAGCTATCTTTGATTTTCGTGGGAAGATGTCTTTTTAGGTATTCGAAGGTTCTATCACTTCGTACCTCATTAGTTTTCAAAATTCAAAGCATACTCCTCATTAACAACCTTCTAAATTCTTGTTATCCAGAGATATATTTACAAAAACTACTCATCCTTAACCTCTTCTCAAACAATTCTCAAAAATCGACTTTACTCTGCAAATCTGCACGCCGGGTAATCATTTCCTCTAACTTCCCCAAGAACCCTATTTTTTATTAAAATAAAAACTCCGGATTGCTCAACATCAACATCCAACCCTTCCAACCTTTCTCCCTCTAAAGTTCCAAAAAAATAAATCCTAGCCTACCAAAAAGCCACTTACTGAGGGATCTTCAGTCAGAAGGTCTCAAAAGTAATCTACAAAAACTGGTGCAAAGTTCCTCCCCTTAGCTTAGGTAAGCTCCGTGCCGAGGTAGTGGATGTTGGGGTTGAAGCGAGAGGGGAAATTGAGAGTTCGGTAAGCTAGGATTTAGCTTCGCGGGGGAACTCCAAGACTGGGACGTTTTCGAAATTCGAGTTCTTTGAACTTAGGGCAGTGCTTGTTACGTATTTATACTACATTTCTTCCGGTTGCGGTTTTCTTAATACATTATCCTTGTTAATTAAGGTCTCCCTTGTTCGGTAGAGGTTCGTAGATAAACTCTAGAAATTAATTTCCAACGTCCCCGTTTTCGGGCCTTGATACTAGTGGAGGGGTTCCTAAAAAAAATATACATATGCAGAAAGGTTTACTTAGCACCGAATCATACTCACTTACCTTAGGAAAATAATATGGTTGGCTGTAATTGTCACTGTTCGCTTCCTTTATCCCGTATCTCTCCAAGATTGCACCTCACAACCACCCCCCTCGTGATATTCTTAATTAGTGAATAGAATATAATGTGGAGTAAGTGAAGATCTGTCACATACGACCATAGACTGTAGAGAACAGCGGATCCCGTTCGCTCTCCGGAACTTAAGCTACAGATCGGCAGATTAGTAGTTGGGTGGGTGACCACCAGTTTTTTATTTTTTTTCCCCCTCTAGAGTTAGAGATGTCATTGATTTAGGGGTTAGAAGGACATAGTGCTTGTTAGAACGAAGCTGAGATAGTGGATTAGAGGGGAAGGAGATAGGGGGTGGAAATACTGGCTAGTGTGAAATATTCTTTTCCTTTTAAGGCTACGGTAACTTTCTCCTGCTATCGAGATTCGAGATAGTAATATCAATGTTCACACTGTGTTTTAATAGTTACAAAGGCTAGGTAAAATAGCGAAGAGATTCTGCTTAAGGAAAAGTAGAAGGAGATGGCACGGATTAGAGAATTTTAGGTTTTATTTATTCATTTATTTATGGCTTGCATAAAAGAGAGTTTTATGTAGTAAGCAACCAGGTTAAAACTAATAGCAAGAATTAAAAACCAAGAGCCATAAGGCTTGGCGAGCGCGCGAGATGAAGACTAAGGACCTAAAAACCTCCGCGGGTTACTTCAATAATACATTCAGTCTAAGTACGAAGAAGCAGGAGACTTTGAGGATTACGAACGGAAAAAGAATGAGTGAGTGAAAAATATTTTGATATTTCCATGGATAACTAGACATATTACACAACACCATTCAAATCCTAGTAGCCAATATAATCCCAATAACTCTCGTTTTGAGTTAAGCATATGCACCATCCCCACCACTTCTCTTTCGACCAGGATGTTCAATAGCGTCAATATCATCCCTATCACTCTGTTCCATTCCCATACCCATTGCCTCCTGTCTATGAACTCTCGCCATAGCCCTCTCGATAGTATCCATCCCAGCAACTTCCTGAACATCCTCATCTTCTCTAACTTCAAAGCTTCTCTTCAAATATTCTGGTCCAACGAATGTCAAAAGAATGACATATGCGTAAACACATCCCATGAAGATACACATGACCTTTCCGTATTGGTAACGGCTCGTTTTGCCTTTTGGTGGAAGAGGGAATCGAGAGCCGATTGTTGATTCAATTGTTGAGGAGGCGGACGAGACGAGATTGCCGAGTTGATAGGATGTTCCTACAACAAAGGTCCGGAAAGATCCGGGAGATAATTCCATGAGATGAATGGGGATGACTCCCCAGGCACCTTGGACACAGAATTGTTCGAAGAAAGCGGCTGCGATGACTGCGTGGCTGGATGTATAGGTATATGGGTAAAGAAGAGCCCCTCCAACAATGCAAATGATGATGATAGAGAATCGGCGACCGAAAATTTGAGAACTATAGCCAATAACTGTTCCTCCTGTCATTGCTCCGAGATTGGCAACGACTTGAGTGACGGTAACGGCGTTGGGACTGAAATCATATTGATTGGTTAACATCGTAGGATAAAGATCTTGAGAACCGTGGGACATGAAGTTGAACCCGGCCATGAGTAGCACAAGGTATACAAGAAGAAGCCAATGCCGCTTCAGTGCTACTTTTCCTTCGGCAATAAATGTCTTGCCAATGTTACCGCGTTCGTTTCGGACGAAGACTCGTTCATTGTAAGACTCTGTCTCAGGCAGGCAGAGACGGAAAATGATAATTAGAACTGGTGGGCCTGCTCCAAACCAGAAAAGGGGTCTCCATCCGTGAGCTAGTTTTATGTTAGTTGAGATTCTGCTTTAAGGATCAAACCCACGTGAAACACGTGACTTGTACCACTTCAATTCACTTCAAAAATTTGAATATCGGGGTGAGGTTGGGACTTACGAGTAGTGTTGACTAGGCCTCGTGCAAACGCCGTCGCCAGTAGATACCCAAATGCATAACCTTGCTGCAAAATTCCAGAAATCAATCCACGAGCCTCTTCTGGGCAGTCCTCGAGGGCGGTGGCAGCGGCGTTGCCGTACAAGCCTCCCATTGCAATGCCGAAAAGTGCTCTGCAGGCCAAGAATTGTTTGTATGTTTGACAGAAGCCGGTACCCAACTCGAGGACGATGAATAAAATGTTGTTCACCACAAAAGGCCACTTTCGGCCATATCGATCTGCTGCCAATCCAAATGCGATTGATCCAACAGACCTGAACATCAGTACAAGTGTTATACCCCATGTAATATCAGTCTTTGTTTTGTTGAATGTCTCAGCAAGGTCTGTGACGGTCAAGCTGACGGTGAAGAAGTCGAAAGCATCCCAGGTCTGTTTCCAGTTAGTGTGTATTCATTATGAGAGAGTAATAGAGGATTAGTGTACCCAAGCAACGAAACCACACAAGAAAAATAGCCATTGCTTTGTGTTTAGCATAGCAAGTAACCTGAATGGATTGGGAGCCTTATTCATTGGAGGCTTCAGGGTAGTGACTCGAGTTGTTGCATACTCACGCGCCGTCATGTGGTGCGGCGAGTGGGATTCTGGGACATTTGGGACATGCTGGGCAGCCGGCTTCTCACTGTCTGAAACGTCCGCCATTTTGGGTTGATGTCTTCGGATTTATTGGCACCTGTTTGACGAAGTCAATAAATTTCCGTCCCAATTCGTACAGCAGGAACCCGGCCCTATGAATAGGCAACCTGAGCTCTTATTGTTCAACATCGGAGATGTGGGGAAGCGTTCCGGTAATAAAGCTCGGGGTTCACTTACACCAAGTGTGTATCCAGCCTTAAGTTGCGACCGTCCTGGACCCCAAAAATGCCCAGTTTTAGGAGTATGAGAATGTAGAAAAGGAAGGAAGTGACTGAAGCAAGGGAGGAAAGGCAGCTACTTATCTTATTGCGCGGCATGCTCGTACAGAGAACGGAAGGCGCAAAGCTGGTCGGGCAGCATGGAGGGAAGATGTCACCCTAACTAATCTTCTAGGTATTGGGTTCCACCGACATCCCTTCCGATGCAAGCCCTTTGCGCACGCTTGCTTCCTGGATTATTGCATCGACCATTCAGAAATCTGCTAAACCAAAAAACTACCAACCGTACTTCCATAGCGCCGTCGCTATAGCCGAGGATCCTACCTGATTGCGAGGGTCTCCGCAATGGAGACAAGCATCAGCCAGTCAGCAAGCCCAAAGCTTGAAAATAGCTTCTTTCCCCTCGTTTGCGCGAGCATTCCCCCAGAAATCTTCTCCATACTCCGGGGCTACTTTGCCAATCGGCAATCGTGGAGTTTGCCATGCGCTTTAAAACACCGTCAGTTGCCGACATTTCCCCAGCTTCATCCCATGCTGTTTACTCCGGTGTTGGAACATCCATGTCGCTGCGTATCTCCTTTCTGGGCACTTAATGCAGTACCATGACTCAATTCTGATGTAAGATCGAGTATCTAATGTCTGATGGGAGCTGCTAAAGAGAATCTTCAATGGAGTTAAACTCGTCAGCCCGAATTCAAGCCATCCTAGAGTAAGCATATGGAGTAAATCATCTTCGGGCTGACCTTGCGGAGGATAACCGAGGACTAAATGTCTAGCTTCTAGGGGGACGCGTTCCTTGTTGATGCCGATATCGTCGACTTGTTTTGCTTCTTCAAAGAAACTCTGTATTGTTTTCGGCAATTCGATTGTCGTCGCAATTGCGCCTTGGCAAAGGGTTTGGCAGCTTGGTTCATATGCGGTCGGCTCTGTCAGCAGTGGGACCGTCGAACTTTACCCCCATTCTCGCCGTCGCTCACTGCTGTATCCGTCTCTTGGCTTCACAGAAAGCCGCAACACCCCGCCTCATCATTCCCCAATATCATCTTGGCAGGTCAGGTCGAGCGAGGGGGTTGGATCGGGTGCGGCGTTTCAGATGAGGCGCGGATGGCTGAAAGGCTTAAATCACTCATAGCGTTGTGTGGCTGCGAAAACCAACGTGGTTGCGAGAAGAAATCCCATCGGATGCTGCACTGCGACAACAATCCCGTTGCGAGTTGATCATGGGACGATAGATTTGTGCCGCCCCACAATTTGGAAGGGTTTTAGAATCCAATGTCTCGGTTTTAGTTGACCCCCCCATTGTTGTCGGTGTGTACTATACAGCTGTAGACTACAAACACTGCCTCAATAAAGTAGAATGGAGAAGTGTCTCGAAGGATGTTTTTTACAGTTCCAGTTATCGCTTCATAGCTCCTAGTTGAATTATTGAGAAAGGTTTTGCGATGGCGTATGCTGTTTTACTGCAAAATTAGGTATTCTCCGGCCCTCAACTTAGTTTATGTTTCATGTTTCATGTTTCTCCTTCCTACTTCCTTCTAGCAGAAAATTCGAACTTAAGCCATCCGACTCCAGTTTTGCATCCTAATATTCTTGCCAGTTGTAAGTGTAGTGTAGTTGTAGAGTTTCTCGAAGTTTTGCGGTGATACTGGCCTTTGGCTTCTTGATAGGCAACGTTCTCTTGTTCCAGTTTTGCTAGTCGACAACAGTAAAGAAGAGTCGCGAAATTGACTAAGTATCAAGTCTAATAAGTCTGGAGAACTTGATAATTTTTCTTCCCGACTTTAGGTTTTAGGCCTAGGTGGCATATATTTGAATACGATACCGAGTGAGATCTCAATACAGTATCGGCACGTTAGCTGTGCAGTTAGTAGATGTTTAGGAGTAAGAACGTAGCCTCACGCGCTTGATACTAGGGAATGAAGACCCCGGTGCGGTGCTCATAAGTCACAATTCTAATAAAATCTTGTCGAGTGGGTGAGACTATTGTTTAGTTCAATGTCAAATAAGATCATCAGAGGGTAACACTCTCGATCATTGACCGAGGTTCTTTTAAATTTCAATCATTGACTCAAGGTAGTTGATTTCACCTCAAAGCTTCAACCCCAACCTGTTTGTAGTGTCAGCGAAACTTAAAGTTAATAAATGACCACTATGAACTACCAGCAATATCCACAGTGTTTTCCAAAAATCTGTTCCTAACCCATGTACATAATTCCGTACCTAAAACCACCACAGCTGCCACCCAAGGACCAACGGACCTTATTGTAGCCAAGGTAAAGAGAAATGTCTGAAGAGACAAGGCTGTTAAAAAGGTCGCGGGTAGTATGCAGGTATCCACAAATATCATGTACCCCGTGCTTTGTGTGTGTTCTCTCCACAAGCTAAGCAGAGACTTGTAATAATTAGCTGACAGATGCTGCTTCAATATCTCGTTCTCATTGCCTATATCCATGTTTCCCAAGAAGAATCGGACGATATATCGAACAATCAGACACGAGCGACACGGATGTACACGGAAGATACACTCCCAACCACGGCTAGGCTGTTTAGCAAGGTCACCGGTTGATATCTGGTGAAGACATGGATCTGGCCTTCAATGGTGATCGATTAAGGGTTTCAACAACGAAGAACGACTTAATTCCATGAAGGCCAATGTGTCCCAAAGTGGTTAACTTTAGGAATGCAAAGAGCTCATGATAAATCGATACTCAGGGTTGGTGACGGCTAGTGGTAATGCTTTCTGCTGGGATAGATGCACAGAGAGTCGCAAACATTCGATACCATCAAGCAATACAAACTTAGCTTTCAGAGGTCAGACCACTTTCTAGCAAGAGATAAGCCGGCATTGGTTTCATTGGCAAGAGTTTCTCCTCGTTCGATCGGAGATGTGCAATATTAAGCTATTTCCACCATCAGCCGTTTCGGAGTAGGACGACAACTCACAATTCACATCCTCGGAGCCAAGAGCTCAAAAGCAAGAATTCCCAATTACCTCGGACTCCTAACCTGGAGGTGATTCTCCGGCATTCGCAAGGTTTTTGATTCTCGAGGACATTTCTTGTAATCAAAAAGGGGTTTGAAAGGGGACTTTTGAATCTCTGTGTGCTCTCAATCCAAGTTTTATCAAATCTTATGGACACTCGAAAGGAGACTGGATTGGTGATATTAAGACGCTCGGAGTACTTGAGTACCTTGGTTGTCGGTATGAGGGGAAGAACTAGATCCCGATTTTATCCGCAGCCTTATAATTGGTCACGTGGGCGAGCATATACTCTTAGCCGAGTAGTACTTGTGGAGCAAACAATATCTAAATTTATGTCTGAAGAACTCGCAGAGTATATGGCTGTTCTCTAAGATAGATTTAGGAAGAAGTTTTCACGTCTTAAAAACCATATGTTGCTCAAATATGCTGCATATTTCGTTGTCGTGGATGTATTGGCAGAGGGCCATGAGTCAGTTTAGGTACATCTACTCATCATCTCATCCCACTCTCCTAGAATTTCGTATAGAACCCTAAGGTCTTTGAAGATGGGGGGACTTTGGATTCTCAAAATCCCTCCCTCCGAACCATGCTAAACATTTGAGCCCGTCGATTTCAGAAGCCCCCAGTTTCTCCGCTAGATAATTGCCTAAGATGCGAGAAACTTCATCGTCACACATCTCATGCTACTTACTTATTTGTGATGAACTCAAGAGCAGGGCCTAGAATCTGTGAGTTTGCAGGTAAGAGAATTGATAAGCCGACCACTTTTACAAAGCAAATTTTCTAAAGGCAATGGGCATTAGGCTTCTCGAAGCGCCTTAGTTATCACGGTTAAATTTATAAAGAGGCATGTTTGTCCACTCATGGCAGGATGTCAATATGAGAGCCCTATGAATTATTTTCTTTTCTGATTGGAATGATATTTAAAGAGAGAATAGTAGATGGGTAGGGACGCATCTTAAGTCTTACTTAACTTAGAATAGTCAAGAGATTTAATTAGAACTTAAACCCCTTTCCTTGACAACTTCATCTATATGCAAGACAATTGTACGGAAAAGATTATCAAAATGCATTATTATTTATATTTAAAACTTTAACGATATTTCAGGGTATATCTTGAGAACGATCATAAATGCTCAACCAAAAACCGAAAAACTAGAACTGACTCCCCAAACTCAATGAGTTAAAGAAACCATCTTTCTCTCCCACTTCTCTCCACTCTTTTTGACACACTCCTCAAAAATCCAATCTCCAACATCCTCCCTGTTAGTCGTGTACCCAATAACCGGTACTTCCTTCTCTTCCGATCCAGGTGTCTCCGTTCCCACCCTCAAGGTCTTCACCCCATATTTACCCCCCGAAAAGAAACTAGGACGAATAATAATCCATTTCCTACTCTTTCCCTCGCCCTTAACCATAACATCCTCCATGTTCTTCTTATCTTTATGCGGGGCAGCCAACAAGATATGATAGAATGGAACAATCAAAAGAGGAATATCTCTTCCTTTGTCCGAAATTCCTGTTGAACTTAAAAGTACAATTCTCGGTCCTCCAACTGGACCTGGAATATTCTCACCCTCCAGTGCGGAAAGAGCAGATAATATTATTTTAACACCATCTGTACAAACTGTCGTGTCCAATGGGGCAATTTTGAAGCCTTGCATGCTGAAAACCATACCAATCGCGGAAACTACTATATCGGAGATCTTGTTATTGTTGATGAGGGCTTTCTTGACGGTAGTGACATCTCGAATGTCGCCTTCGGTGATTTGGAGGGTGGTGGGATATTCTTTTGCGAGAGCCTCTAGTTTGGCAGGTGTGCGGGCTAGGACGTTGACTGTGTATCCTGCTGCGAGAGAGTCCTTGAGGACAGTGAGACCCGTGCCTCCAGTTGAGCCGAAAATGGTAATAGTTTTTGAGGATGACATTTTGGTGTTTTGAGGGAGGTTGAAGTGTGAGTATGTATTATGAGTGTGGTGAAGAGGCAGGTTGAGGAATGTCACTATGAGTAATGATAGTTGTGGATGGTGGTGGTGATGTAATTGTAAGGAGACTTATGAGAGCAAACACCTACCTTTATATCTTTATAGTGGGTAACTTTGAACACCTACAAAACCGGGGGGGCAATTTCCCCGACGAAAACATCTATCCTTTCAAATGATGATATCACGGCTTTCCCGAAGTTTGATAGACGGATTAGGACTGAAAGCGGCGTTGGAACCTTAATTCAGCGGCTTTACGTGGTCTATGTCTGCAGACTAAGGCTAAGCCATTAAAGTGCAGCCCTATAATTGTTGCCTACCGAGCGCGCGAAACCTAGCACGGTGGTGAGGCCAGCACTGCCTTGGAGGGAGATCTCGGAAGACCGGGAGATCGAGAAAAAAGGCGGTTCTCCCATCAAGAAAAGTCATTGACCGATCACGTGCATGTGTATTTTGCACTTGTGATTGGTTGCAAATTGAAGACCGACAACTCTACCAAACGAACGCCGAATACAAGGGCAGGAATTGAGAATAGTATCGTGGCGCTAATCGGGTCGTAAAATCGCTGCCTGAAACTTAAGATGGAAGCCTACTTTCTTTTCTGTTATCCGTTACCCATTTGTCTCTAGAATCGGCATAATATTGGCCCACCCCAATTTGCCCCAGGCAGCAAGAAAATCTTAGAAAAACGAAGTACAATCGCGATTCCCGACCCAAAAGTTTATATCAAATCAGAAAGGGAGTTCGCAGGGTATTTGTATTATAGGTAATCTATGGAAGCCAATGGAGTCAATGAATTGCCCTTTCTTGGACCTGGCCTGGTAGTTGAGTGTTTGCGACTCCCCATCTCGAAGTTCTTTATTGTTCTATCCAGACTATCTAGATGACCAGAAAATTAAGAGCGACTGACTCTGAAAAATCGCTAAACCCCTACTAGGTTTATACTTCAATTACTAGATAGCGTTGAACACCACTTATTAAGATTTCTATCAAACATCAAGTTCGCCGAAACACCCTCAAGCTCCGGCACCATTAAATTAATAACCCCAGCTCCATCCAAGTAAAAAAAATTAAATACTCTCCTCTCCACCAGAACTTCCAAATCTATTCTTCTCCTTTCTCTCCTTTCTCTCCTCTCCTCTACCACTAACACCTAATTCCACCTTCAAGCCTCTCAACAATCTCCCCGGATGCCAAACATTCAAAGCCAAGAGCGCAATTAACATCAAACTCCCATCCAACGCAATAATATAATTCTCCGTCGTATTCAACTTTCCATTCCAACCCTCCAACAACTCAACACTCCTATAAATATTCCTCACAATCATCATCATAATCACAAACACTACCACTCCAACAATCTCTTTCATAATCTTATTCCCTTTCTCCCCACCCTTCCCTTTTGTCCCGAAAATCGTTTTCCTTCCCCGGATAAACACGATAGAAGCGAGAATGGAATAAAGAATCGTGGAAGTAAGTTGGAATAAAATACCCGCAACCATCGTATAAGTACCAGGCCAAGGATCCCCGTCTTTAAATGCCTGGCCAGCAAGACCGCCTCCCGTAGCTTGGAGGATAAGAGATATAAGATCGATTCCGAGACAGATATAAAGACAAGGTTTTGGTGGTACGGGCGATGCTTTAGGTGGGAGGAACGGGATAAGTTTAAAGAGAACTATGTAAAGTCCTGCAGTTGTCCATGCCGGTGCTGTGATTTATATCCGTCAGTTTATTCTATGGTGGAGAAATTGAAAGAGAAAGGACAATACGAACCGAAAATAAGTAAAGCAGTTTGCATGATGAACAAACTCGTCCCGTAAGCACACTGGCTACTCGCAGTCCTTGCAATCCATCCAAGACATTCTATTCCTGCTCCAAAACAGAAGAGAGATAGCCATATCTTCTTGTATTTAAAAGCTTGGATTGTATGTGTAAGTGCTGAAAGGAAGAAGAGGACTAAGAAGACGATACCAACGGCGAGTGACGGGGCGTAGCCGTATGGTCCGTTGCTAATGGAAGGATTGAAGGGGGAGCAGGAGGGCGGGGAGTCCATCGTAGAAAGTGAGACTTAGTGCTTGAATTCTTTTCCTTAAATGCTTTGCTTTCAGTTAAGGAAAGAGATGGTAAAGTTGTGGTTGAAAGGTAGAACGCTCTGCGAGAAGAGGCGCCAGGAGGGTAGATTATATTTATAATCCTTTCTTCGGTGGTCAACTCGGCACCAGAAAATCATGACGAACATCAATATCAAAAGAGTGCAAATCTTCATGGAAAAGCCGCCTTTTAGTATCCTCTTCCCCATCTCGCATGGCGCTCGAGGACGCGTTCATCTACATCACTCCTCACGAACATCGCTATGAGAAGGATTCAAGATCCAGGAACATAGCTCGCATTCGTCTAATTCTCCGATGATAGTGAAAATACTAGTCGTCATTATGCTTGGAAAAAGCCGGAGGGAGGTCTAGTTCCCGTTGCCGCTACGGATCTCGCACTCGCTAAAATAGAGCTTTATCATAGAAAGATGACGGTAACCAATCATAATGGGATTTTTCCTCCGTGGGAACGGGTTTAAGAGATGTACAGAAGGCTACCACAAAATTTTGTGCGTATGACGGGTAGAGGGGATCGTCCGAAAGAGTTAAGAGGTTCTAGTATTCATCCACTAAAGGGGTCATAGGCATTAAAAGTGTGAAAGACGAAAAGCTCTCAGGGAAAGCTTATTGAACCTTAAAGAGCAATTGAATATCGAGTTCCTTTGTGAGTCCATGCGTAGTGTATATAACCTTCTGTTATGCGATATATATTTACAGCATATACTTAAAAGGCTCGGGCACCTTTTCTTTCCCACCAGCAACAAGAGTCCTCCCTTCCGCCTGCCCCTCACCTCCGACCTCTCCATAAGCATTCACGGCGGTTCTATTCTTCCTTCCTAAATAAAACCGTAACCCCAACGCCAAAATAGCAACCAAAACCATGGCACTAGCACAAACTGTCATCCCATTGACGAAAAATGGCGCATCGATTTCAGGATATAGCCTAGTTCCAACCAAAGGTCCACACTGACCTATGATTTGAAGCATTGCAAAACCAGTCCCTTGCTTTGACTCCGACTCTTGGTTATTAATTGTCCATGTAATAATTATTGTTATAACGCTGAAAAATCCAATAGCTGCTGGATAAATCCCAGCATACCGCCACCAATTGCCCCAGCCTCGAAGACCAGCGACTGCGAGAAAGGCATAGCCCGCAGCAGAAAAGAGTGCATGAAATATGACAAAGTGACTGCGATTTTGTAGCTTGTCTGACATGAACGCTGTGATTATGACAACAAAAAAAGAGAGAAGATAAGGTGGGGCAGAAAGGAGCTGGCTGATCAAGACAGTATGGCCCATGTCCTTGATAATTGTTGGAAGAAAGACGGGCATGGAAGAGAATGCCATATTAGTACAAAAAAACATAAATGCTGTGATGTAGCATTTTGGGTCGAAGAGGGTAGACAACATTTCGCGGACTTTTAGTCCCTTTTGGTCATTTATTGGCTTTGGATCCTTCTGCTTGCGAAGCCGGAGACGAGCCACTCTTCTCTCCCTTGAGGTAAGGTAAGAGGCAGTGCTTGGACTGTCAGGTATCTTGTGCCATGCGATCACGGCCACAAGAACACTTGGAAATCCCTCGAGGAGAAAAAGAAGACGCCAAGAGGCTATGGGGAGATATTTGCCCAACTTAATGATAACCCATGCAAGAGTACTTGCGAAAGAAGTTGCGAGGGGTGCCGCAGAAATGAAGTATCCAGTTCTTAGTGCAAGCTCTTCGCGCTTGAAGAAGAATGATAAGTAGAAAGGTATGCCTGTGAAACCGGCCTCCCCAATCCCCAACAGAAACCGCAAAACCAGAAGCACTCCGAAATTAGGTGCAATGGATTGAAGAGACGCGACGATTCCCCAGGAGAGCACAATCGCAGTGACGTAGATATGTGCAGGTACAATCTTCCAGAGGACACTCATCCATTCGAAACATATGTATGCGATATAGAATGCCGTAAGGACCCATTCGTACTTTATATCATCGAGGTGAAGATCGCGTTCGAGGCCAGCAATTCTGGCATTTCCAATATCTTGATTTCTGTTAGCCTGTTGCTTGAACCAAGTGTGCGAGTACTAACTGGACCTATCCAAGAAACTCAGCATATACAACAATGCCACGAATAGAACTAGCTTCTTGTCGAACTTTCGTACAACCGCTCGCTCTTCATCTGGGGTGTATAATTGAAAGGATTGTGTTGTAGAAGCGCTGGCTCTGCGACGTCGACGTTCCATCTCCCCTTCTTCACTGTCATCATCATCTGCATGGCCGCCTTCGACATCCTTCGAGATACTCCTCAGCTTATAGCTTTCTCCATGCTCGCCAGCATTGAAGTTAGAGTCCTCCGAGTCTGAATCTGGGGTTAGCCGCGTAGTTGAGCTTGAATTGGTGGATTCGTCTCGGCCCTGACTGCTTCGGAGCGGTTTTTGGTCCATTGATCATTCGGTATGGACGATAGGGATAGGTCATCGGATTTGGTCGGAGGATAGACACATCACGAATAATGATATTTGCTATTGCAGAGCCAGCATATGATGTTTCCGGAAAGAGTAGACGTGAAGGAGTTAGCAGCCACGGCTCGGACTGGGCTGATGCAGTCAGGGATGAGCCTGGTTTGGCAAGGACTTATCGGAATGCACGTGCTGATAACAGTATGGATTGTAGGAGGAACAGGACACTGTCGAAGCCAAGGAACTAAAAGAATGGGTTCTATCCTAAAAGTCTGGATTATTTGTTATCTTGAAACTTTTTACAAGCCCGTCTTGTGAAAATAGCGTATGTCACGTGGTTAAGCCATATTACATAGGCAAGTGGAAGGGTTGGTAGTTCCGCTATACTAACTCTAGCGAAACTTGGAGAACAAACTAGATGCTGCTTGGTAAAATTTTATTGTCATCCGACGAATAATATGTGCTGCTTTCATCAGAATCAACCCTGTCATTTTATAGGGCCAGTCAGTACTTATCTTTGTCAAGAACAATTCGAAACCGTTCGAGCTGTTCAAGCAGTCTACCCTGCTGAAGTGCAGCCACAGTATGATATATGCTGAGAACGAGATCCCAATTAGCAAGAGAACAAGGATCGAACTCCTTGCCTCGGCCGTGGTATACGTGAATGTTCAGTAATCCATCGTAGTGGCTGTTAGAAGTCAGTTAGCCAGATTCTCCAGTGAAGGTGATGGCCATACGCTTGTATTTCTTCCAGCCATCCATTAATAAGCACTTCTCTGTCAGTACTGATACCAAAAAATACAAGGCATTCAGAGGGGCACAATGTACGTGAGGAATGGACAATGACAAGAGTTGCCCTTGAGAAAATCCGGTGCGTGTTATTCCTAAGCTCGTTCGAGCTCGATCGTTCTGAGTTGTTCTCTTTCATAAAAGCCTGGCTCATCTTAGTTGTACGGAGGATGATAGAGATAACCGTCAGGGTTTTGCTAAGTCTTATATCATCAGCTAGTATTCTACCTAGGGTTTCGATTGGAGTATCCATAGTTCTGGTTCCAGTTATGTCATGTTCGTAACTGAGCGATTGTTAGCGTAGAAATATTACGAGGAGCTACCAAAGTTATAACATGCCAGCTTTCATTTCATCTGTCACGCTTCGACCACAGAGAGAATTCTGTCGAAACCTGGCCAAGATCTCGTTGTGTCATGAAATCCAAAGCCTCTTCTTGATGCCTTCCAAAGTTAAGTATGGTTGACAGCGCGGTGATTAAAGAGACTCAACGACAATAATGGAGTTGTTATCTTAATATCCGCCTCCAAGCGCTTCAGTGTTTTGTACCTCGTTAATGAGCCAAAGACCTTGGCAAGCTTGGTTTGAAAAACATCTTGCATGGTCAAGTCTCCTTCAATCCCACCATTGAACGAAATTGGGGCTTCGGAACCATCCATGGGGGTGTTGCTTCCAGGGGTTGGGCGAGAGATAGGAACTGTGGTGAGAAAGTCGCTCAAATCTAAGACATGAGGGTTATTGTACTCGACGTTGGGATCTTGATGGCAAGGGTGTTGCAAATAGATTTTGGCAGCTGACAGTAAATGGCCGACGCTTTTTCGTGCCTCTAATGCACCATATATGACAATGTCAACGAGCATAAACTGGCTTTTATGCGCATCCTTCTTAGTGATACGTGACCCATCTTCTACAAATACTTCGGACCAACAGGATCCAAAGCTAGTTATTTGACGAAGCACTTTGCTAGTTTCGTCATTCATAATGCTCAAACGACATGCTAAGTTAGCTAAGCCCCGAAATTGAAGAAACATTATTAAGGCCTTTAGCTGGGTAATTAATTAGCATCAATAATCTTTGTGTTAGCATTGCGGATTTATGAGAAGCTTCAGCATCTTTTCTTGAAGCTCGTGATCTGGACAGGCCTGGTCGCCCACCACTGCAAGTAAACCTTACCATTCCAAAACAACAAAACGATTCCGTCGTGTGGAGGGATTCAAGGGGTACCAGCCGGTTTAACAGATCTTGGGTCTCTAGATCATCATCTTGAACACTTTGAGCGGGGCTGCTTGGAGTCCCGGAACCGCCAGGGGAGTCTACTTTGAGCAATCTTCTCGCAGCTTTCTCGAAATTCGCGCTATTCAACCACTAGATATCAAACATTTACCAGTCTTCTAGATTTATATTTAGTTCTAAAGTATTGAAACGTAGTCTTGGCTTTTTAGCGGGACTCTCTACAGATGCCTCCAGATTGCCAACTCTCTTCGAGGTCATAATTCTAAAGCATTTGAAGATAATGATACAATTTTTTGTTCATCCATGATGGTGGACGGCTATTTGAAGACTATATGGTAAATGGATACTACTGATTTCAAGACTATGCTATCTTACATTGGGTGCACCATCTTGGGGCATTGATTCCTTACCTTCTCCTAGATTCTACCGAGGACATTGAATCCCCAATAAACAACTTCCAAGATGTATATGGAGCTGAAAATTTCGGCCTGGAAAATGTCCCACCATAATCAAGAGAGAAAGCTGGTCATATCAGAGACGCTTCCTGCTACGAAAGCCTATTATTTCTAGCGAGCCATGCGAGACAGTCGAGAGCGAAAGAGGAGAATATTGATGCCCTCGGAGAACTTGGACGTGTTATTACCAAGAGCAGGGCTATACTAGAGAGTCTACGAAAACGCGGAAACTTCGGTGTCGCTATCAAAAACAATCTAGAGCTGTATTACGGCAATCTCTGGTACAAGTGCCCGTGGTATGTTTACTACTACTTCCGCGAAGGATTCGCCGTTGAAACCCATCGAGAGAACCATATCAGTCGACATGAAAAGCCCTTCTTCTGCACCGAAAGTAGTTGCTCGTGAAGTCATTACGGCTTTAGCACAGAAAAGGAGCTTAAAAAATTATATAAATATCAACTATCCGAATCCATCAGCGTTATTTCCCAAGATCAAAAAGCCAGCTTCAGAGCATGTTTGCGACCGTTGTCAGGCAAAGTTTACCAGAGCTCATAATCTTAAAGCTCCCAAGAGGTCTCATAATAACCAAAGGCCTTAGCGTTGTAGCATTTACGATAAAGCCTTTGCGAGGAAACATCCAGGAGAGGAAACGAAAGTTAAAGAGAATGGCCAGGAGCCTTTCGGGTTGTCAGATATAGGGACCCAGGGGGAAGCTGATCTTGTTTTAGGTAACTCAATTACCTAAGAGAGATAACCTTTCTAGACGGTGCCTCTATCATGCCACTTGCAGGCGAACAATTTCCGACCGGCGGGTATTAATATTTTCAATATTTACGTAAAACAAACTCTGCAGAAGAGCATTGAATAGAGCATTCTATAGCTGGTTTACCCTTATTTAGATTTATAGTCTCTGTCTGTATACCTAGACGAAGCTTCTCTCCCATGAACAGTATATACATACCTGCGGATTCTTAGGAAACAGTCACATGATTTCCACCCTCCAATGGAATCGCTCTAAGCATAATTAAGCTACCTTAGTACACCCCAAATCAAATAACCTCATGGCTGGCTTACACAAATTACTTGCTAAGTCCGAGAAAAGTCCTTATAACCGACTTTCAGTCTTCCCCACGTCAGGTATTGTCTTTAATTCCAAATGATTAATTATGTCAGCGCTCGCATCTCGATGAGGGACCATTAGCTTTAGATGAACTCTTAGACCATGGAGCACTATACTCTCGAGCCAAAAGATTAATGTCGTTGGGTTAGTATTAGCTGGTATTCTAAAGAGGTGGTTTCGACTAATATCCTTTAATACTAAATTTAATAGGAGTTTAGTTAGGATTTAAATCTCATTAAAGTAATATCCTCCCAAAAAGAACTCGCTAACAACATCCTCTTGACTCAAAATATGATAATAGAGTATTTGTCACTGTATCGATCTAGTTTTCTTATAAGATAGGACTCCTTGAATTTGAGAAAAAGATAGAGGGATGATAGGACTTCCTTTTGGCAAAGCTTTGCCACTCCGTAAATCTAGTTTCGAAGAGAGTTATGAAGCAAATAGGGATGCCTTCTACAAAGGGACTTGAAGAGGCTTGTAGGTTTCCCCTTACTTCTAAATATCCTCCGATATATTAAGGTTATGCATATGTTATTGATTGCATTAGAGGTTATGCTCTTCTCGAGTGTACGTAGTACAACCTTGAAAGGTGGAAGCAAACCTAAAAGCTTTGACCTCGCCTGTAAACTTGGGAGAGTAATGCATGCAATGCATGATAAAAACCACATATACGAATTCCAACGTTTCAGATTTAAAGCGTGCGAGATTTTGGGGTGGCATTAGGCGTGCAGTAAATGCACCGCTGACTAGAGAAGACGTAAGAGTAAACGAGAACTGTGAACGAGGGGACTAAGGTTGAGTGAGTGCTTTCTACGTGGTGATGAGTATGAGTATGCGTACTGGGAATTGTGAAGTTTGTCTAAGGTGACTACGAGTACCTTATGCAACTGCCATTTCCCACGCCTTCACTAATGCCATTTTGTGACACAGTTGCAGATTGGGGAGAAGCTGTACGACTAGAGCTATGCAATACCTATGCAGGAAGAAAATGACTGCACACGTGTAGAATATTCTGTTGGACAAGGAGGATGAAACCTAACACCTTGACTCCTTACGGTGTTGTTTTCAGGATCCTGTAATCTTATGTTGGTGAATGGCAGGCAACGAGCAATCTGGTAACTGCTCCTAAGTACCTGAGTCTAGAAGAAATGGGTAGCTGCTAGAAAACCGAGAACTGGCCCCGTCAGTTCGGTTCGGGCTAGACTTGCGGGTACGATATAGTACAATCTGAGGTGGAGAATCAAGGAGTCGCGCTTGCACTGTTTCGATCTTGGCACATCACAGCCCCAGATTCTGCTGACCCTTCTCCCATGCTGCTGCTTCAGCTCCCGTGCAGCTCCCGTACAACCTCCGTGTTAGCTTCCAAAGTGACCCCCGACGCTCCCTCGCCCTATTGCGGCCCACGCACCCAGTGCCTTTCCTCGCAATACAATCCTCACCAAACCAGCGATACATGATTCATCGACGTCAACCCGCAGCCCCCATACCTTAATTTAGGTCCGCACGCACGAACGGCCGGCCACGGTCCTCCGCTCAGCTCCGAGACGACTACTAGAGGACGGGACTCCTACTTCACCAACGACTGCTCACGACTTCGCAAGCGACAACCCGTTTCCAGCCTCCCACTTTGTTCTCTTGGATGGATGCGTGGCCAGCCTCAGATCCTCAGCGCCCAGCAGTCCATTTGCGTCAACCGCTTGCCTATCTCGCCGACGTGCGCTCCTGTTGGAGCCAATCTCGAATCCCCTGCACCGCAGTGGCGCTAGCATCCCCATAGACCTGCATCTTCACACCTTGAAACACCCGACCAATGGCAGCACCATCCCAATCGACGACTGGCGCAGGAGGACAGGCCCCTTCACCTCACGACCTTTCTTCCTCCACAAACCAGCATTCGACCCTTCCTGTGGAAATGAGCGACCTCGATCCTTCAACGAAGAATACAACAAGCGCAGGTTCGCAAGGGCTCCTGAATGACGTTACCATCCCAATCTCCTCGCCGATGAACACAGACTTCCCATCAACCGCAAGCATGGCCGGGCAATTCAAGGAGAACTCGAGGACGGACCCGACCTCAAATGCTGCCATATCCGGATCAACCCCACCGGCAGACCCCCTATCATCCTCGAGTAATGCGGCTGCTTCCAAAGCCCACGTCCCGGAGCCATCCTCCGATTCTCAAGCTCCTCCCATCACACGACAAGAGTCAGCGGCAATTGGGCCTGCGACGGACTCTCCACACCATCCGGCGCCTGTAGAAGCTGGGCCAGTGTTGGTTATCACTCTTCTACTCACATCGGGGGCTCGGCATCCATACAAAATCGACGAGAAGTACTTGACGAAGCGGAATGTCAATGTTCCTGGAGTGACGGAAGGGGGCAGGATAGATCCGCTGAGTATCAGCGTATACACGCTGAAGGAGCTGATATTGAGGGAATGGCGAGACGAATGGGAAGCTCAACCAAGCAGTCCCAGCAGCATACGTTTAATATTTTTCGGGAGATTGTTAGATGATAAAGCGCCATTAAAAGGTAACATACCGTATCCCACCCTACATAAACTATTTACTAACTCGGATATCTATAGATTGCAGATTTAATTCCGAGACTCCCAATGTAGTTCATATGACAGTCAGACCTCAAGATGTTGTGGACGAAGAAGATGCATCGAAAAGCAAGGCATTGAGAGGCGAACGCGACGGAGGTGAAGAAACAGCCGGGTGTCGTTGCGTGATATTGTAGATGGAGACACTGCATATACAAATCATGGTCACGGAAAGGTCATGACGATTGGAATGGAATGGATTGCATGAAATTATATATCTGAAGAAAACGGCGTTGGGGACTTGCTCATTCATTTGAATTTGGTTGAGGGAGCGCTATTTGATGGGCATTTTCCTAATTGTCACACCCTGGTCTTTTCTCAGGGTGGGCTAAAGCGGTTGTGGATTGGAATTGGTATGGATAGTGTATAGTTAGGGATGGGTGGGAATATATAGTGTTGGACCTGTATAGCGACTTTTTATGATATTCTTTTTTTCATGGGGGCGAGAGGAAAGAGGATCTGGATAGAAAGCAAGTCAGAATTTCACTTTACAAGCGGATAATACAGTCGTCAAACTATCATTAATTAAAAGACAACATCAAATTCTGATTTCAAAGAGGTTTTATTTCGTATTTCTTTTACCTGATCTATGTCTTGATTGATCTGTATGCATGCTTGTATTCATTCCATTTTGATACACAGCTATGATCCCATCTATCAACCCAACCATCAACTCTCTTCTCTATCCTCTAAGCAAGCCCCGGGCTTCACTCTCACGGCTACATAGAAACCACCGAACAGGAAGTTTAAACCATCCTAACCTTCCTCTCAACCTCCTCATGAAAGCCCGGAATATTCCTCCCCTCATCCCCCTTGAAAACATCTTCCCACGTAACATCACAATCACTCCCCCTCAAAATATCCTCATGAATACCTCTTTCCAATCCTCCCCCAAGACACATTGGTTTCCATTCCCCCTCCCTAGTAATCTTCAATTCCATGCCTCTTCGAATTGGTTCTGCTAGACCGAAGGTTCTTCGTAAACCGGTCATTTTTAAGGCATCTTGTGTTTCTTCCCATTTTTTTAAACGGGTTTCGAGAGGATGGTTGGAATCGATTGTGTTAGTGAGGGAGGAGGTGTTGCTTGTGGAAGGGATGAGAGAGGGGCCGAGACCGACGCGGAGGGTGTCGTGGAGGCCGGGGGCGGAGGGGGCGGAGAGAGAGGGGAGGGAGGTATGGGTCGTTGTGTGAGAGGATGGGGGGGCGATACGCATTGCCTGGTAGAGGAGTTAGATTGAGGTTGTGGTTGAAGATGAGGTTGAGGGCTTGGGTATAGGTATGGGAAGAACAGATGTTGAAGCTCATGAGAATTTGGCGGTACGGTCAGGCAAGTAATAGCTTGCGCAAGACTAGACAAGAGAGACTTACCATTTTGATTTGATATTTAGAGTTGAAGAGTGTAGAGATGACGAAGGTTGTTGATTGTATGTGGTGTTGTCTGTTGAGATAGTAGATAGCTCCAGGCACGGCGCGCAGACGTGGAAAGCTCACTACGGTCAAGCACGCTAGCGCGCCTTCCTCCCGCCGATGTAAGACTCACAACCCCACCAAACCACCACCATATATAAAACCAGACCTTACACAACACAATGCCCATTCCCAAAAAGCCGCCACCGCTCTTCATCCCCAAGCAACGCGGTTCAAAAAAGAAATCTTTTATTCAACCAACTCAGTTGCCCCAATCATTAAATCCTATTCCTCCTTGGAACACCCCATCAATTGTCCGAATCAGCAATGGAACATTCTTTCATCATCATCCCGACTCCATTCTCGGTGAGAAAACGAGCAATCCACCGATGTTTGAGAACTTGAATTTCGGAATAAGAAGTAGCCCTAATGAGAACGGGAAAATGAAACATTGGGCAATTATTGGACCGAGTTTAAGTGGTAAGACTAGTTTTCTAAACGTTTTAAGGGGAAAATTCGTAGCTGTTCCTAGCGATAGCAGGACTTTTCCTTTTCTTGAAACGGAGGATGAGATTGAATATTGGAGGAGGAGTAAGTTTAGGGAACCGGAGAAGGCGATTAGGATTGTGGGATTTGATGGAGAGCAAGGGATTGGGGGGAATGGGATTCAGAGTGCGTATCTGAGTGCGAGGTATGAGAGTCGGAGGGAGGCGGGTGATTGGACGGTGATGGATTATTTGTTGGGGAATACAGAGTTTAACATTAGTGAGGAGGAGAAGGAGGCGAGGAAACCGAGGGATGAGAAGGTTTTAGGGAGGGTGGTGAGAGAGTTGAGGTTGGATGAGTTGGTGGGGATGCCGGTGGGGAATTTGAGTAATGGGCAGACGAGACGAGCGAGGATTGCTAGGGCTTTGATGGAGGAACCGGAGGTTTTGTTGTTGGATGAGCCGTTTATGGGGTTAGATCCCGCGACACTTTTGACGTTGAGTCCAGTGTTAAAGGAGTTGGCTGAGAAACAGAAGCCGAGGTTGGTGTTGGCTTTGAGACCTCAGGATCCAGTTCCAGAGTGGATTACTCATGTTGTTTATTTGAGGGGAAATTGTGAGGTTAAGTTTTTAGGGCCTAAAGGTTACGTTTGGGATGGGATTGGGAAATATGTTCAAGATGTTTATAATGGGGAGGCTGAGGAGGATCCAAGTATCCCACTTCATACTTATAGAGAGATTGGGAAACGACTTATGAAGAATGGGATTTTCGATCATTTTATCCTTCCAAAAGGAGAGGCGAAACGGAGGAAGGAAGATACGGGGAGGTTGACGAGAGATGGATATCCGCAACATGATGTGAAACCAGCTTGGAAGGAATCGAAACCTCGCAAACCTGTCATTGAAATGAATGGTGTTACAATCAGATATGGGGATAAAGATATACTCGGGAATTGGAAACAGATTGTTCCATGGAGTTTGGAGAAACAGGATGGTCTATGGTGGTCTGTTAGCGAGGGACAGAGATGGGGTATATTTGGTCCCAATGGTTCTGGAAAAACAACACTTCTTTCATTGATATGTTCGGATCATCCACAAGCATATTCTCTCCCCATCAAAATCTTTGGACGTTCACGAATTCCGGAATCTGGACAACCCGGCATTTCAATATTTGACCTTCAATCAAGAATCGGACATTCGAGTCCAGAAATTCATTCTCATATGCCTAAATCTCTTACACTTCGACAAGTTCTCGAAAATGCATGGGCGGATACATTTCGTGGAATACCAAAACTAGATGACGTCGCGAATCAGAAAATCAATGCTGCATTAAAATGGTTTGAGGAAGAACTTCGTCCATTAACAGATGTCAAGACCGAAAATGAAGGATTGGAATGGGCTAGTCAACACTTATTCGGAGAACTACCATTTTCAGCTCAAAAAGTCGCACTCTTCCTCCGAGCTATCATCAAATCCCCGGATTTGGTTATTCTCGACGAAGCATTCAGTGGAATGGACGAAAAAGTTCGAGATCGTTGTATGCTTTTCCTATCTCACGGCGAACATAAAATCTCTCTTAAAGGTCCCACCCAATACATCTTAAACGAAAATCATAGACAGGCTGAAGTTAGTAGAATTGTTAATTCTGTACAACATATAAGGATGGAAGCCAAATTCGATGGGTTGACAGAGAAACAAGCGCTTCTTTGTGTAAGTCATGTTAGAGAGGAGGTTCCCGGGTGTGTGAGGCATTGGATTAGGTTGCCGGAACCGGGAGGGGTTAGTCCGGCTAGGTTTGGGATGTTGGGAGGTCCGGTTGAGGGGAATCCGGAGGAGAGATGGGGTGAGATTTGGGGGACGCAGGGTTTTAAGGAGGGGTCGAAGAGGAAGAAGAATGAGGGGGAGAGGATTTATGAAGAACCCGGGCTTTAGGTGGGTAGGATAGGTGTGTATATAATGAAATACATGTAGCGTGTAGAGCTAAGAAGATAGATAAAAGCAGTTTGTATATTAAGCTATCGCTGGAATCCTTTCCACTTTTTTCTTGTGATATTGATAATTAAACAGGCTTTGATTTGCTCGGAATTCTTTAACCATCAAGGGCGTTGGTCTCTCTTATGAGATATTGGTCATCATATCGACAATCACTTCCGAGAGACAAGTTGAATGTGTTTGAAATTTGTGTATTAATAAATTTTTCATCCTATGCCAGAGCGGTATCATTGCAATGTATCGCTAGTCCTTTGTTAATGCGATAAGCAAGTAGTCTTCCTGACCTTTGCCCAAACGCCTATTCATGACATCGTGACCGCCTCCCCAGCGCCGCGCCTCTAAACACAACCTCCCCATCCTCTCATCTCTCCAACCGCCACCTCATTACCTCCCTAAAAAATTTCCTTCAAAACCCCTATAAAACCCCATCCCACCCATCCAATCCTATCTCCTCGCCCTCTTCACACCCCTCTCCCTCCCATCCTCCTCCTCCCCACCCCTCCCATCACCCTCAACAAACTCCCCCCTCCAAACAACCAAATTCCCATAACTCTTCTTCGTAGCCCTCAACCATTCCCATCCTCCTCCACCACATCCACGACACCTAACCTCCACCTCCTCCTCATACATCATACTTATCAAACCCCCATCACAATCCTTCATCATTTCATGAAGGGAGGAATTATCATCGCATCTTTTCCCGATGATCATTGCGTGTTTGGAATTGGGTTTGGAACAGGAGAAGAGGAGAGTTGCTTGGATGCACATGATTTCGAACCGGGGCCGGTGTGTTAGGTAGGTTTTAACTTTTTTGGAGAGGTGGAATGTAGTGGATGAGGCTGAGACAATTTGTGGTGTGGCGTTCTTTGTTTTTTGGTATAGGAAAGTCGTTCTCCACAGAAATGAATGCAAGGTAAAAGGTATGAAACAAAATCTTTATAAGTATCTTATAAAAGCCGAAGAGGAAATCACATGATTAGTCATCATGTTGAAGAAAATTTTGAGAGGGGTCAAAGGAAATATGAGATGTGAGAAAATATCGCATTGGGAAGGGCAAAGGTGAATGTGAGGAGGGGAATATCGCGATTTGAGTACGGGATTTATTTCCCGAACTGTGATGGAGTCGTTGGTTTTGGGGTTGAGAATTGGGGTTGATTAGTGGGGGGGTTGGAGGTTGGGATGTGGTGATTGGAGAGGTTTGGGTTTTGGAGGGGAATGGGGAGGGTTCACGTGCTTGGGATACTAAGTGGTATTAGAATCTTGTCTACTAAGAATTCTTGCTGAGAGGCAGTGGTGATTTTGATAGAAACTTCATTTTCATAAGGCAGTTTGATGGAGATGCAACCATGAAGTGATCTACAATTCCACAGCATATTACCATTGGAAAGGTACTCTAACCCCTCACTATGTCGTGCTTAAGTTACGCAAGTTAGCTATTGTCATACTTTGATTGTTATGACCTGCATCGTAAGTAGTTGCTTATCTTTGATCTACAAAGAAGTGGTTTGGGATCTTCTGATTTCTTGCCTTTGTTGATTTGAATTTATGGAGAATGGGCTGAAAGAGCCTACTTTAGAGTCTGTGGTTTTGAAGAGGGGTAAGAGGAGAAAGACAGTTGGGTTTGGGATCTTCGAGTTTGTGTTTGGTTCGCAGGAGGGGTTTATCGGATCTTCGGTCCGAATTGCTGTTATTAAATTCTCTGCTAGCGGTCAGAAGAGGTGGTTAGGACGAATTGGGTTGTCTAAGGCATAAGTGGTACTCAGACTATAAAAGATAGACATTATTAATTATGTGCAAGCAGCTGCTCATAATCAAGGGCCTTATTTGTTTTTTTCCTGCTCTTATTACTTCTATTTATTTCAACACATGAAATCTCAAATGAGTAAGGGCTTAGAAAGGTAGAAACACATACTTATCCCCATATATATAAAATAGGATTCCCTTCTACGAATTCAAGAGCTCTTAGAGAAGCTAGTCTCTATTTGCAATTACAAATAAGAAAAATAATCCCTTAAAAATTTCCTCATCTTATGAACGAAAAATATAATGAATAAATCTTGGAGCCAGTAGGAACGAAACCCACATCTCACACGCCAAGTAGCTGCGCTTGACATTATTGTAAAGCATGCAAACTTGCATTATGTGAGGTAGGATGTGAACTTATGAGCTCTAACATTCCATTCACCTATGACTCCTTCCAATTCCCAATAGGAAAGAGAATTTCAACCTCGACTACTTTCCTCTGGGCCATTTTCCTTTTTTCATAAAATTAGGAAGCCAGTAATGCTAAACAGTTGAACATAAGCGCACCTACCTCGAACACTTTCACCTTAGATTGGCTAGGCGTTACGAGAGTAAAGCAAATAACTGCCAGAGATCAACAAATAGGGTTTATTCAAGCTTAAAATTTCAAACCTTGGGGATAATGATAGATCCTAGTACTTACTTTCCACTCTAACTTTCGAGAGTCAAAACTATGGCCAAAGAATAGTGCTTGCACGTGATCTCGATGTCCTGAATCTTTGGTGAGCTGCTGTGCAACATTGAGAAAGTAGCCATCAGCCTAGTAACTATTCAGTACATTCACGATCTTCTCCTCTTATACCCATATTTAAGCTGAAAGGAATGATAGCACAGTTGCTCACTATTTTCCCCGCAACCTAGAACCGAGTCCCCTAAGCGAGAACTTATCCCTCTTAAAGAAGGTAACATATAAAATTTGAAATTTGCTCAGATGTACCTGCTCCATTTAGCTCGAGTTTGAAAGTTAGGTGATTCCAAATCAGTAATAAATCAGGCGGTAAGGCTCGTTGCTAAGCCCCACACCCCACCTTTCCAGCTTATATATCAGCTTATATATCAACCTCCAACAACTGAACAAAGTCCCCCTCTCATCCACTTAGCCCCAAATTTCACAAAGGAACCTCAAAATGTCTTCTCCACCATTAGAAGTAACGATCACCCCAGCAGTGACCAAGGAGGATTTCCTAGCCTTCTCCCGTATCGAGAGTGCCGCCTTCGGTGACTCAATGATGACTCTCATGTTCGGACCCCCCTCCGTACCACCAAACCACCTCCCATCCGCGACCCGTCACTACAACATCTCACAAACAGACCCCTCAGCCAAATACCTCGTAGCTCGTCTCCCTGCCCCTTCAAACCAAATAATCGCCGGCGCAAAATGGAATTTCTTTCTCGAAGATCCACCAAAACCGCAACATCCCTGGCCGAAAGAAGATACGTATGATCCTCCGGCTAATAGAGAGATGTTGAAGGAGTTTATGGGGGCGTTAGATGATAAGAGGAATGGGGTTTTGGGGGAGAAGAAACACTTTTTAATGGCGATTTTGGTGGTTCATCCGGAGTTTCAGAGGAGAAGGGTGGGAAAGAGGTTGTTGGAGTGGGGGCTGGAGATTGCGGATAGAGATGGGATTGATGTTTGGATTGATGCTAGCCCGGCGGGGAAGGGGCTTTATGAGAAGATGGGGTGGAAACAGGTTGGGGAGATGGATTTGGATTTAGGGAAGTGGGGTGGGAAAGAGGGGGAAATTAGTACGACGGTTAATATGTTGAGGGTGCCGAAGAGTGTTTGAGGCTTGGGGAAGTTGGTATCGAATTCCATGAAAAAGGCCAAATATTTAAGTTGGTGAGGTAACAGTCTGTCTCCACTTGGACTTCTAGGCGTAGAGAAAGGGGTGGAACGTGAGAACTTCTTGTAGTATCTCAAACAAAAGCTAAAAAATTAAGGTGGTAGACAAACTTGGAACTCAAAGCAAAAAGCTTATCAAATCAAATTTCATCAAGCAACAGAGGCTTTTATAACAAAGACTATCATTCTATAGATAGTAACATTATATCTACCCTCCAATTCAAGGCTTGTATAAGCAACAAATTGAAGTAAATTGGGCATCCTTACAATATTTAAATGAAAAGAAAGGCTCGTGGTTTTTTTGCTGAAGGTATAATTGCAAGAGTTCGAGTTCGACGCTTGCTTCATGCTTAGATGCTTCCACGAGACGAATTAACATAAGCTATGTACGAATCGGTCTAAATGTACCCAGAACAAGTAGTAAGGTTTTATAGAACGAGAACAATGGGATCTCGAACCCGAAGGCTGTGTAGATTAAGACTCGAGGGTACTCGACCCCCCTGGTGGGAGAGTTGAAACTAGCAAGTATGTCTCACCTCCCAATACTAAAAAGGGGTATATTCTCCAAGACAGAGAAGAAGAGACTAAGTCATATTAAAAGTAAATCCAATTTGTGAAACATTCCGAACGCCCCGCCCTTATTACATTAACTCCAACATCTTCACTTAAAACTTCTCAAACTTCTTCCTCTCCTCCTCGTCCACAGCTAACTCGTTGATAGTCCACCTCCAAAGATCTTCCTGTTTCGCCTTATCATAACTATCAACACTACTCTTAATAATCCTCTTCCCCTCAAAATAAACTCCACTTCTCCCCTCCTCCTTCCCCCCCTCCAAATTCGTAACCCACGCCAAATTCTCCCCGGACTCCACCGGTAAATGAATATTCTCACTTTTCATCAAAAACCTCGCCAACCCCATCATATGCGGAAACACATAACTAGCTACAAACCTCAATAGAAATCCTGCATTTCTACTTAAATCAGTTAGAGGCATCATACCCGGATCGAAAGCCACAGCGGTTTTTCCTGATCCTTCTTTTTCAAAACGTTGGGAGAGGGAATAGGTGAAGAAGACATTGCAGAGTTTACTACTTGCATATCTTTGTCGTCCGGGATTTAATCTTGTTGCGGCGGTTGGACGGGCTAGTTCTTCAGCGGTGGTGTAAACTGCATCTGGAACTCCGGATTTTTGAGCAGGGTCGTGGGTTCCGCTTGATACCAAGATTACTCGAGCATTCGGGGTTAGGGATGGACGAAGGAGGGAAAAAAATAAAGCGTGGCCGAGATGGTTTGTTGCGAATGTTTTTTCAATTCCGGAGGGTGTTAGTTCGAGAGAACCGGGGAATTGGATACCGGCGTTTAGGACGAGATAGGAAATTGGTGGGTAATTGTTTTTGACGAAGTTGGATTGGAAAGTACGAATTGAGGAGGTATTCATTAAATCAAAAGGAAGAAAGATGGTGTTCTCTTGGTGGAGTGTTGTGTTGATTTTTTTGGCTGCTTCAGCCCGGTCTGTTCGTGAAGCGAGGATGATGAGGGAGGTAGGGTTTTGGCGGGCGAGAAAGAAGGAGGTATGGTAACCGAGACCAGATGTTCCCCCTGTAATGAGAATGGTGGTCTTGTAAGCCATGATGATGGATAACACAACAGATCAAATTAACCGAAACTGTTTTTCTCTTTGATGTTAAGATAGAGCTGTATTGGAGAGGAAAGACGGTGGTGTGATAATGCGATGATGCGATGGAGCTTGAGGCTGGTAAAACAGCAGGAGAGAAGAGGAGATATATATTCCTCCGACTACATATTGGAGAACTTAAATCCGAGAGACTGCGTACAACTCCAGTTTGTTCTGGGAGGACTTTCCCCCGACTGGCTTGAATGACAGGGGACCCAGCTCCGAGAACGACGGTGCCGTTCTATGCTCTAATTGGCCATCCAGAGAGAAATCACGTGAAACTTTATAACAACACCACCAAAAGTACCTCGACGTATACGCTTTCCTTGGTTCCTGCTTCCTCGGCAGAATACAGACTCCCGATATCTCTTATAGTTCTTGGCGTTTAGTCTCAATCCCCGCTCTGTCGGATAATTAGGTCTATGAATGCCCGAGACGAAATTAGAGTAGCATTTATGGTCCTACACTGCAAAGCTTCTCCACAGAATTTCGGAAAAGAGAGTTGTGATAAGGGACATCAGATGAGTTCACCCATATGTTGGGAGCAAGACTTTGGGCTCCAATACTCCTAGACACCGATGGTATATATATGCTAACTTGCTAGGTCTACTGTAAAGCAACTATATCTCCTGCTTATTCTCGACCGCTGAAACGGGGGTTCTTTTTTTACTTCTTTTCCTGACTATGATTATGATCCTCCATACAGAACGTTTCCAGGTAGAAAACGTTTAATGTCTTTCAATTGCAATCTAGCTCAATTCCCCAGCGTGTAAAGTTTTAAAGAACCATTTCCAAGACAGGCTCTTATGGCTTGCTTCATCAACTTTATTAAAGCAACGTGATAGTTTCCAACTACAGTACTCTGTACTCATTACTATTCTTCTTCTTCACTACGTTATCATATATTAGTCCTCAACTACATTTATGTATCATTATCCAAAGTTTCCAACCCAAAAATTCATCACAGTAAACAAATTCCTACACCTTCCTCTCACACAGCCTTCATGAACAACTCAACAGTACTCCTCAGCACCGACCAAAAATTCTCAACACCGCCAATGGAATAACCGCCTCAGTCTCAATTACATTACTTAAACTCAATTCCGGCGCAACAACACTTCCAAACCGTCCATTAACCCTGTCTAGATTTAGTTTGATACTTTGTAGGTACGTGCCGAAATAAATAAATGAAACTTGATTGACTTGATTAAAGATCTTGTAAGGAGAAAACATCACTATAAATAATAGTGGCAAAAGTTTACGTAAATGATTGACATGATAACTAGCAAGTATATTCTAGGCAAGTCATTCAGTTATGACTTCCGGATAATTTATATGACGAAACAAATGAAAATTCTCCGTGGAGCATGATAAAGATCAACACTATCACATTAAGTCCAACAAATTCCCCTAACTAATGTTTAGCCAGGTGAATACATTAGGATTATATAGAACTTCTTCATGTAAATAAACTAGACCCGATAGGAGACCAAGACAAGTACTTTGTAAAAAAGTATTCGAAACGCCGGCGTTTCGAGCCTCGGGAATATATCCAGAGACAGCAGTACCTTGTTGGTGCTAAAATATTTCGCTCGTTTAAGTGATAACTGCTACCGTAGATACATAAGCTGAATCTCCCCAATTCCTTCTTAATCTCATGATAAAATTGGAATTATACTCAAGTTGATGGACAGTTGGTGTAAGATTACAAGCTATATTATTTCCTATTACAAAATCTGGACATAATAAATAAGCCAAACTCGTTCCATGGTAAGCTAGTGAAACGGTAATATAATCTGTTACTATTCCAAGGCTCAAGGACCAGTAGTTAAATGTCCATTGTGAATCTAGAGAAACTTGTAATAAAGTAGCGATAACCAGATTTTTCCAAATTATAGCGTAGATGGAATAGGAGGTATGGACAACTCAGCCGGCGTTTCCTTGAGCGTCGGATAGAAGCTCTTTGAAGATATTGAGGTAGACTAAATTAGAGAAGCTTTCGGTGGCGAGAAGTTTTTCCCCATGTAGGCGGTGAAGTGTATAGTTCCTGTTGTACCAGTTCCAAGGGACATAAGGATGGATTATTTACCAGAGTTACCATAGATCAAGGTCGGAGGGTTATAAGTAACCGCTCCTAAGGCAGCTTCGATGATATCGAAAGAACGTTCTCCTAGATAGCGTTGTAAAAGGTTTTAATAATAGAGACGGGCAGGTTAAAGTAGTTTGTTGTGAAGTTAGTGAGAGGGGTCTAATTAGATAAGTTTCCTAAGGCAAAATCAAAATTAGAAAACTTGCCAACCATAGTGTTCGACTTTTCGTCGAGGTTTTCTTAATGAATGAATTGAATGAATGAGACTTGATTGAGGAACTCATAAGGAGTATTCCTCACTATAAATACTATGGAAGT
>QYAM01000035.1:177011-340925 GCA_003988965.1 Neobulgaria alba
AAGTAAAACAATCTTGAATCATATATGAAAAAGGAATAATACACTCGTGAGGCAAGTAATCCCTGTACAGCTATACAAACAGGTAGTAAGATCAACACATAGCAACAATGAGGGCTTGAAGATCTAAATAAGTAAAGCCAGCTTGGATAATTCCAAGAACATTGGCTAGGATGTTTTCCTGAAGTTCCAGCGTAGAACTTGGGGTCATAATTCCCTGGACTTTCGCTGCCGCTGTAAGTACATTCAGAATACTAGTTGGTGTCGCAGTCGGCTTAACTCTTTGAAATGGTTTCTGAATGACAACAGGTACATTTATTCAGAGAATTGCACAGTTAGCACTTCCCTCTATGTGATCATCAGCCCTTTTCTAAAGCTAAAAGGAAAATATCACTTACGAGTGATAGGGACTGAATATAGAATTTTGGCAGTATTGAAACCTGCTTGACCTTGACTTTCTAATCAAAGTGTCTCATGAATTAAGCCAGCCAAAAATCAGCAATTAGCTAATTCAGCCGTCTCTCGAGGTATTGAAGCTAGAACTGGCATTCTCAGCCATCCAGGAGGATGCGCTAGGGGAACCAGTGCCATTGGTGCCATGGCCACAATGACAATGGAAGGACTGATGATTAGACTATCTGGCAAGGAAGTGAAGGGGTATATAATATTGTAAGAGTTCAAGCCACTAAAGTCAGCCCGCACTACTATTTTCATTTAAACTAAAATGCCTACCTTTTCAAATTTAATAACTTCTTCCATTTTAATTTGATTCATATGTAAATTAAAGCATAGAAAAATATTCATTTCTAGTCTACTTTATTAAGGGCAAAGGTTCTCCCAGTTTCTTAATACTTAAGTTAAAGTATATTAAAACATTTCGAAAGTTATAAACTTATATATAAATTTAGCAAAATAATGTTAACGGTCTAGACCATTAGGGGTTATGGTCTGTGCACCCACAAGATACATACGTTAAATATCATCCATAGAAAATGTAACAACCTTAACTCCTCAATTAACTGCGCATATACCCTATACATTCATAGGTTATGAGCCCGGATTCGTTCAATTGATTGATGAGTGACGCTGGAGAAGCAATGTTTGAGGCTATTCAGAACTAATAAGCAGGTAACACGCACTACAACAGTTCAACACTTACAACCCGCTTCCCACCAGTCAACACCAGATTTAAGGCGACGTCGCGTCCCATCGCGTACTAAATCAGTTCTACCTTTGCTAATACTATAAAGCATAGGTGAAGGCATTCGCATTCGCAATGTCGACAAATACATCTAGCGATTTTGCCCCGGCGCTGATCTCTATGGCACCGGACCTCAAGCTTAAGGGAGAAGAGAATTGGGAGTCCTGAAAGCCAGCAATTAAGAGAATTCTTGCCATTACCGGGCTTGGCTACTTTATCGAAGAGGGAGCTGAGCGGAATAAGCCAGCAGAAGTCAACAAATATGATACAGGCGCTACAACTGAAGCAGTATCCCGTTGGCTACACTGGTCATCCGACGACTCGACTGTACGTACAATCATCACCAACAACTGCAAGGAAATTCCCCGCAGAGTAGCAGAGCAATGTACTACAGCCAGAGAAATGTGGGTTGCACTTGAGACTCAATTCGGCTCTAGTGTAAATCTAAAACAATCAGCATTTGCACGCTACTACAATATTACCATGGACGGTCTGACGCTTGAGGAGTTCATTGTTGAATTCAAGCTGATTCTAAGATCTCTCAAGAACCTCGGGATCGACATGCCAGAAGAGATGGTCCTATACGGGTTCTATTCCAGGGTCGAGAATCGATATAAGCCTTGGGTAGACCGACAAATCACCACTATTCGTACCACGAAGATAAACCAGAAAATTGAGGATGTAATTGCAGATCTCGTGGATGATGCTAGAACCGTCGATTTCAAAGGCTGAGTCTGCTTCTAGGGGTGCACCAAGGTGAGGTGGCTGGGAATAGTATCAAGGGGTGCATTGTCATGTGAGCAGCGGAGAATTGGGAATGGCATCAAAATCTCCACTGAGGGGTGTGTTAACGGTCTAGATCGTTAAGGCTTATGATTCGTGTGCCAACAAAATCCATATGTTGAATATTAAGCAGTTCATTCATTGAAAATGTAACAACCTTAACTCAATTAACTGCACACATACCCCATACATTCATAAATAGAAATTTGCTTATATTAACGGATGAGTAATTCTTCTAGAGTAGCCTTTAACTAAATTAGTAAAATTTAATAAGATAAGATTATTCTTAACTTTAAAAGGTCCTAGTCCTATCTTTTTCTAAAGTAGTAATATAGAGGGTGGTAAACAGTATATTTTACTATAAAATAGAACCATACACCCCAATTAGTAGGCTGAACTCTTACAAGAAATTCTATCAAACCAAATATGATCGAGCTTGAAAATATGTTATAAAGGAGAAATATTTAATAATACGTGCTCAAGTTTTCTAAACATGCATATGACTCTCTCCGAGGTAGGTATAAGAAATACTCCAATTTAAGAGATAATGCCAAAGACAAAAGATCAACAATGCTGTTAGGTATAAGAGAACCCATCTATTTATTAAGTCAAATAAAGTTATATTCATAGTTACGACAGTATCCTCCATTCCTCCCATCGAAGAAGTTATACCCGCTCAATCCAACAACCACCCCCACAACGATCAATCTCCGGATTTGGTCCCTAAGAAATCTATAACTAGAGTATACAAGCCTTTAACATCCATAACTCTATATATACCTCTTATCTTGAAAATCTCTATAGAAACACAAAAAATCACCATACATCATCGACCCATCGCGCAAAAATGACCGGTACCAAAAACCCCTTCTCACTGAAAAAAAAAAAAGACATCACAACAATTAATTAACACACTCGCCATAAATCCAAAAAGATTCAAAGAACAAGAAAATCACCTAAAGAAAAAAAAATAAACATACATACGAGATAAACGTCATGATTTACGCTCCACTAGTATGATACGATACGATATAGGCCTACCCAGTCTATAAGATCTACAGTACATACATTCTTCCCGCTTCAAACCATGGAATGGTTAATCAATCGATCAATCAATCAATCAGCCACATTATTAGAATCCCTGTATTGGTTGGGAATAAGTTATTCTTTTCTGAAGATGGGATAGATTTCTGGGTGGGTAACGACGTAATGGAATGGAATGAAAGGAAATCGTTTAAGGTGTAACTATTTCATACGTGAGTTTAAATTTTTTTTTACCTTTGTTTGTTCTATAGGGGGGGGATTAAATATCTAGGTAATGCTTTTCTTTCATGAAAAAAATTAAGAGAATAAAGATATCTATCTACTAGCTATAAAATCCTCTCAGTAGTATAGTATAGTACAAGTTTTTCCGAATCAAGCTCCTAGAAAATCCAACCTTAATAATATAACCAAGAAATAAAAAATAAAAATAATAGAACCTATGACCAAGATTCTTAATTCGACCTCTCCCTCCCTTTTTCCAAAAACTTAATTTCCTTACTTAAACTCAAATAATTCAACTCTAAACAACCCCCCCCCTCCTCTCCCGTCCCATCTTATCTAATAAATCTCCAAACTCCAAGCTAAGTCCCAAACCTAAAAAATAACTAACCGAAGATATCTCCGTCCTTGAAATAAGGTTTAGATTAATTCTAACCTTCAATAGTATAGTGTCGTGTCGGTCATAACTTAGGGGGTTTCGAGTTCTTATATTATTAAGATAAGATATTTATTCGCTGGGAGGAAGGGAAGGATGTATTTTTGGAAGAATAGTAAGATGAAGAATTAATTAAGAAATTATCGTCTTTCTTTCTTACCTTAATCTTTTTGATAGGTACTTATAAATAAACAAGTTTAATTTTACCAAAGTAATTAATTAAAAGGAAATGATAATGATTTATTAGTTAAAAAGAGTAAGAGTATATGAAAAATCTTATAATCTCATCTCTTCTCATCTCTCCTTCTTCCTTCCTATTACCCACCTACCTAATCAATCAATCAATCAAAGTAAAAAAATAGCAAAGATCAAGATTAAGATCTAATTATAATTATAATTAAATTCATCATTTATAAAGCCAAAGCCCTATCTTAAACTAAGAAATATCCCGTTTATAAAATAAAATAAAATAAACTATGGATATATGATTCCCAAGAGTTGTAGTCCTCATCCTTAATCTAAAAAACCACAAAAAATGATATATCAAATCTCAACCCCTCAATCCACCGATCCATCGATCTATAACCAAGCAAGCTGAAAAGAAACGGAGAAGCCTAGCCACACACAGATATGATAGAAGATCTTGATTCTCCATATTAACTAACATAGGGTATTCTTTCTCCTCTATAGATCCTAGAGGGAAAAAACCGCTAATACCCTAAGGACCTGAGGGGGGGCTTGCTTACCAAATTAGGAAAAGGAATGAGGGGTAAGTCTGTAAGGGAAAATTAGGGTTTGGAATCGAAATCGATAGGAAGATAGGGAGGGATGATGATGTACTGTATGTACGAAAGAGAAAGTAAAAAGTTCGGATAAGGTACAAACCCACCGTGCGTTATCCGTCCCGTTTCTCGTAACCCCCTCCAAAAGAGGAGAGATCCGAGAAAGGAAATCCAAGAGAGGAAAAGGAAAGAGGAGATTTTTTTTAACTTTTAACTTAAATTAGCTGAGTTGGGTAGTTTAATTTTTCTTGGCAAGTGGATGCAGATTCGGGGCTTCCATCCGATTTCGTAGGGTGGTTGGTTGATGGGACTGTTGGATCTGGGTGGTGTAATCTACGTGTCTTAGTAGATCTTGGAGGTATCTCCGATTTCTGTTGGCTTGGTGGATCCGCGAGGGGTGGGCGACACGTGCTGTGGCGTTTTCTACTCCTTGCTTTTCGTGGGATTTCTCGGCCTGTCTGCTGCTGCTGCTGCTGTCTTTTCTTCTCTCCTGGCCGGGACTAAAAATAAAAGGAATGCATGGGCGGGCCTTGCTCCATATGTTCTAGATGTCATGCATGCACGTGTGTGTTGGGAAGCAAGATCAAAATAAAAAATAACAACCTCTTTTCTTTTTCAAAATGAGATGGGAGAGTGGGCGATGGCTTGATCGATACGATCGAGGACCCCAGAGTCAAGGTGCCGGCCCTTGTCCATGTCATCACTTTAATATCCCTCACCAAGATCCAGGCACCGGTTCTGGTTGCAAAAGGAAGAATTGCAGGTTCCAGCCCATCGGATGGGTACGTGAGCGAATCTGAGCGTGCAGAAGCGGACAGGGATGCTGCTGTTTGGAAATCCGCAGACACACCAGGACACAGGTGCAGGTACGGGCGCGGTATGGAAAGGAGGGAGCGTGTCGAATGGGAAGGAAACCGGGCGAGGGATGGGGAAAAGGAGAGTATTGGCAGCTCTTCCTTGAGAGGCCTGTTTTGGAAAGGGAAGGAATTGCCGGCAGAGCGCATTCCAATTGGAGGCTGGACGGCGACCGGAGGAGGCTCGGATCATGCCACTTTTCAGGTCGAAGTCGCTTGTGCTTGCGCTTTTCAGGTTGGTGGCGCTCTTGCTCTGACCCGCGCGACCCTGGAGCCGCGTCCGGGATGAGCCGAGGTTTTGGGCCACAGGCGAGAAATGCGTCTGGAGAAGGAGCCAGATCATGTAGGAAGCCTTGCTGGCTGAGAGGATGCCGCTGTCAGGGACGAAGGGCAACGCAGCGGCGGCAGCTGGTGAGGACGCTGGCCAAACGGAGCTGATGGGCTCTCTCATTCGCAAAACGCGACTCCCGACGGATAGTTGCGCTCTCAACATAGGCCGCCAGGCCAGCTTCGTTGACCAAGTCCACGACATGCCGTATAAAAATATCGCGCGCCGGTACGAGGAGCCCGTGCAAAGGCGATGTCTTGGATCTAGTGAAATCCGGCGGCGAGCCATCAACCACGGTGGCTCGATCCGGAGTTCATGACAGCTGTTCTCACAACGGCGGGCGTTCGAGGCCAGACGCAGAAGAGGGAGGTGTCACGAACGGGCTCGTTTTTCCAGCTCAGACTCCCGCGCGTAGTTCAAGTCAGTGGATCTCGGATGATCGTAACTTTATCTCGCCTGTCGTGCCTCAGTCGTGATTTCCGAGTTTCCAAACCGGCCTGCAAAGAAGACTCGGCGAACGAAGGGACCTTGCATGGTACCACGGATTGTTCTGGTGGGACCGTCGCACTGGAGACTGGAGTTTCCAGCGCTTGTTTCTTGGGCCGTGGGTGCACTGCCTCTCGTGCGAAGGAGATCGCGACAGAACGCTCGTGCGATTTGGACGCCTAGCTACGGCGCTATCTGAAGCCATGTCGCCGCATTGCTGTGACGCGCGACTCCAGGGCGATTGGGCCGGTTCGTGGAATGCGGGAGGACTCGAGGAGGTGTTGCGGGCCAAACTGGGACGGGCCCTCGACGCCGAGAGAGAAGAAGAAAGCAATGATGTGCGTTTGGAACCGGCGATCGAGACCTGCAGGCGTAGGGAGAAACAATGGTAGAGTTATCCTTTGCCCTGTGCCTGCATTGATCTTCTGGATCTGCAACGTGGCGGGAGAACCTCAGGTTGGAGCCGCCCGCCAAGATCCAGCACCATCCATGCACTGGCCGGAGTTGGGGAATCCAGCTGACGGCCTGACGCTGGGAGGCTGGGGGGCGGTGCTCAGCCACGAAGAATGCGAATGATACACGCCAGCAACCGCAGTGAGGGTGTGTGGATGTGGGAGGTGGGAGGAAGCCTACGGTCCGGAGTTAGAGCCTTCTGACGCAGCTGCGTTGCCTTGATATGGCACTCGAGGAACCTCGATTTCGTGCCCGTAGTTTCTTGCCTGCTCTTTCGGCTGCTTCGTTCTGGCAGCCCAGCCTGTAGCGGTGACCTATGTCACCATCTCCATTTTTGCCTCCCCGCCAGGAGCCTATTTCTATTTCTGTAGAGCTGTATTTTCCGTTTGGTCCCAGGCGAGAACGGATCTCCTAGCTCTAGCCCGCTCGAGCATTTCATCCCGATACTCGGATCCAACCTAATTACCTATGCTTGCAAGCCACATTCCTCAGCAAACGTACGATTTGCTGCCCTACGCTCCTCTCTCACATGCCCCATGATTTCTTGCCCTCGCATCTTTATCCCAACGCTCTCGCCGCCGGCTCCCTGTGCTCATCTACTCGGCCCCGACCACACCCATTCCCCCCATCCCCAAACGCATCGGCTGCCTATCCGCGCCCGTGAGGACCTCCCTACGGCTCTCCACGGCTCGCGACGGCCACCCGTGATAGCTGGGGGACCGCCATCACGAAGCCCGCAGCCAACGAGTGGTCGCACCTGCCAGATGCACGAGAGATACGGATCCATGCAATGCGCTGCAATGCAAGATGGAAGTGCAACCTCTCCCAGGCTCCCTGGCGATGCAACCATTCTAGAAGATTGGTGACCTCGAAAAGGAGGGCAGCCAATCTCCCAAAGCGGCCAAGCGTCGAATGGAGGCCCCGTCGTCTGCTGGCATGGCTCGGGACGACGTCCGAAGTCACTGGTGGCGGCATGACCTGACACACCCGCCCACCCACATCCAGGCGTCGATCTTTGCTCCATCGCCTGCTGCCGTGATTCGTCGTGTCCCACGCCATGGTCCGAAGGAGGCAGAGGTGCATCGCCAGGACTGATCCGAGGCGTCGAGGGGCCCTGCCCGAGCGATATTGGTGACCACGACGACCCCCTTTCGGCCTCACGCCCCATCCACCACGGCGTGCTTTGCAACAAGCGATGCTGGCCACGCGAGAGCGCCTGGGGATGGGGAGGAGGCAACTTCCAGACCGACGGTGGGTGTCCTGCTGCGTGCCCGCCCCTCCGACCGAGGGTTGAGCGACAGTGATGCGCGATGCGTGCCAGAGTGATCGGCAGCGCAATCCAGAGAGGGCGACGGGCATTGGAGGACGCGAGGGCGCGGCATTTTTGATATGCATCCCTTATTCCGTGGTGGCCCGAAGGTGATCCCGTGGGCCCGTACCGTCGACTTCAGTCATGGAGGACATTTGCTCGATGGACGAGTGACTCGTATTGCGCAAGCATCGTGCTCGGCTAGTGCTCGACGTCGGCGTGGCGGTCTGCGGTGTAAGGTGCCTGGGCTGGTTGTGGCAAGCTGGCTGCTGGTGCAGCGGTGCTGGGAAGACGATGGGGGAGGGAGAGACGAGGCCGATATTTGATTGGGATGGGATGGATATTGGGATTGGCCCTCCCAGCCTCGAAGCAGCAGGGCCACGACCCGGCGGTGAGCGCTGCTTGCAAACTGCACAAGTGCCGGCCGATCGTTGCAGCAGCGAGACCTCCGTCCCGGCGCAAGAGAGACTCGTCCATTCGCCCCGGGCCCCGAGAGAGTGGATGGGTGAAGGGTCGCTGCAGGACCAGCGCCGTTTGGTGGAGGCTGCGTGCTGGGGGACGAGGGGGCTGGCCATGGAAGATTATTGCTCGAATGATTTGCGGTACATGCTGCATGCGCCTGGATTCAGCATTCTCATTATGTGACGGCTGTTAAGGAATGGCCCACCAGGTCAGCTCGCTCCAGCTCCAGCGGGCAGGCGTGAGGAGCGCCCGCCTGTGCATTGTCTGCACCGCGCAAAGAGGAGGAAGTTGCGCAGGAGGTGACAGCGTGGACGCTGGACAGGAGGCCGGAGAGCAGGCGGACTGTCTATTGAATGTTGGGGGGCCTGTCACCAGGTGGACCTTCGCCGGGCGGGGGAGCAGGAAGAGCTTGACCTTGCGGGCCCTCGCGCGGCCGCGAGCACGCCGGGTCCAGTGGGAAGAGCCTTTGCGCGTGCGGCAGCTTCTAGCGGTTCTTGGCTCTCGCTGACAGGGCCGCGGACGCTATTTTGGGCGCCGGCTGGCGTTTGCAGGGCACGCCGGTCGGTCTGGCTTCCTCCAGCGCCCATGGATGGTGTCCGCTAGGCTACCCGCACGCTGGACCCCCGTTGCTGCTCCCCATCCTGCCCCCTCCCCTGTGCCCGCCTGGGAATCCTCGCCGGCGCCCTCCCTGCAAAATTGCTCCCATCGACCCATGTCGCCCGCCCCGGTCCAGAGCTCCTCTGGCGTCGAGAGCAGTCATGTCCGGCCTCCACGGAAATGCTCCAAGCTCCTCCCAGGCTCCCCTCCCAGTCGCGCCAGCGCGGCCTCCCATCCAATCCATTCCAGCCCAGGCCAATGCCCAATCCCCCCGTCCCAGAACCCCCCCCAGAGCTGCCCCTTTGCAAGCCCAGGAAATATCCCGTTGGCTTCCAGGCGACAGGTCACCGCCTCTTTCTTCGAGACTGACTCTCGAGAGACCTGCTCCTGCACCTGCATCTGTTTGTTCCGCACCGTAACCAGACACGCCCCCAACGAACCAGTCCTCCTCACACCAGCGCCCTCGCCCTCCACATCCCAGACGGTGGCTGTTGACACCACGCTCTCCTGCATTCTCACTCGAGGATCCCCCACACGCTGCCCGCCCACTCCTCCCACAGCCCTCACAGCAGTCCACTCCTGCCCGCCCATCCACGTCCAGCAACTATCCCCCCCGTGGTCCTCCCAGCACCCTCCAAGCCAGGCCCAGCGCTGCTCTGCCCTAGCCGTAGGTGAGGTCGCCGAAGTCATACAGCATTCGAGTCTTGACCAGCTAGAGCTAGACCTACCTAGCTCGACCTACTCACAACCTCCCCTCCCCTCCTCCATCTCCATCTCCATCTCTATCGCGCAGCGTGCCACCCTCCTGCAGAACTCACCTTACATCACGTCCACCTCCACGGCACGTCGAATACGCCATCGAACCTCAGCACGGCACTGCGAGAATGGCATAGCTCCCAACAGCTCTGTCCAAACACGGTATCTCCTCCACGCCATCGTGAGCCCTTTGGGACCATTGCCTTGCGGCCGGCTGATGTTCCTGCTCCCAGCTCTCCAGAACACCCAATCTTTCCTTTCTTCTGCTTAGAGCCCCTCCGCCCAGACTCGCCCACCATCTCTCTACTATAATCTTAATTGGTGATCAGGATCAGCTCATTCGCCCGCGCACCGACATTCGACCTCCTCATCCTGCTGCCCCGAGACGCCTTTACAGTCTATTTGCACAGCAAGCCCCCAGCCGACGACGCTCGACGACCAGCGACCTTAAAACAGATCGACCCCAGTTCTCGAGAGAGACTTTCCAGTCTTCAACTTCTGCTGCTGCAAGGCATACACCACCCTCGCGCGAGCCCTGCCCCTTTGCCCAAGTTGACAGACTTTTCTCGACTGCTGAATAGGCACCCCGCAACGCAGATCCAGATCAATTGTGTTCAGCCTCTTCTCCGGACCGCCCAAGACATACAAACGCCTGGTTCAGCTCGACGGAACCACCATACAAACACTACACTTGATTAGAGCGAACAGACCCCAAGGGATTGACATTTGAGACTAGGAAGATCTCAACGTCATATTCTCACAGCGTGTAGCATTTCGTCGTCCAGCCCTCCCCAGACGCGGCAGCCTTCAACTTTTTCGTTTGGTGTGACAGGACTCAGATCGTCCAGCCCTCAGCCGCCTCGCACGCGCACGAGATCTAAGTGGAGGACTCGACTGCCTTTGGCCTCGCTCGCCCAGGACTGCTGAGTGCTGACCCCACCCACCACTTGTAAGTAGCGTTACCCTTTCTCATTATTCATCCCTTGCATCCTTGCACATAAAGTCATCTGTGCGCGAACTTGCGGATGGGGGGCTCTTGATATCACCTACCTCTTTTCTTGAATGCCTGCCCAACCAGCAGGTGCTCATTTGCGCGTTTCTTCTACACCACCAAACCTTCCTTTTCGTGTCACCGGCACGCTCGGGCAGCTTCGTGACCGCAGATACTGATACGGGACCCATTGCGAAGAGGTTCATCTTAACTCGGGTGGCTGCATACTCTCTGGGGACCTTGTCAGATTTACCAAGTTGTATTCTTTGATCCCCTTGCAGTGTGTTTCTCCACCGACTCCGCAGTGAGCGGCAGCTGCCTTCCTCTATCAATCTTGACCTAGTCGGAGCTGACCAAATCTCAGACGATTAGAGTTCTTTATTCCATAGTCTCATTTTCCCGAGACAGGCCCGATCTGAATTAGAGAAAGGCGGCTATTTCAAAGGTATATACGGGAGTAGGCGATGACCAGAACCTCCAGTTGCTAACGCGTTTCATCCAAAGATTTTGCACATCTCTCGGCCCATCTCTCAGCTTTGCGACCAGCTCAAGCTTAAAACCCTCGAGCAACTTCAGAAGAAACACCAATCACTTCAAGTGTTCAGTTCCTTGCGATCCTCGCCATAATCTCTTCGCAACTCCAAAGTATAGACCATCCCATGAACAAAAATATACAATCACTCTGATCAACAACTTCAAGCAATTGCCTAAACGCTGGTCTTGGATTTTTTCACCAAGTCCAACAACTAACAAATTTCCCTGAGATCTCTTCACAACCGTCAAGCTGGCATACCCGACGTATAGTCTGTTCGGAGTAAGTCTTTTACTCTAAGTTTTGACTCGTCTATCTCGCCTTCACTTTATATTGACTTGCCGCATAGTCTGCACATCTCTCTTCGAGTAGACCTATAATCCTCGACGAGTCATATCCATCGCCAGAGACTGCGGCACTCCACGAAGAAGGGTACGAGGAAGCCCTTGTAGCTAGGGCAGATTCCTCAAAGGACTTGCTGTCCATGTCTGCCTACGGGAAACCCCAACCATCGCAGAGTCATGGTGAGTTTTAAAAAACTGAAATCGAGCCTTCAAGCACGGAAGACTAACCCCTATTTTAGGGTATGAGACTGGTCGACCTTACTCAGAAGCGCAATACTCGTACACGACACCAGCTTACAGCTCCACAAACCAGTCCTCCATTCCAACGTCAGCTGCATATCACAATGCGCCACTGACCCCAATGGCCTACTCTACTCACCAAACGCGCCCATCTTATGAAGATCAGGCAGGACCCTATCTGAATGTTGGTTCTGCTCCGACTCCCCAGGTTACATCGTACAGTCCAGCTCGAGGTACTCGGGACACCCAATTATGCGTGTACATCACATCGCTTTATGAACTCGTCACCTCAAATACGCCACTCTTCTTCCTAATGTTCGGACAACGGAAGTTCCAGGCTAACCTGCAAAAGCTGAACCAGCAAGGGACGGTATGTAACTACACCGTCACAGCTGATGTTCCGCACTTTTCGGCAACCAACTGGCAAAGTTCGCAAGTGCCAATATCGATGTTTATGGAGAGTCAGGATGGTGATGTCATGGCAAAGGTTGAAGTTGGTGAATTTACGTATCTTGATAGTGAGATTCGAAGTGTCGAGAACACACCCCAAGGAGGGTCCAAAAAGAGGAAGCTCTCCACAGATTCTACGGAGCTGATGAGGAGTCCCCTGAAGCGAACCGCGAGCCAGCAGCTAAGGCCGAAGGAAGAGTATGGGGGTTATGGGTATTCACAGAACGACGCAGCATTCAGCAGCTCGCCATACTTACAGACAAGTTCATCTTATCCCAATATCGCGGGCCAATACAATAGAGGTGTCTATCAAGGTGTGAACGCTTCGCGACATTTGTCATATGGCTATGCAACATCAGCGACGGCCTCACCTCCTACCATCAAAGCACAGCCACAATCACCGCAAGTTGGACAGTGGAACTCAGGATATCCCAATATCGGGCCAAATATGGCAAGAAGTCCAGGTATTCCCTCTAACGTTTGCATGTCACGACCTACAATCTCATCGCTTCCAGCACCTCCAGTTTCCATCGCCGCAAACCCACCCCTAATCAGAACTTCGACGATAACGGCATCAAGCCCAGCTTCTGCTCACCATGGACCAGGAGGAGGTGCCTATAGCGCATACGCTATGTACCCCTCGAAAGCTATGCTCGAGATCAAAGGGAACCTCGAATCGATGGCCCAGAATTGGAGCGACGAGGAATGCGAAGCAAGAAGACGACTTGTCCACTTCACTCGCTCTCAATCCGGGAGCACGATCACAGCATCGTTCCAGGCCGTTTCAGCGGATGAGAAACCCCAGAACAGTATCTGCATTAGTTGCATCTATTGGGAGGAGAAGCGGGAGTGCTTCGTTACCAGTGTTGACACAATTTTCCTTCTGGAAAAGCTAGTCGACGCTCGCTTTACAGTCGAAGAGAAGAACCGAATCCGGAGAAACCTCGAGGGATTCAGACCTATGACAGTTTCGAAGGGAAAAGAGGAGAGTGAGGAATTCTTCAAAGTCATCATGGCGTTTCCTGCCCCGAAACCTCGCAACATTGAGAAAGACGTCAAAGTGTTCTGCTGGAAGGATTTGGCCTCCGCACTCAAGAAAATCATTGGCAAATACGTGAGTTTCCCATCCCAATTATCAATCTGATCTCGCTGACACCGCCTAGTCTGCGAGCCCTTCGTCAACATTACCACCAACCAATCTTTTAACGCCAGTCAGTTCGACCGGTTATGCTGCGGAATCCTACACTGATCATCACGGGACGATGTCGCCTCGCTCCATTACAGGCTCAACGACATCGACCGCGTATGCCGCTGGCACCATGCCCGTCCGCGTTCTCTCTCCACACAACCAGAAGCTGATGGGTCTCCAAGGACCGCCTGACTTACGAGCTGCGCTTCCTCATGAACCTCCAAGTCACTGGCAAGGAGTCCCCCATCACATGCAGAGCTCGCAGCACTTCCAACAGCTTGCCCATCCAAATGCTCGCAACTCATGGGAGATGGCCAACTATCTGGAAAGCAGTCCTGCCACTTCGACAGGCAACTCCACCCCTCAGAATGTGAACTATCAAGGCTCGCGAAGTGTCACGGATACCGCGGGTCCCGGAACCAGCGGCGATGATAGGATGGCGAGCAGTCTGTCATCGCAACAGCAGCAGAGTCAGCAGGTGTCGCGGTCGTGATGTCTGCAAGGCGTGTGATTGGCAGTGGGCACGTCTGAGGGTGTGCGACCTCGCGGTGCTGCTTCGAACGGCCGGTCATACGACCTTGGCCTGTGGTGGACCAGGCCCTCGCGTGTGCTCACATGCACGTCCCTGCTGCAAAACATCGATGGTGGGCCATCTCAAACTCAAATCACGAAGGAGTTTGGGAGGACTCGAGTTGCGATCAGTTTTCTCTTCCAGAAACCTGTTGCACCCACTTTCTTTAGAGGATACGAGTCATCTCCTGTTAACCGCCCCCCAATGCGACTCGCATCCCTGTTCATGGCCATTTTATATCTATCAACTTGTAATACCCGGATAGTACCGTAATCGCGAGCATTTTTTTCTTCTCGGGGCTTGGCCATGCAAATCGCATCTACTTCCGTACTTAGACATCCTCCAGCAATGAAAGCGTCATCATCCATCAAATACTAATACCAATTCTTTTTATCTGTCTTCGGTTTTTGGTTTGGGTACGAATCTGGCCCCGGTGGGATAGGGACCAGGATCGACATATCTTGAACATGGAATGGAGTACCGGTGGGGGTGGTGTTTAAATCATCTGGAGTTTTAGTCTTATCTATCTCTCTCACTCTCTTCTTTTGCATGGATGGGAGCGGGTGAACTATCGGTGCATTTTATCGGAGTGCTGTCATTTGTTTGTTTGCATTTACCTTTCGCTACATTTCTCTACATCATCTTTTACACTGTTAGTCCGTTTTAATTTGCCTGGGTTTGGTTGGTCGGTTGGTGTTGGGCTGTTGAAAGTTGAAGATATCCCCATAGGCTTTTTCAGTAAAGCCAGCTAGTTTGCTTGCATCTTTCCCTTGATTTGCTTTTTTATTAAGCTATTTATTTTGTATTCGGATGGGTACCCGGGGGAATTGAAAGACTCTTATTGTAGAGTTGGGGTTTGGGGTGTTTTATCACATACTAGTGGGTTGAGTACAGTCCCCACGTAGAAGGAGAGCGAGAGATGGGGGTTGGGTTGATTATACCTTAGATGAGGGGAGAGGAGAGGAGAGGAGAGGAGAGGAAAGGAAATATGTACTCAATATATTCAACGAGTTCTATTTTTTATCTCTTGAAAAAGTCATGGTGTTTCCTTTTTTTGATATCCTTGATATCGGATATCTTTCTCCTTTGTTGAAGATTTCATTTTTGTCTCGGTGATCTTGAGAGTGAGGCGAGGTGAGACTGAGGGTTTTATCGGGATGGAAAAATGGGGGATGGGAGGTGAAACAAACATATTTTATCTAGAGGAAGATTTTTTTGGAAACGCACACGCGTGGGAAACTACTTTATCTCCTTTGTTCTTGGTGGGTTGGGTTAGGTTGGTGGGAGGGAAATTATGATTAGCATTTACAAAATTGGGATTTTTTTGTTGTTGTTGTCGTTGCTGTTGTTGCTGTTGATACCAAATTGCATGTTTTGAGATAGTTAGGGATTTATTTAAAAATGGGATGGCGTGCGTGGTAGGAATTTTTTTTTTTTTTTGGGGAGGGRGGTTTTGGTTAGGATTAGGTTAGGTAATTTTTTTTTTATTATTATTATTAGACTTGGGATTTTTGAAGGGGGGGGGATTGGGGTTAGTATAGAATGGATTGGGTTTGGATTTGGGTTGGACTGGACTGGATTGGATTGGATTGGATTGGATAGTTAGGAGATGAAATGAAAAGGAGGGGAGGGAGGAGGGGTAATAGTTAATAAATAAATAAGATAAATAAGATATTACAATTGATATAATTCCAACTAAATATCTTATAGATAAAAATCTCGGAAACGAGAAGGTAGATTAGATAATAGTGATTATTAAGCCTGATTTACTAACTTATTTCCTAGAAATTAAATTAAATGGTTTCTTTTTTATAGGTTTTAGGTATATATTTATATCATATGACATCTTCTTCTAAAGAAGGAGAAGATAAACTTTGTATTCAATCTAATAAAAAACGTAATATAAAGTAATTAATCTTCTCTTTTAAGATTTTCGTGATTACCTTTTTTTATTTTATAGTAAAATATTCCTAGTTCTACTTTCTATCTTCTTCTTTATCTTTACACAGGGAAGTCCGTGGACAGACCTGGAATACGCAACTAAGATAATCGTAAAGGGAGAATATATATATATATATATATTACAAGGGATGTTTTTAAAGCAAGTTTTTTTTTAGCTCGCGGAGAAGGCTTTGATTGACATTTGTCGAATTCGTAGAGATATAATATTCTCGTTTCCTTTCCTTTTCTCTTTTCTCTTTACGACCACTTCTGCGCCTACAACTATAATAATGGCGACTCGAGACTACTTACAATGGGGGGAAAGTTCCCCAACTCCAACCACCTCAACCACCACCACTACCACCACCACAGCCACCAAGGGTCTCACAGACCGATGCCTATCATTATCAGGTTCCCCTTACTTCCTTGGAGAATAAATTCCATGATAATAAGAATAGATGTAGTGATAATAGGTTTTTCTTATAATATAACTTGTAATAGTAGAATCAGGTCAAAAGTAGATAATTAAGATGTCTTATTAAAGCTAAAAAGAGAATATAAAGAAGTTTATAGTCATTTATACTCATTCATTATCACCTGTTCTCTTCTTTCCCTTATTAACCATACACGCGGAAGAATTCCTTGCTTATTCTCCGCTCCCTTTTGAACTTTCGTCTATGTTTATATTTATATAATTTTTGTCACGGAGAAAAATTACGTGCTGACCGTGGTTTAAGTTGTAGGGTAATGCCGTAGAAGAATTAACAACGTCGTACTTTTTACGTGATAATATTTCACTTTAGATAAATATAAAAATTTTATATTAAGTTTTAAGAAATCGAATTAAAGGTTAGTTTCTTTCTTTAGATAGAGAGATATAGGTATTATATTTTTAATCCTAGTTAAAATAAATCTCGATACCAAGGAAAAAGAATAGCCGTTGCATTTAGCATCACTACTATCCCCTAGAAAAGAGGATAATTATATAAGATACGTATTGGTCGTGTTAAAAGAATATATATAACCTAAATAGCGTCTCACAAGAGAGGATCATCTTTTGTCCCTTGACTGCTCACTGAGTGATCTTACGTTGCGGTCATGGAGATCCGGGATGTTCTAACAGACTAGCACCAAAGAAGTAGTGTAAATTAGAGCAAGAGAGGATATATAAAGCCACCCGCGTTACTCCCCCTTTCCCTTTTCCGCTCGTAATTAAATAGAACGAAAAAGATGACAATAAGAAAACATCTAATAACAACAATTTAAACTATTGTTCCATCCCCCCTTCCCTTCCACTATAAACTTCTTCCTATCTTCCAAGAATATCTAGTAATGATATAACCTCGATATAAACTTCCGAACTTCTTTACTTAAGGTACATCGCCCCAACAAGTTCTTAATCATATGGGTATAGCATTGTCGTCTATATTATTTATATACCTCTATCAAACCTCAAGTCTAGAATCTAAGAATTCCCTTTAAATAATTTAAACTCCTAATCCTTAAAAGTAAAATTAAAACCCAACCTCCACCTCCACCATCAATCTTAGATATAAAACCCCTCCAACTGCTAGATACATCTATCAATGAGATAGAAACATAGTGATGCCCTTAATGTGCGCAGAGTACTAAAGATAATACTTTTGCTTTATCTATTCATTAATTTTATATATTCTAGCATTACGGAGAAAAAAAATTATAATAAAAAAAATTTAGCAGGTTATTTTCCCGTCGTCTTTTCGAGTTATCGTTCTAATGGTGAGGGAGTAACATTTAATAACAAAAACCCCCCTGACAACAATAATAATCATCCTCCCTAGCCCAACTCCTCCATCACCAAAGAGAGCCAAACGGTCTAGTGAACCCATGATCCGTTTTGGAGATGCGGTGAGTTACAGAGGATACGGACGAATGTGTATTTTGCTGCTGTATGGAGGAAGACAACTCCGCTGGCGATGAGACCGACAAGTGCTATACCGTAGGAAATCATTTTGGTAGTTTGTCCGGCACTCTATGGGTATGGGGGTTAAATATCTTAGTTCTTAGGAATCTTTACTCTTTTTTTTAATATTATTACTTTATAAAAATTATAAATCTTATAATATTTAATATAATATTAAAGCTTTTTTTCTTTGGTTATTTTACTTTCCTTAGTATTATTACTGTTAATACAAGGTGACTAGGCATGAGGGTTATTCCTATAGAGAACCGGTTCGTTACATGTGGAAACAGATCAAGTATCCAACCTCCGTCCCACTATTCCCAACAAATATACCCACTGCGGGCCAATTGCTTCAAAAACCTCTACCAGAAGCAAACTAAGAAAAGGGTTGCAGGGATGATGAGCTCTAGTTCCATCCTTCCCTTATAACAAACCCCACTATTCAACTTCTAACAAAAACGTCTTATTCTATCTAATCAATCTCTACTAATGACCCAGTAGTAAGATTTCCCCTCCCTATCGTATCGCATATCTCATCGCATATCCGCCAAGTCTTCGGAAAGATATCCCGGATGTTTCATCTATGGAAAGGAATATTAGGGATTTGAGGATTATTTATATTTAAGTTTTAAGGATTGTGATAAGGTAAGGAATGAAGAATTTGAGATTATAAAGTGAAAGTATGGTTGGGAATAGGAGAGGTTATAATGTAAGCAGTACTTAGCTCCAGTAAAAAGAATTAAGGTGAAAGGATGTTAAAACTGGAGACGAATACCTCTTAAGCACACATTGAACTACTAATTAAACGCTTTATTAGGCAAGAAGGCATTAGTACGGAGGTGTTTCTTATAATAATAATCAAAGCCATAATTTCAATCCCTCATTCGTCTCCCAATGCTTCCCCTCCACCATCTCACTTCTTCCCCGCCCGCTTCAACGCCCACGCCACAGCACCAACCTCCTCTTCCAATCCCAAAATAGGTGGTTCAGGACCTAACGGCGTAATACTATACGGATTTATCTGAGTATGACTCTTCGTATAATGTTTCTTGATATGAGTAAACTCCGTTGTATCCTTGAACGCTGGATAATTCCAATACAGATTTCTTAGCCACTGGTGGATGAACGGATAATCGGATCTGATGGTGCGGATATTGGTCTAATTTGCATGTTAGGAAGAGAGTTCATTCTCGGAAGAGGGGAGAACAAACCTTAAAATGCTGCACATAAACAACATCAAACCTAACAATCGTCGTAAAAAGCCTAACATCTGCTTCCGTGATCTCTTTTCCAAAATAGAAAGGACCCTCCTTCTCCACATCCTCAAGATGTTTCTCAACCCTATTTAAACTGCCAAACAAAATTTTGACAGCTTTCTCGTAAGCTTCTTGTGTAGTTGCAAATCCAGACTTATAGACTCCGTTGTTGATATCATTATAGATCCATTCATTACTCTCCTCGATCTTTGATTGGAGGGCTGATGGGAAGAGATGGATATTCTTGTACTTTTCATCGATTATATCGTCGAACTAAATTTCTTCATGTTAGCTACCAATTCCCATATAAGATTTTAAAAGATATATACCTCCGTATAAAACATCCTAATAATCTCCGAGCTCTCATTGCTAACAATCTTTCCCTGCTTCTTATCAAAAAGCAAAGGAACCGTAAATCTTCCCTTGTATTCGGGATCAACACTAAAATAAACATCCCTCAAGAACTCCACTTTCTCATGACCTTCAACTGGATCTTTGGAAACATTTGCACCAGGCGCATCGGTATCCTCTGGAGTAGCGAATCTCCACCCCTTTTCTCCCATGTGCCAGTGTACGGCTGTGTAAGGGATTATATCGGTGAGGCCTTTGAGTTGGCGAACGATGAGGGTTCGATGGGCCCAGGGACATGCGTAGGATACCTGTAAGTGTTCTAGATTAGCCTTTTTATTCTTCGAAAGCAATCTGCTGCACTGCACAATCTAACAATTGATTGGAAGCAATAGAGGAGGGGAATAACATACATATAAATGATACCTCCCCTTCTCAGGTGGAAACTCCCCACCCTTCTTGATGAAATTCCTAAATTGCGATTGTCCCCTCTTGAACTCCCCCGATTTATCATTGGGAGCAACCCAATTCGTGATCTTATCTGCTGCCTACATGATCCCATTAGTTAGCTTTGAAATTTCAAATCCTCTCCCCCTCTCCTACAGCTTCGAGGTGTTCAGAGAAGAAGGAGGGGTAAAAAAACGAGGGGTAAATCACCATTTTAGTCGTGGAAAACCCCCTTTTAAAACTTCCTGTAGAGTTGAAAAGTTCTCGACTTAATCGTGCACGAAGAAGCATCAATTATCTCCAACGAAAAGTTTATATAAAATCGTTGCCGCTGCCGAATCGCATTCAATTGTCGGGAGTGGAAGCTTTTGTATTGTCGATTGCATGCGCCAAGCTGCTTTCTAATGATGACCGCAGGAGCTTGTCATTGTCAAAGCTCCCCTGTTGCTTGCGGGGTCGGTTACTAAGCTGACAAACCTCCTTGTGGAGAGCACGGCAAAGAAGCATATCAAGGATGACAATTTATTACCAGACTTTTAGGGGAACTTAGTTTCTTGAGGAAGTACCTCCCTTTAGGTGAGTACGTGGCTTCTTTTCATGTAGACAAGCAGACCGCCACAAGCACAGAAGGCGAGTAAGCTCCTACCAAAGACTCAGTGAGCCTCTGTAAAATTTATCGATGCACAGCGATTCCCAAAATAGAAAAAGCGCAAAAGATGGCTGATTTCGGTATCTCGTGAGCAGATATAAATTTCCAGTGGACTAATAGAAATAAATTGATGCCCAGATATCTTCGCGCTAGCTCAGTAGCAACTGTAAAAAAATACGCGATACACAGCTTCGGGGCAAGAAAGGCCAGACTTGGGCAGTTATAAAAACAAATTGTTTCCTTCAGTTAATACGTAGCCTAGGTTGGGACTACATCCGAAGACAGGTGATAATGCGACATCCAAAAGCCACAATATGATAGCAGGCGAATCCTCCAATGAAAGGAAGGAAGACTTGGCGTCACATTCTGGTATACGAACCTTTCTGCGTTATCTTGGCGCCACCAAAGGTAGGTACTTAAAATACATCTCTCTCACCCACTGGAATTAGGTACTGAAGAAACGTGTTTTGGGTTTGAACCCTGGCTCGGCCAGCGTAGACGAAGTATAAAAGAATAGCCTAAATACCTTTATGGAATGATATACTGCTAGATATCCTCGAAAGCTAATGGCGCAGAACATATCAACAAAATCTCAAAAATAAATTCTCGTTTCAATCCCAACAGCCATTATCAAATCCGTTTCGAGCGCGTGCCGCCTGTAAGGGGGTCTACCACGTACCATGACCTCACTCTTTCAGAGCTTTCATCTTAGAAGCTCCAGAGTCATTATACTTCTTTCTTCCCTATTACCCTGGCTCATTACCTCCCACAGAGTGGAAAGTCAGTCAATTTTAGCGCCTTCCAACGATTCGGAAAGCCAACTGAATTTCACACTCTCGAACTTCGATTCAAGCTCATCCGAGAGGTGTTGGTGCCACTCTCAATTATCACCATATTGCAATCGGTATCGACAAAACAACTTCACGCTAGCTTCCGAGGTCTGTCTTACTTTCTTCGCAAGCCATAGTGATCTGAGAATTGAGAAAGTCCCTCGATGCGTTGGGGAAAACGGAACATCATTAGCTGTAGTCGGCGCATACACAGGTCCAAATTGCACAGGCGACTTCAAAATTCAGCCCGTTCAACCCGGATCACAATGTATAGAGTTTCCCAGAACACCATGGGCGAAGCCACCATCATACAGGTCGATAGTCTTTCACTGTCATCCGGAGCCATATGACAAAAGTGGCGACTCATTTGAATGGGAAAATACTATGGGCGGACAGCTTCAAGCACCAATAAAGCCTCACATTCCTCTTGAATTATGCGAAGTCAGGCCCTCTACACTTAATGATGGATATGTTTGGTTGTTCTGGTATGAAAATGGATGTAGATACACGAATGTGGATATCACCAAATCTTACGCTCCTCCTATCGATACCTGCCAGAGCACGCATGAAGCCAATGGGCTCCAAATCCACACACCAGCGATTTGTAAAAATGATTCAAGAGCGAGATTGGTGCGATACTTTGATAGCGAATGCAAGCAGCTGAGTGACGTGACTGATGTCGCGGACGAAGACATGGCTTGGGACAAGGGGTGTCGACTTTTGAATGATACAAACCCCCATATTGGAAGTATTGCATTCTATTGCGATGGGTTCGGTAATAACGAAACAATCGTCCAAGAGTCTATTGAAGCTACCAAGACAAAAGACATGACGGAACTTAAACCATTACCGGAGCCAACAACTATACTTCCAATACCTCCAAAACCTTGGGTTCCATTTTGGAAAGGTCTAGTTCTCGTCGATTGGGTACCAGGAGGGGCTCCAAATGGGACATACCTAAGTCCGCGTTGGGAAGTTAGCGATAGGGATTACTGTTATTTAGATTATACTACGCCTCTTAGAGTCTATCAAGTGCCAAGGTGTTGGAATCTCACCAGAGCACATGTTGCGTTTTACACGTGGGAGGGCTGCAAGGGAACGCCAATTATCTATGATGGGAATAGTAAAGAGGTTTTTGAGCAGTAGTTCTGTATGTCTAGCTCGACCGGCTACGGTAGCTACGCTTTTTTGTGTGATGGAATATAGAACCCATAAATTTTTGCAAACTCAGTCTCACCACATTCATGAGTAGTGATGGTCGTGAGGGGAAAGGAGCAGGGGGAAAGGTAAACCAAAGTAGTATTTCGATAGTTTGATAAGTTATACGGTTAAGTTTTCATAGTTTTGCGAATCTAATTAGAAAGGAGGTAGGGTAGGCGGAATTCTGGGAACTTGAAAAAGTGGAGCAAGGAAGATAAGGAATTTTATTTTAACGATTTTACAAATATAATTAAAATGGAAACAAGTTCAACTCTGGAGAAAGCAGAAACAGGGAATACTACTTCTCCTCTATGTATTCTAGAATCCAAGCACAAAGTCAGAGCTTTCACAATTATCCTAATCTGGTAGGTTCTCCTAGTTAAGAGCTCGAGAAATATATTCTACCCTGGTTTATCTTCAAGCATAATAAACTCTTGACGAAGAGATAAATTTTACCTGAGAAATACAGTCACTATCCACTAAACAAATTTACTCGAAATCCTACTTTCAAGTTATTTCTCATTGATTCCCCCCTTAAATTGCTGCTTTTGTTTTACATTCGCTAGAATCGCAATGGCTTCCGTTTAGAAGAGCGGGAGAATCTCCTCGTGTTATTATCATCCGCCTTACTTCTCCTTTCGCGGACTAGAAACAAAAAACCTCCTAAACCCAATAAAGCACTCGAATTAACTACTAGGAATCTTAAACTATGCTTAGCTTACTATTTTATATTTTTATTATCACTTTTAAGGAGGAAAGAGACGAGAACTTTTAGGAGAGTCGATTCGTAGAAGTTTTTGTACGAGATTAGTGATAGCTGTTTTGGGAATTAGTTTATATTAATCGAGATGCTATGACTTATGAGTGCATGAGAATGCTTTTACAGCGTCGCAACTCTCTTGTAGTTTATCTTGCCTAATACTACCAGGGTTGAGATGAAGTATGAATTTTTCGAGTTGATCTTTTAGGTTGGTCATTTGACTAAATTATCATCGGAATACTGGCTTCTAATGACCAGCCCAGCCCCCCGGGAAAATGCTCTTCTAAGAAGAGGGGGAAATCTAGAAACTAAATATTAAAGCGGCTTAAGAAACCTTTCGGATTAACTCCAAAACAGAAAGATGACATCAATATCTCAAGCTATATCAATCTATCCACCCCCGCCTCTCTCAAACAAAGCATTCTTCTCCTCAAAACCCAAGTCCATTATTCTCAAAATCGTTAAAACCCTCACCCTCAATCTCAGAATCCGATTCCCCACCTCCCTCCTCCTCCTCCCAACCCATCCACCCCTCCCCCACCTCCCACCTCCACCCCCACAAAAACAAACGATTAAAATCCCATCCCCCAACCTCCCTATTCAACTCACTCCTCTCAATACCATCCTCTCCCAAAACCTCAAATCCATGAACTTCAATCTTAATTTCCTCCCAATGCATTCCCTCTTTCCCATCAAGAAGTCTATCTTTTAATTCCGTTGAGAATTGTAAATCGAGATCTTGGGGGATGGTGACGTTTGAGGGGGAGGAGAGAAAACGGGATGGGATGTGGATGTGGAGGTTTGATAGAGGATGAGATGTTTGGAGGAGAGTTAGGGTTTGGGAGAGCTGGTTTAGGGTGAGTTAGTTGGTTAGTTGGATTTTTTTTTATTATTTCATTGGGGTTTTAAGGGTGATGAAGAAGAAAAGAGAATATGGAATTGAAGGGAAAGTATAACTTACAAGCACTTCATCATCAACAGATATATCAATTTCCAACTCCTTGATAAATGGACATGACTCTTTCAAAGCTTCAAGTTGGAGAATTGAAAGGGTAGGTGGTGAAGAAGAATATAATTCCGTATAACCCATATAATCTCTTATCATCAATTTTCTTAATCGTTTATGTCGTGTTATACATGATATATTTAAATCATCTAGTTGAGCCATGATTTCTAAACTTTCAAGGATTGGAGGGAGGGAGGAGAGGAAGTTTCGTAGTTCGTATGTCGTGGTCATGGGTTGGTGGAGAGCTGTAGTGCGGACGGTTCGAATGGGAAGAGATTTTAGGGTGAAGTGTGTTAGGTGAGGGATTTGGAGGGAGAGATTAGAAGGTGAGTTAAGGTGGAAAAGGAGAGGGAGAGGTGGGGTTCGGTGGACTGTCAGGTGAGTGAGGTGGTGGAGATTGAATGTCTGTAAATTTCTCAGTTGATGTTCATACTCATATTCAAGCTTTAGACATGAGGAAGGGAATGTTGTGTATTATGAAAGGGAATGTAGTGGATTCTTCTTACAAAGTAAGGTCCGAAACCATCGTCTACTTCTGGACTAAGTTCATCTCCCCACCTTACATCTTCTAATAATAGTTTCCTAATTGGTGCTATTATTGGTGAGACTTTTTCCCAATAAATATCCACACGTCGGAGGGCTAAAGATTCGAGGTTAGGACAGGAATGGAGGAAAATTTGTGTCCTGATGTTGAAAGGTAAGCGCCGATTTCGATATGCGTAAGTGCTGAAGGAGGTGACACAAGGAGCGATGGGGAGTAGGGTACTGAGGTGGTCTTTATCGAATCCAGGGGCATTGTGGAAGTGGAGTTTAAGGGTGGGGTGAAGAATGAGGTGTTGGATCAGTTCGGAGGGGATTGTGCAGGTGGGGAGGGGATTGGCTGCGAAGCTTTTGAAGTTAGGATCCTATTGATTCAAATATAGGAAGAGGAGTTGGCTCTTACGATAGGGTTTTGAGAGCAGTGCATTCTATCAGAAACTCGCAGGTGAGTTCCCAGTTTGAGCTCGTCGCTATGTATATCTCTTTAGTGAGATTTTGGATATTTATTATAGCCTGCCAGTGAATTGGATCTGAGGGTGTGAGATGAGAAGGTCTAAGAATGAATGTATGGTAATAAAATGGCTTAGCAATTCGAGAAATTATTTTTGAGACGAGGGTAAGAGAGACGAATGTCGAAGGATTAACGGTGTATCGCTGGGATTTGAATGGGTTCGGAGTCAAGGGGAGAAGGCGCTTTCGCGAAGAGGCTGAGTTTGAGTGCGGCCGGGGAGAATGACCAACTTCCGAGAATATTTGGTTAAGGAGTTCGGTACTAAGATGTTGGAGGGAGGTTGGGTGAATTTTTGGCGTATCGCTAATTTGCAACTCGGCCATGGTAAGTTCCTGTTGTCCTATTTGGAGGTTGAAGTTCGAGATGGGTGCCTGGTCCTAGAAATCCGGTGTGAGATCTACTTCGATATTCGTAACGGGCTGTCCCTCCTTTTAAAAGTATTAGTTTTAGACAAGCTAGATAGAATATCAGGATATAACGACAAGAAAATCGAATTGCGAGGCTATGCCTCTCGAACGGCAGCCTAGGGACAAGGCAATGAAAACGTGATGAAGGATTCCAAGGATATAAGCTGCATAGAAGGTGATGAAGCCAATCTAATTTTAACAAAACTGAGAACCCTAATAGTGAGTATTTACAAACCCCTTTGATTCGCTGACTTTTCAGGCAGTAACTCAACGCCGCTAAAGAAAAGCCCACAGAAATCATTCTATCACGCCCTCAACGAATAAAACTAGAGAACGGTTTTTCTATAAGATCCAACAATTCGTAATTGCTATATAAGCCACCTATTTTCGGCCCAAGTAGCCAGCAGTATAGAGAGGAAGAATTTAAGGATAATCTCTAAATGAAAGGAAAAGACAGCTGAAAATTTACATACCTTTAGAAATATTGATTTAATTTATATAACTTATCACCAACCAAACCTTTCTATCTCTTTCCAGCACGGAAACCTTAATATAAACACTTCGTTCGTCGCCTTTGAACTAGATACTAGCAAGTCCTTTAATATTAGGTCGTCATCATCTAAAAAAGGATGCTAATATCCATATCACGTGATGCAGCCAAACTCCGACAAGCCGAGAGCCAATCATATCTTACACTGCTTAATTACTGCTCCCGTCTGATTGCTATTTTTTAAACTACTTCACAGGTGATTCTAAACATAATAAAATTCATATCAATTCGAGCATGTAAGAACAATGCAGATATATTTTGTTATCTAGCATTCTTTTCAAATGCCCAACGCATACTTTCTATCTATGTCTCATTGCGCTATCACAAGAACCAAACACATATCCCCCCCGCCAAAATAGCAGCCACTTCATCCCATCATGAACTTTCGTTTTCTTCATCTAATAGATATCGACCTTGTTATTTCCCATTCTCTCACATCTTCATACTAATAAAAGGGACCTCGACATCCTCGCCGCTCTGATCCTCAACACAAATCTCGAATATAACACTCTTTTGATGACTGGGAACAGGTTTTTTCGAGATATGTGCAATGAGATCACTCAATTTCAGTGCAAATCTATCCTTAACCTTCGCGGCCGGGAAGAAGTTGGCGTACAAGAGACTGACGCCTGAGCTCAACATAGTGATTGTGAGGCCCTTTGCGTCAAAGTGATCAATAAGCTCCTTCAATGTAATATTCTCAATTTGGAAACGATCCCAAATCTTATCGATAGCGACATCGCCGGTTTTCCCCTTGTAAACAGCTTTCGGGCTTGCAATTGGCTCCGAGAAACCAAAGAAGGGAAGGGCGAGATTGATGAAGCCATTCTTGTAGTCCTCGATGTTGTCCTTGCCATCGATGACCTTGTAGAACTCGAGAATGACAAGGCCCGTAACCAACGCTGTGGTGGTGGCGATGGCTGGAATAATCTTTCCAGCAATGAATTTTGTCTTGTGCCTGTCGGCAAGTTCGATCTTGTAATTTTCGGCACGAAGGTTACTTGCCGCGGTTATGAAATCAATGTGGAAATTGGTATCGTCATCTTTCTCAAATTCAACCGGTTGAAGCTTGACACCAACCAACTGCTTCGGCGAGGGAAGCTTATCAATGAGAGACTGGAGCTCTGAATTGTCATCGAATGCGGAAGCGTTGGCATTTGGATCCTAAGACGTTAGCCAGAATTCGGATAAACTCGGGAAGATTTAACTCACAGGCTCGCTATCATCAGCCTGAATCTTCACTGCAGCATTTGGCGAGAAGTCTGGGATTATCATATTGCCCAAAACCTTTTCGATGAGAGCAGCATCAAGACCCTTAGTGTTGATATCATAATTGAAAGCGTGTAGATTAGCGCCGGCAACAACAAAATTGTAGTGGAACTCGTTCTTCGGGTCGAACTTGAGTGGGTCAGGAGCACGCTTCGGACCGGACCAGAAGGCGGCACCGCTCGCAGAAACAGAGTCTTTAGGGAAGTTGTACAATAGTTGTTGAATGGCGTTATTGTATTGCTTCTCAAATTGTAGACGCGCCCACTTAATACAATCTTCAAGTCCAAGGGGTTTTTCCTCGACCAAGAAGTCTCGAATCATCTCAAGGGTAGCTTTCTCATTTCCACCTTGTTTAAGTGTCTTCTCAAGATAGTTAGGTTGAGTGAGATAAAGGTTAATTGTTTCGGCAGGCTTGACGAAATACGACTCAAACAGCTCGCGACTCCATGCGATCGTATGCTCAATCTTGTTAGGGAAACTTCTCAATGTGCACATAGGGAATGATTGCTCGGGAGGATCCTGTGAGCTAGAATACGATTCTGTCAAGCGAGGAAGAATGACCTGGGTGTTACCCTTCGTCCCCAGAGTTCCACTTTCGAGAAGAGGTTTCTGGAAAAACACGCATCGACGGTCGACATAAGTTCTGGCATCAACATTATCCAGCGCATTTGTAACACCGTCCAAGCTCTCCCAGAAATCTTCGTTGAAGATGTGTTCGGTATCCTGACCCACACGGTCGCGCATTGTCACAATATGTCCTTTGAGATCGGGGTTCATTTCCTGAACAGCTGCTGCAGCACAGTCACTCTTCAACTTGCCAACATCCTTGGGTCGGAACAAGAATTGTCGGTTCAAGTTACTCTTCTCGATGGAGTCCATATCGGTCACGCTAATCTTGCCTCTGGGCCCAGCTGCAAGACCAAGCATAGCCCAATTCTTCAGCATTTCACAGCCAATAGCTCCAGCGCCAACTAAGAATTGATTGACATTGGCAATCTTCTCCTGGAATTCTCTGCCAAAAACGACTATTTGGCCATCGTATCTGGAATTTTGGGGCTTGCATAGTTCTTCCGATCTTGCGGAGTTCTTGGGTAGCGACTCTAGGGAATCGAAGTACATGTATTGGTTGATAGGGTGGAATTTTCCCGACACAGATTTGAGGACTTCTTGAGCAGCAAGACCACCAAAGAAAGCGGCCATAGGGCTAAGATCTCCGAGAGCTTGGAAACTGAGCTCATGAAGAACGTTCTCATCGATTTCGATATCCAGCTTCTCCTGTGCTGCGAATGCCTTCGCAGATCCAGCAACAATTGCTGCATCCTCTTTGTTTTGGGGTCTTGGTAAATATCCATGTTGCTCGGCAAACGCATGCAATGCTTGGAAGCCAACATGAAGTTGTTGGGGACGGTCGAACTTTGCGTAGTCGGATATGAGGAATTCTGGAGCTTTGATTGCGACCGAGAGGGGTTTGAAATCGATGATTTTTGGCATCTTCACCTGAGTGTATATGCCACCTTTCTTGTATTGCCCAAGCCCAGTAACATCTCCAATAGAGAATGTATATGGTCCCTTGACTGTAACTTTCCTAGGCTCTGCTGAATTTAGTTTCTCCATTCCGATCAACTCTGTAAAGGTAACGTAGTCTCCATCTTCGAGGCCGTGTCGTGTCTCATCCAGAGCAGAGACCAGCCCTTCCTCGTCAATTCCAGCGACGATGCCACTTACGGGTGTCTCTCCCGTTGGGTCCAAAACTGTAAATTTGTCGCCAAAGTCGCAGAATATTGAGCCAAACAAGCCGAATGTGTCCGCCACAACCAAGTAAATTCCCTTCTGGTGGAGATAGTCACTAATGACGATTTGATCCTTGAGAAGTGTATTGGTAAGAACAACGACTTGGTATTTATCGAATTGGGAGAGGTTGGTGGTGAGGCTACAGGCAGAAGTTAGAAACACGCTGAGGAAAACGAATTACAACCTACCTTGTCGATTCATGGACGCTGACTGGTGTGTAAGCATTCAGTTCGGCAACTCGAGGAGCTGTGACAGCTGCTCTGGGCTTTCCAACATCTGCGGGGCGCAGGAAGAATTGTGAAGACAGGTCTGCAATAGCTGCAGGAGCGGGGTCGTAAAGTGTAAGACTCTTGACGCCTGCAAGAGCAATGTTCTTCGCAATTTCAACCCCCAGACCCTTCAATCCAACTATCAGCACGTTCGAAGCTCCCATCCGCTTCATAGCCTCATGCCCAAGAACATAAAGCTGTCTGCTGTACAGGGACTCGTCGATCTCATTGCTGCCAGCGACAGACTCGTCAATCTGTATTTTAGTTTCCATATCGGCAGCCTTGGGATCCTGTGAGATTCAAGTCAGATTTGGGACAATATGAGCTTGAGCTCAAGCTCTAGTGGAGCTTGGCCGAGAGGGGTCAAGCTTACGGTCATCGGCTTCTTGAGACGTTGAGGATATTCAGGACTAGATAGTTTGCGTTTCCCTACGATGACTTCACCCTCGAGTGAAACTTGGGATGGAATTTTGACGGTCTGATCCGCGTACCAGAAGAAGTCGGTCCTTGGGTCCTAACGAACCGCCAGACCAGAACCGTAGTGGGGTAGCTAGACTAATCGGGGTCGAATCGCAGAAGGAGAGAACGTGGCGTTCGATGTGAAGTTGCCAACGTTTTTGGTGCACTGGTAGAGCTTGAAAAGTGCGCGGAGAAGAGGATAGAGGTTTTGGATTGGAATAGGCAGCGCTGAGGTTGGTTCTGAGCCTCCCTGATCGAAACATCTAGAGCAAATGACATAGCCCAGCATTTCCAAGCACGGTCCTCTTAGTCAGCAATCACGTTTTCTGGCGATCCTGTGACTTGGGATACTGAAGTAAGAAACAAGACGTACAAACTAGGTAGGTGTGAAAACTTAGCTTGAGAAGTTGAGAGTCAAACCACACGACCGGAGAGTCGCATCTGACCAAACTTAAGTTCCCATTGTTTGAGCATGACATCAAGACCGGCCAGAATCAACCCTATTTCTGGCCTAGAGGGGTAGGATCTCCAAGCTTGCTCAAGAATAGTTGTCAGCTTTCAACCATTTGTCATGGTTCAAGAAAGCAGAATTAGCTTCCTCCTACTGATGAGGTATATTCTGTCGCCATGTCACCATGGGCCTCGGAGACACCGAGCCTTTGAACTCTGGCCTCCCCCACCATGCGATTATCGACGGTTTATCTCGGGTGGGGTGAAAAGGACCCCGCCATCCATCATCATCTCCAGCGAAAGCCACGCACAATCAAGTCGGCGTGGAGGTCGCAGCACAGTAGTGGATGGCATTAGATTCAGGGCACACGGAAGGTGGTCCGAAAGATGCCGGTGGTTGGTTCATATGTGCCATGCGTCTTGATTTTCATGAAAGCACGTGGAAATAGCCTTAAGAACCATGACATAGCCAGGGTTGCATGCAGCAGAGTCTGCACAGCCAACAAGATCTGGTCACAAAGGCTCTGATGCCCATTTGAGGAGAAAATTCAACGATTTATTCGCCTAAGGATTGTCCCTTTTACCCCTGCTCTGCTAACCTCATCCTTGAGTCCACCATGTATGGCCCCAAAACAAAATACTTTTGCACGCCTCTAGTTGATCTTTTGGAGCTCAACGTCACTAGCAGACAGGTCAGAATGGATTGGAGTCGAGCAATGGACGAAATACGTACAAGAGAAGATCGGCACGGGGGGGGATGTGTCCAGGGAAACCACTGCATCCAAATTAGCTTATGTTGTTCCCATCGAAGGCCCCAGAGCAGGAGGGCGAGACTAGGTGTAACTCGGGTCCGCGAGCAGGTGCATAGAGACCCAAGGGGAATGCAGACATACCGGTCGCCATATGCATAGTCACTGGAGCGAAGTCAGCTTGGGCTCAAGATGCGGGTCGGACAGGTCCAGAACTTGCCTTGTAATATCCAGAGTTGCCTTCTCGCCAACCTTCATTGTGGTAACACCCTCGTCCCAACCTAACGTCCCGTTAATGTTGTGCCCCCCCAAATACCCGCGGGACACGCAAGGGAACTTTACCCTTGATGACATTGCCGACGCCAATTTCTGTGACGAAAGCACCACGACCAACGGAGGAGTCGAATCTGGGAGGTATCAGCATTGCGTGGGCAGATTCCGCCACGGCAGATCCGGAGGAGCCATGGCGGGCAGCAGAGGATGGGGCTACTGACTGGGTGCCTTTGTTGTTTGGCTTGGAGGTGTCCTTCAAGTAGCCGGTGTACTCAATGGTCACCTTGTCTCCATTCCGGGGAATGGAGCCATTGCCCTCCTTGAGAATGGTCTTGGTGACACCCATGGCTGCGGAGGTGCGAGCGAAGCTGCGTGTGTGGTTGTAGTGTGTGGGAAAGACGGACGAGGTCGAGAGGGACGAAAGGCGTTGGGCTGAAGGCCGGAGTCTGGGGAGGAACGACATCTGGTGGGGGGGGGGGAGGAGGGCTTTATGGAGCTCCAGAGATCAGTGCCGGACCTTAGCTGGAATTCACCTGGGCTCCTTCGCTGCTGGGTCCTCACGAGCAGCGGGGGGCTGCCGTCGAGGAAAGTGGGGCTGGTCTCCTCGCTGCTGTGTGCCGGTGGTCGTGCTTCTCGTCCGTCTCGCTCAGCGCAGCAGTGGCCTCGGCGAGGAGCTTGCCAGTCAGACCAAGCCCGCCATTCGAGCCATGTCCAGCCGTACTCTGGAAGATATCTTCAAACTGGGATCGTCCCAGGGCGGCCGGCACGGGCATCATTCCATCCCCATAAAACCCAGATTGGTCGACACCACCAGTGCGCACACCCACCAGCAGCCCTCCGCCGGCTTACCGTACAATACTATCGCCGTTGCCGCGAAAAAGGGTCTGGACGCGGCCCCAGAGCTCGCCCAGCAGATCACGGAAGTCTACGGCCGGCTGGGAGCTGGCTGGTCGTCGCTCGAGGCCGCTGCTCGTGGGCCGCTGCTCGCTGGGTGCTGGGCACTGGGTGCTGGGTGCTGCTCGCCGTCGCCGGTGGTTGTTTTCCTGGAGAAAAAGCAAAAAGCTCTCCTCAACGCCCTCCAATAGAGCCGACGCTGGAAAATCCCCCACCGCTACAATCACGCTCCCTCCAGCCAACCGCCAACGCCTCTGCCTCTGCCCTGGCCTGCCCCGCGGTGGCCGTGATGGCCTCGTCGGCCGGCTGAGCGACGTCGACGACGAGCCCCGCCGCCAATTGCCATGCGGAGCGAGCTCGCTGCGCAGACTCGGCGCGCGCATCACTGTTCCTGCCGCAACCAATCTGCACGCATGAACCAAGGCACCGCGTTCTCGAAAGCCGGTCGACCACTCAGCGCCCCCGACCGCTCCCTCTGTCCTGCATCCGAGCACATCGTCGCCCAGGGCAGCGAGGCAGCGGCAGCCCCAGTGCCATCGGACGACTCTGTATTTCGACCTGCGACGAGGGGCGCGCGCAGGGCGACGTCCTGCCCGCGAGCTCACGCCCAACCGTAACCCGAGAATGCTGCCTGGCCGCGAGTCCCTCCCTGGATTGCAAGTCCTCCCTGGATTGCAAAGGCTGAGCTGTGCTCAACCCCCCCCCAGGCCTGTCCTGAAGATCCTCCTCCCTCCCATCGGGCATCATCTCGCCGGAACGATGAGACTGCCTCGCCGCCTGCCGTCCCAGTGGCTGTCGATGCCGTATCTGCGGCAATAGCAGCTTAGCATCGCCCTCTGTACCACAAATTGCGGCCATGCCAGGGGTGCATGAAGCTGTCCATGACTCCAGCATACTTATGTACTTGTCCTGCTATTTTATTTTCCTTCCGTTGCCCTTGGCCATGCAGCCGGCCCAGGATGTGTCCGCACGACGGCCAATATCAACCTCTCTTAAGCTTCCGCGGGTCTCCTCATCTGGCATCCGAGGGCGACGAAGTGACAGATCTTGCGGCAAGATGGACTCGGGATCGGTACTCGGCCTGTACCAGACCTCTGCTACCAACCGCAGCCCGCCCGGCCCAGGCAGTACCAGCCAGACGAAACCGCGGTTGCAGGCCTCGTCCGCTCGTCACACTTGTGGCCCTCTTGTTATACAATTTCGGCTTTGATATTGGCGGGCCTGCTCCTCTAGCTGCCCTTAATCTCGTTGTAACAACTCCAATTAGTCCAGATTGGATTGACCCATAATCCAATTACACACATACTATGGCTTGCGAGGCACGACTGTAGGTGACTGTTTTACCCGGCATTCGTCGACTCAACATCCCTCACGTGGTGTCCAACTCCATGTCGTTCTGCTGGTAAAAGAACCTGCTGAAGTGGCCTCCGCAGAGTCTCTGCGTCATATCCGATCACCGATTGCGATTGATAATACTGCCGAGGGGAAATACCACGGGAATGGCTGGAACGCATGTGTGGTGTGAAGCACGGTATGCCCAAATTTAACCTCTAGCAGAAAACCACTTTATCGCTAACGGGCTCTCTGACAGCCTCGGGCTTGTTGCCGGCTTTGCTCAGGTCACTTTGTATTCTTCCACTCAAGTGGTCCTCTCTGATAAGGAATGTGGCCACTAACAAGGTTTTCTCGCAGCGCGCCTATTTCATAAATTTGACGGTGCATAAGCCCAAGGTGTTCTCTCCACACTTGATATTATGTCGTTATAGCTTTGGATATGATTTGTCCGCTTTTGGCAGAATAGAGCAATAATGGGGGAAGATTAGGACGAGCCGCATATACCTCAGGATTCGAAAAATCCAAACCTGTCCCATTGGATGATTCGTTATTCTTCATACTCTCCTCCAGACCGGTTTCGGGTCTTTTCCTCTTGTACGATACGAGATCCAACTACCATACGAAACGTCCTATTAAGACATCCTGGATCACCGAACCCAACATATGCGTCCAGAGCACGTTACGCGCCGAATTAAACCTTTTCACCGGCAACCTTCTCGAGTTTATCCTGGCCTTATCAGAAACAATTTATAGCTTTACTCCTACTTTTTTTGCTCGCCATCCTCAACGGGAACGGAGAGTGTTCTCCTCCATGGTGGGCACTCGGATCCAGAATTTTATCGGTGGTTGCTGACTTGCGGAACAGGTCCTGGCTCACCACCTATGCTTGTCCTCTGGGTGTGCCGAACCCGAGGTAAGCTTTGCCCTCGCCAGCCGTTACCTTCTCGAGGACTTTCTACTCCCCATTTCACTTCTCTTTCCAAGTCATATCTATCGCTCAATATCACGTACACCCTTCTATCTTGAACATAAAGGGAAATAGAGGAGTTTTTTTTACCCCATTCGGCCCGCCTCTCCGCCCTCATACTGTGGGATGATTCCGTCGTCCGTGGAGAAAGCAGAGGGGAGTTGAGAAGTTTTTGTTAGTCACGTGGAATAGTCAACCATCCCTCGAGTTCGAATGTTCGATCCCAATCCACCGCAAACAGAAAAGTCGCTGAACCAAGAATTAGTCCATTAACCCAATTTTCTATTACAGACTCTGACTGTCTCATCTCTGCGACTCGATCACCCTTTTACCTTACAAAGTTTTCAAGTGTCACTTCCGACCATCGAACGATGTTTAGACATAATTACACCAAGGAGAAGGATACGACGGGATTTGGTTAGATAATACTCGACGCCTTTAGAATACTTAGCAGAAAAAATAAATTACTATTCTCTTAACTAACTAGATTTTAGAAACACTTCAAAGTTATCAACGAACGTTCCACACGAATCCTCCTTATCAATCACACCTTTGGAATGTCAGCCTACTCTAAACAGAGTGTATGGTCTTAGGCTTTCTTCAAGAGCTCTGATATTATAATTCTATCCCTTTCCACGAGCAAGAATTCTTCTATTCAATATCATATCTACAAATATAGGAATAAGCGAGGAGAGGGAATAAAGGATAGGTATTAAGACTCTATCCTTTCTATCGTTCTTTATATATTTCTACCTTAATCTAATAGTAAATAATATCACACTTTACATAGATTCCTAAGTATAAAATTATCTATTAGTCTTAAGTAGACTAATCATATTTTAAATAAGTTATGATGATTACGCGGACGTATTTTATATATAGTATTATAGAAAAAAATAATTTTAAATAATTATTTAAAGATTTTAAGTTTAAGGAAATTAATTTTTTTTTAATTAAGTAGTTAAAAGCTAAAAGTAAGAAGATTCTATAATTTCTTTTTTAAAAAGTATAATAATAAAAAGTGAGATAGCAATAATAGTTTTTAATTTCTTCTAAGTCTTCTCTTACGATCCCTTCTTTTTTTAAATCTAATTAAAAGAAAGAAAGTAATTATATTTATAAATATAAAAATAAATACTAATATTTTATTTTATTTACCTTAATAAATCTAAAACGATCACCTCACTCCTATCAAAGAGATTATTAAAGAGATACTCTTCTTTATAAGTGTTTAGAAAGGTATTTATACTTTACCTCCTCTTATCTTTTCTAATTTCTTACTTAACTTAAATATAAGAAAGAGATAAGATTAAAATAAATATACTCTTATGACTTAGCGAAGGGAGTAAGAATATTAGTAGAATAAAAGTTTCTAGGGGAGGTAGGAAAGGCTAGACTTTAATTTAAAAGGAGGAATGAATTGAGGGTTTTTTAACTTTAACTTTTACTAAAGGGATTAATAGATATAAGGTAAGCTGAATGCGAATTGATTCTATAAATAAAGCTAAACCACAATCAGCCTACTCATCGGCGTAATAATTCTCTTTGCAACGCCTAGAAAGCGACTAGCCTATCGAAACTAAGAACTGGTCGGCTAGCTATTGTTATAAGCTTCGGGTCACCTTTTACTCATAGGTCAGGCCTAGATCATAGAATAATATCTTACTTTATCTCCTAACTTAAGTTTAAATTTTCTTCTAGGAATTATATATACCCCCCGTCCAAATAGGTAAAATAATAAGTTATATCGAATGATAGTGGGGAGTAGGAGTTACTAGAGCAGAGAGATGAGAATTAAGAATAAATCTTCTTATAACGGGGCCAAAGGACTGGCTCGGTTAGCTAGCGCCCGCACTATGCACAAAACCCTGAGTAGCCCTGAAGAGTAGACTCTTTAGGATTGAATATAGGATTAAAGACCAGTACACTGTCAAGACCCTCTTACTGCCTTGTGAACGTTACACTTCTTATCTCTACGAAAAGAATATAAAAACAGATTATTTAAGAAGATCGTTTTAAAAAGCTAAATTTTACAGTATTCTCTAAAATCTTATTTCTATCTTAAATACTATAGAGAAATAACAATAAAACTTATTTTAGCAATAATAATAAACTCTCATTTAAAATAGCCTTACGCGACATATATATACTTCTAGCTCCTTAAAAGTTAGTGTTTTATATTCTCCCTTGACAAATTCTCGATAAACTTATCCTCTACTTTACTTCATAGATTTTGATATAATCTTTCTTTTAAAGCCCTGGAATATAGATCTGATTCTAGCTTTCCTATATTTCTCCCCCTTGTCCGTGTATGTTAATTCTTGACTATTTACAGAAAAAGATCTTAAAACGAATTTATGTGTCTTGGTAATTGTCGGTACGAAGGATATTCGTAATATCTGGTGAAACAAGGATACTAATTACTCCGCGCTCTAATGGAGGTGACCTGATTCTTATGTTCTTAGTTCGATAATGTTGATTCTATTCCTAGGTATAGCTAATGCTTCATAAGGATGCATTGGTTGTGGGGCCATTTGAGTACGCTAGTCCTAATTGGGTCATAAGAATATATATAGTAATATTTATCGAGTATCTTTTTAAGACTTATCTTATACGAACCCTTCTCCATCCAACCCGCTAACTAGGAAACGAATAGTAGGCATAAATACCCGTTCTTTAACAAGGATAGAAGGGTAAAATATTAAGAGACCACGATACCATCTTTATCGTTTTAAATGTAATTTCTATCTATCAAAAGGTAGACGGGTAATGTACATATAAACGACAATAAATACTGATATAACAATAAAAACAATAATTTATCTAGTCTAATATTCAAAACTCCTAATAAAAGACTAGCCTCTCTCCCCGAGTATAGAAGACCTTTCTCGTCTAATCTATCTTAATACCGAGCTTCAAAATCAGACTGGTGAGAACTAGATGGAATCATCCGGGTAATAGAGCGGCATTCGGAAGCGACCTGTTGTTCATTTTGCCAAAGCTTAATAACGGGGAAGGATGATTTTATACTCTAATCCCAATCTCAACACCACTCATTTTAACAAAACCACAGAAGCATGCTTTAATCAACCTTCCCTTATTTTAAATATTTCCCTATGACACCTAGACTCAGATGAAAAAGAAAGCATCAATCGTCTTTTCTAGAAGAATATAGTTGTCATGGTAATAATTTGTCATTATGGTAAGATTACAAGGGACAAGTTGGCTTACACCTTATCTAAGATCAGATCCTGAAAGAGGTTAAGATTTGGAATAAGTTTGATTCCGGAAGAGATTACGGGTTCCCAAGAAGTTTATGAAACAAGCAATCAAAATCTCACCAACAATTACCCCCAAAAGTAAGCAAAAATAAGAGGGCACGACATCAAAATTTCACGCAAGATAATGGAACTCAGTTGTCGCCTCAACACCCATATATTATCAGGGACGCTAAAAAGAACACCATGAAATGCTACCAAAAAAGTATAATCCAGTCAGTCAGTATCCACTATTCATTTTCTCCCTGCCTCATTTTCCACTCCTCTTTCCTCTCACGCTCTTATTTAAAAACAATCTACAACATCATCAAATCCCCATTATTCCCTTGATTCTGATAATTCTGTTCGGGTGCATTCTGATTAACAACATACTGCATCTGTTGGATTTCCCCTCTCCCTACCATCGGGCTACCTCCGAACCCATCTTCCTGCCCATTAATCTGCATACTTGCCATCTGCTGATTACCCACACCTGCAAAAAATTCATCCGCTGCATCAACTGCTGCTGCCAAATCCCCATTTCCATTTTGTTGAGGAGGACGAATGATAGGTTGAGATCCCATTCCAAAAGCTGAGAGGGATTTTTGACCATCGAGACCGTTCGCCGTGGGTAGGAGATGCTTTTGGAGGGCTGGACTATCGACTAATTTTCTCGGTCGAGCGGAACGGAAGACTTGTTGAACGGGTTTGAGATAGACGGTTGCGAGGGTCCCAACGTTGAGACACATTTCCTCTAAGGTAGCGGGGTCTAATTTCTCGGATTCGGCTGTGATGGGCGGTTTCTCGCCCATGACTATGTTTTTCGCGGTGGCCATGTCGGAGGAGAGAAGACGCCAGTACATGTAGCCTCGATCTCGTAGATCTGGGTTATCTGTATCTTCTGTTGCCCATTTGAGAACTTTGGGTACAAGATCTTGCCCCTTGGTTGGTCGTTGAATAAATAGCTTTACTGTCGCTGTAAGAAGAGCTAACTGGACCTCCACAGGTTCGTCTGCAAATGAGTATAAGAAATCCTCAAGCAGGACATCCGAATTCTCAATACGAGATGCATACTGCCCAATAACCCAAATCATGGCAGCTTTAGCTTCTGGCTCATCTAAGGAATCCAAATTCTCGCAAAGTGTTGAAATGATGGACTCGTACTGGTTGGGGTACTTTCGGAAAATGTTCCTAATCACAACAGTCGCTTCTTGCACAATGTATGTGACTTTAGTTGCCACAAGCTCAAGTAGCGTGTTAATACACCTCCTGGCCGCGGGCTCAATTTTGATGGCCAATTTTCCAATGGCTCGAACAGATTTTCGCACAAAATGCACATCAATCTCTGTTGCATACTCCCTCAGTTCTGTCAATACTTCCTCGATGTTATTCTCGTTGGCCAACATGAAAATTAATTCCAATTTTGTCACCTTAACGTAAATCGGATCGTTATACTTGCAGAAGAATACTCTGATATCGTTTCGCAGCACTTCGGGTCTCCTCTGCAAGATCAAAAGAGCGTTTCGCAGTGCAAGATATTGGACTTCTGGTCCTTTGGCAAGAAGCGTAACTAAAGGCGGTGACAGCTTTCTGCAGAGCAAAGATATCTGTTTTTGGTCTGCAATATAGTTCATCAAATACAGTATCACCCGTATACATGTGAGAACTACTGCTGAATTTGAATGTGACAATCGTGGAGATATCCTTTCTGCTAATAGCAGTGCTTCTGAAGACTCTTGTGGCACATACGACATTAAAGCTTCGAGGATATATGTTTGTCCCCATCTAACGCAAAATTAGTTTTGATTTTGCATGAAATGGTTTGTCTTGCTTACTCCGAGCAATCTGGCAATATCTGCACCATCTTCGAAGCATTTCCGTAGTCTATTGTAAGCTTAATTGCATCACTCCTCTCCCAGATATCCATTAAACTTGCAAGCGCACTTGCAACAACCGTCGGGTTATCATCTCTCAACATAGAGTTTAATCTATCGATCAGGTCCGAAGCTTCCACTAGGTGTCTATCATGATCGTATAACTTGGCCACACAAAATGCTGCCGTCTTTCGGACATATGGATCTGCGTCTCGGAGTAGTTGTTTGGTAGGGGGAACGGTTGCTTCGACAAATTCTCTAACGTGTATATAGGACATAGTCCGTAATGCAAGTGCTCTAACCAGAGGATTCGAGTCGGTCATATCCTAGTCTCAGCATTAGCTATGCGCCGCATAAATTAGAGGGAATCTTACCTCCTGCAGAGTCGGTAAAGCCTTGAGGGCAACTTCGGGCTTCATACGAGCATAGTTGACTAAAAATAAGAAGCACCTGTCAAGCTATCAGTTCAACCCTTCTTCCCATTCTGCGAGTATCCCTACATCTTCTTGATCTCCAAGCTCGGTATTTGCATGCACCCAACAATATCCGGAAAAAGTGCCACCATATCGTTATTGCTCATGGTCATGTTGGCCACGATCTTCTTCAGCGCAATCTTCTTCGCTGTATGATTCTTGTCCTTCTTCCCACCGCTATTCAACTCCAACCGTAATTCCGCAACTTTGCCCTGTGGAGAACGAAGATAAGGTGAGCCTCCAATTCCATAGCCAGCCGGCGGTATATAGTGCGGCATAAACATCATGATCGAGTCTCGAGCTACGATTCTTCACACAGCTAGCGGTTCACTCGAAAGGGGTCTCCAGAACTTGCTCTCATGATGGTAGAACTGAAGTTCTCCTGGCACCTCCTCCAGCCCAGCAGTCTGCGCTCGCTGTGTCGCATGCAAAAACGATAGAGAATAGAGGGATACGTACTCGTGCAAAGAGCTTCGCATCTCCCCCGCCGGAACTCATGTTGAAAGCGAGTTCTCGATCAGATCAGCCTCTTTGTGTGTTATACCCTATACCCCTCCACTCACACTCCTTGGTCGACCAACAGGAATCGCCTTCTTTTTCGACCGGGAAGCTGCAGAAGTCGGCACATGCGCCACGGTCACCTCCAAATAGGACTTTGCAGCCGATGGGGGCAGGAGTCCATGAAATTCGAATTGGAATGGTGTTGTTCGTTGTTGTCCGGGTCGAGGGTATATCGTCGGTGTTCTGAGGTCTCGCAGACGTCGTCGTTGGAACTTCTTACGGCCCAATAGGAGCAGTGTTTGTCAGGCCGGGATATTGCTGGAGGTTGACCCTCGTCGCGAATTTGGCGCTACGTCGTCCCTCAGCATCAGCCAGCAGCGACCTCACTAAATCACTTGTATACGACAACACAAGCAGAACACCATCCCACAATGCCAGATCCTACTCCCCCGCCTCCACAATGGGTTCTTGACCTGGCCTCCCCGCCTGCGCCCAAGGCAAAATCAAGTGGGGTGTCAGACCCGCCAGGATACACGGCTCCCTCCACTGGAAGCAAAGTATTCACCCCTCTCCCCTCACTGTCTCAGTCTACTAACATCCTCGCTCATAGAAACAGCAATCCTCTGCCTCGAAAGCCGCTGTACGAGTCCCCCCAACAACCGCAGAAATGGATACTCTCAAATTAAAGAAAGCCTGGGAGGTAGCACTTGCACCAGTCAAGCAATTACCTATGACTGCAATTATGATGTACATGGCCGGAAACTCTCTGCAAATATTCAGTATCATGATGGTAGTGATGGCATTCAAGAATCCGTTTATGGGATTAATGGCTACAAGCCAGGCATTTGAGAAGTTTGAGAGTGATGGTTTGAAGGGGAAATTGTTTGTGGTTAAGGCAGTTTATGTTGCAATGCAGATTGTGGCTTTGGCTATGGGTGTATGGAAGGTTAATTCTATGGGACTGTTACCGTGAGTTCTTATCCCATGATTTTTGGGATCACTGCTAATTTTTATAGGACAACGAGGTCAGATTGGTTGGCATGGGAGGTAGCAAGAGATCCACTAGAGATCGCAATTCCAGCATTTTGATATTGCTTCAAGGTTGGTGGTAGGCAAGGCGTTTAGGCAGGCTGATTATTTGGAAAGGCTCTATGATGCAAGCTAGAAAACAGCTTCTAGCAGCAGACTCGAAGCTGAATTAGATAAAATATTTGTATACCTCACCGAACTCTCTCCTCCTCAGTTTCGAATTATATCATATTCCTACCATTCTCTGCAGGCTCATATTTCACCAAAGGCCTAAAAATGGTAGTTTTAATTGTTTACGTTGGCGCCAAATTAAGTGAGGCTTATTTCTCTCTAATAGAAGGAATCTTACATCCAAGCGAAGTATCAGCCCCCTCCTAACAAAATTCCATCTGCTCACTGCAGTAACTCATTACCACAATGTCTTCAACTAGAACGTTAAGCCTCAATAAATATTATGATACACTCAATTATTCATAAAGTATTTAAGATTTTCTATTCGTATATCATAGAAACACGCATTCCACTCCCTCTACGCATCCCTCTCTTGCTCTCCCTTCCTTCGCCGCCATCTCCTTAACCCCCTCCCTTAACGCTTCCACTCTCTATTCCAAGCCCATCAATCAGCCAAAAATTACTCGTCTATGTTCTCCCTACGAGATCTTTCTTGTGATCAGAAAAAGTTACCCACAGAAGCTACAAGACAGAAATCGCAATATTGGCTTTGAACTGCTTTCTTTCCTCCGCATTTTGCACATATACTTGGGGTCGGGGTTAGGGTGGGTTTTAGAGCTAGCATTTTTGATGTTAGATGGGGAGGTAAACTTTTGTTGGTTTGGTAGTTTTCCTTTTTGGAGATTCTGGTTAGGGGGTTATCGGTGAAGGCTTTTAATGGTTTGCGTTGAGGGTTTGGGATTAGGAAGGGTGAGGAGATATTTATATAGCAGACGGGTGGTGTGGGGATTACGTTCATATGGAGGGATTGGAGTATTTCGTATTTGATACAATGAACATTGCTTCTGAATCATGGCGGTGGTGTTGTGTAATCACAGAGTTGTGAGAAATATCCAGAAGTTGTGACTATGCCTCAACATCGGAATCACACGCTCGACGAATGGATGAAATAAATATTTAAGCTAATTAAAGACAATTTTTAAGGGAGATAAGTAAAACTCACCTTTCTCTCCCAGCAGTAGGTAAGCGTTTTTAGAACCTCTGTTAGTAATACCGCATCCTTCAACTATGCCACCCGTCCCTCCAAAACATCCAGTTAAATGTCCCATCATCTCGTCCTAAACACTAAAATAATAGACTGTTGCCCCTCATCTACCATGCCAATAGTAATCGGGAGCCCAAGACAGGGAAGTCACTTTCGACAAGCCACTTATCGGGAAATTTCTGTACCCTCCTTGAACCTCAAGATCTCTAAGGTTGATGAATCAATATTAAGTACCTTAGAATAATAACTACCTAATCAAAAATTTCGGGTGGTTATCTAAGCCTAAAAATAAAACTCCTACTCTTAATTGCCCTCACTAATAAGTGTAAATCAATTTCTCAACCCCCCCCCCCAAGACCACAAAAAGAAGGCAGCCACAAATTATTCTCTCGCAAAGGAATTCACCTCGAGAATATTAACGACTTTCTTAAAGCCACTGTAAACCAATCAAAGGAAACCCTTCATAAAATTATCGCAACCCTGGCAGCCCATCTATTATCCATCTCTTTCGTAAGGAAAACCATACCACGATTTGGAAAAAAAATGGCATTCTGCCACTTCTCATAAATCAAAACTAGATAGAAGAAGGGTGTAGAAAATTAACTCCTACTCTGTACTTCAAACTGTTTGAAATAGCTCTCGGACATTCTCTCGCTTCTACTACGGAAAATATGTTATTGCCTACTATTCTCTCAAACTAGCGCCTCCTAAGGAACTACCTTCTCTATTCATTCCAATTTATATCATTAAGAACTATCTTACCCATGGCTTTTGCGTTGTCTTCACCGTTGTATTTAGTAATTTTTTGGTCATCACGTGATAATATACACCGTTGCTCCTAGCAACTGTACCTGATGAAAGAAAACAATACAACCAATTATACAAACGAACGGAAGAGCTCCACAACGACGCACGCTGGCACTTCGTCGTCACGAACCTACATAATTCTTTCGTTCGCTGAGACACAGTTTGGCCAATTACTACTAATTCGCCTCACAAAAGACATTAGCATTCCCAACTTCCCCCTCATCACACATACAAACAAATATCCCCATACCAAACCAACAACTGGTTGGCGCATTCCTCGGCGCATTGGGTTTAAACAACAGAATACAAGATGCATCGCCCGAACACTCCTTCGCGGCCCCCGCTCTACTCAGAGCCTCCTTCCTACGACGACGACAACGACGACATTGGAACTCCAGCAGACCATTCGAATATCTCGTCGCGGGTCCGATTGTTGACATTAGTGGATGAAACGAATAGTCGTCCGTATGTACACCAGGATCTCATACCACCTCCATTGAGACTTCCTCTGCAGAAGAAAGTTCCATTCACGAGTCTTCCGAAACATCTTGCGTCTCTCGAGGAAGAAGAGGAGAAAATCTCTGGCTGCAAGTTGCAGGAGTTAGTAGGAGTAGATATTACCGAAGCGCTGCCAAATCTACCAGAGAGCTCCTCCTCTCGCAAACTGTCTTTTAGGAATTCAGTCAAATCTCGCATTTCATTACTTGAAAAGCGCTCTAAAGAACAGTCCAGCTTACTAAATAGGAATAATAGCTCATATAGCAGCCCTCATAGAACATACCAACCTTCCGTATCTTCCATACCCTCACGAGCGCCTTCGATAATCGATACAGCGCCTGAGCTTCCGCGCCCAGCCTCCTCTTACGGCTCATACTCCCCAACTGTTGACAGAATGTCACCAACAAGATCGTGGAGTCCAACAAGGACATCCTCCGAATACGGCAGACGGCCACCCCCAAATCTACAATACGAGCCCGCTGAGATCAATGGAGAGTCGAGGCCTGGTACACCTTCGTCAAGGTACGGTGGCAGTCCAAGAAGACCATTGCCGCCAGCACCTCTTTTCAACGTCCCCGGAGCTTCCGCACGCAATTCAACATTTGCCGACGATGCTACGATTTCAATTCCCCTCGAACATGACGTAGGAGATGGAGATGATGTTTTTGGACCAGACAGCCCTATGAAATCAATGCGACAGAGCATGCATAGCAGAAACTCATATAATTCCAATTCGACACTTACAGAAGATTACACAACAAAGGAAGAATATAACCATTATGGACCAGCACCAGATGGAAAGCAAGAGAGAAGAGGAGCTCGACAAGCACAAATGGCCAAGAAAGAAGTTCGATTGATCAACGGAGAGTTGATTCTCGAATGCAAAATCCCCACAATTCTCTACAGTTTCTTACCCCGCCGAGACGAGGTGGAATTTACACATATGCGGTACACAGCCGTAACTTGTGATCCCGATGATTTCGTATCTCGAGGCTATAAGCTTCGACAAAACATTGGTCCTACAGCTCGCGAAACCGAACTCTTCATCTGTGTAACAATGTACAACGAGAATGAGATCGATTTCACCCGAACCATGCATGCAGTCATGAAAAACATATCTCATTTCTGCTCTCGATCTAAATCCCGAACTTGGGGAGAAAACGGATGGCAAAAAATTGTTGTGTGCATTGTTTCCGATGGAAGACAGAAAGCACATCCTAGGACACTTGATGCACTAGCTGCTATGGGTGTTTATCAAGATGGTATTGCTAAGAATTTGGTTAATCAGAAAGAAGTCCAGGCACATGTTTATGAATATACTACTCAAGTATCCTTGGATTCAGATTTAAAGTTCAAGGGTGCTGAGAAAGGAATTGTGCCTTGTCAGATGATCTTCTGTCTGAAGGAGAAGAATGCTAAGAAGTTAAACTCTCATAGATGGTTTTTCAATGCTTTTGGAAGGGCATTAACACCAAATATCTGCATCCTGTTGGATGTAGGAACGAAACCTGGTGGCAATTCTTTGTATCATTTGTGGAAGGCTTTTGATACAGATTCCAATGTCGCAGGTGCTTGTGGAGAAATTAAGGCAATGAAAGGGAGGTTCGGAACTGGATTACTCAATCCTTTAGTTGCTTCTCAGAATTTCGAGTATAAGATGTCGAATATTCTAGATAAACCGTTAGAGTCTGTGTTTGGATATATCACAGTCTTACCTGGTGCGCTGAGTGCGTATCGATATCATGCACTGCAGAATGACCATACTGGGCATGGACCTTTGAGTCAATACTTCAAGGGAGAACAACTCCATGGTCAGAATGCAGATGTCTTTACGGCAAATATGTATTTGGCTGAAGATCGAATTCTTTGTTGGGAGTTGGTAGCTAAGAGAGATGAGAGATGGGTGTTGAAGTATGTCAAGAGTTGTACGGGAGAGACAGATGTGCCTGGTAAGTATTTGAATCAAACTCCAAAAACAACACTAATGGTAATAACAGATTCTGTACCTGAGTTCATTTCTCAACGTAGGAGATGGCTGAACGGAGCCTTCTTCGCCGCTGTCTATTCCCTCGTCCACTTCAGACAAATCTGGCAAACAGACCATACCCTTGGCCGTAAAATCCTCCTCCACATCGAATTTGTCTACCAATTCATCAACCTCCTCTTCACTTACTTCTCTCTTGCCAACTTCTACCTAACATTCTACTTCGTCTCCGGTTCCCTCGGTGACTCCACCATGGATCCCTTCGGCCACAACGTCGGGCTCTACATATTCACCATCCTCCGGTACACCTGCGTCCTCCTAATCTGCACCCAATTCATCCTCTCCATGGGAAACCGGCCCCAAGGCGCCAAAAAACTCTATCTCACCTCCATGGTCCTCTACGGAATAATAATGGCCTACAACTCCTTTGCATCCATCTACATTGTCATCGTACAACTCAACAAAAAAGGCGTATCTTACACCATAGGCAACAACATCTTCACCAACTTAATCGTCTCTACTGCCTCGACAATCGGTCTCTACTTCCTAATGAGTTTCCTCTACCTCGACCCCTGGCACATGTTCACCTCCTCAGCACAATACTTCCTTCTCCTCCCCTCCTACATATGTACCCTCCAAGTCTACGCCTTCTGCAATACCCACGATATATCCTGGGGTACCAAAGGTGACAATGTAATAAACACCGATCTCGGAGCAGCCGAAGGCCACGGAAAAGGTCAAACCGTCGAACTCGATATGCCTTCTGAACAACTCGACATCGATTCCGGATACGACGAAGCATTACGCAACCTCCGCGACCGTTTAGAAGTCCCTGCACAACCAGTTTCCGAATCCCAGCAACAGGAAGATTATTATAAAAGTGTGAGAACATATATGGTCGTTAGTTGGATGATTGCGAATGCGATTCTGGCAATGGCTGTAAGTGAGTCGTATGGAACTAATCAGATTGGAAATAATTTTTATTTGAAATTTATTCTTTGGAGTGTGGCTGCTCTAGCTCTTTTTAGAGCAATTGGGAGTGGGACTTTTGGGATTATTAACGGGGTGGAGAAGGTGGTGGAAGGGAAGGTTAGGTTGGGGATGGGGATGGGGTGGTGGGATAAGGTGGGAGCGAAGTGGCCGAGGTGGTTGGGGGGGAACTCGAGGTGGGTGGAGAAGATGAGAGATGGGGTTAGTAGTTTTGGGAGTAGTGTTAGGAGTTGAGGGAATTTTTTCTTCCTTATACTTCGAGTACTGAAGGGGTGGGGAAATTAGAAAAGGGCGGTAGTATGGAGTCTTTGATATGCGAAATGATCTTCACCGGGGTAGAGAGGGGGGAAGGATACTTGGATGAGATGAGAGAGATGAGATATGTTGGAGATACCCCCTTTTGATTTTCTCTCTCCTGGTAATGATGGATATGGTGATGGAATTCTACAAAGAAGTAGTTAGGGGTATTCTTTATTTTACTTTTTGTATGGGTAGAATTACCTACGAAGTATCTATGTATGCGTATTACAATGAGGTGGATGGGCTGGGTGGTTGGTGTGTATTTGCCCTTTTTCATACTCTTTTTGAGATGGAAAGGGAAGAAAATGGGAAATGGTAAGTGAGAGGGAGATAGGCCTTCTTAAGGCGTTTTTTAGGAGTTTGGGAGTGGAATTTGGGTTTGGAGTTGTATGAATAGATACAGGAAATAATGAATATCTTTGTATTTTTAAAAAATCTGGAATTGATTAAAAGATGATTTCTTTGGAATGTAATGTATGGAGAGTTTAGTTTTAAGAGTATAAAAAATATTAGTGTTGGCTAAGTAGTAGCTATTGAAAATCTCATAGTGGAGTTCAGTTGCATTCATTGTTTAAATTTCTCGACTACGATTTAGGACACTTGATGACGCCATGCTTCGAAAATGCGACAAACCTCCTGCAGCTGTGCTACGGACACGTTAGCTCTCATTTACACTGCACAGATTCTACTTAGAGCAGTCACCGAACAAGATGTACACAAAGCTTTACCTAAAGCTAGAGAATACTTCATATATTAGTAATCTCAAGCATTCTCACCTCACTCTCTTTCACCACCATCGCCTTCTGTTATAATAGCTTTGAAAATTCCCGAGGCTCAGCTCTCCATCGCTTAATCATATCCATTGGAGATCACCTAATTTAATATGCCATCTACTATATCTGAATGATTTATGTCAGAATTGAAAACGGTTTGCTTCATGTATCATAGCTGGTGCGAAACATCAACCACTGTCAACATTATCACTTAAGTATCATGAACAAGTTAGATAGGAGAGATGATAGCGCCTTTGGGTTCTTTAAAGGGTGTTCACTTATTTAAGGTAATTTAATTTCACATGGAGTAGACAACTACTATGATTTAATGTTTCCAGAGTAGCTAAGTCGGTATATTTTTGGTGAGTAATTTATATCTTTACCTTTTGCACTTATCTAAAACCAATGCAAAAAGCAATGATGGTAAATTTATTTTCTTTTATTACCCAGGCCTCGTGAACGCATTCCTGCTCATCGAATGTGCTATTATGTTCCAGGGGAAACAAAGAACTTTAATACCGTAATCATAAAGTGAATCGCCTATCACCGGTGAGAAACAACCATAAAATAAACACCTGCAGTATTTCTCAATTCATTTTTTTTTAGCGCCTGCGTACTCTGTGGTTAAATAAGTGCTCTACCTAATCGATATTTTCCCAACACCATAAATCAGCCTTCAACCAAAATTTCCACTCTTCTTCTACAGCTCTTCATACAAACTCAGACACAAACATAATTGAACCATACAAACAAACAATTTACAACAATGGGTTCCCAACAATCAAAGCCCACCTCCCCAAACACCACACCCAAACCAAACCCCCCAATCGCAACACCACCAACCACAGAACCACCAACCACAACAACCCCCTCCACCCAACCCAAAATAACAATCCAACTATCCTGCAACCACCACCTCCTCATCCAAATGTCCCCCACCCGCTTCCAAAGCCATCAACACTCTCCAGACACCTCAGAACAAAACCTCCCACCCCAATACCAAATATCTCTCTCCAAAGAAAAATGTACAAGAAGTTATTGTGGGGGGAAAGGTTGGGAAGGGTTGGGGTTTGAGGGGGGTTGGGAGTTGGTTGATGGATTTTATAAATTGGATGAGAGGGATATGGAGGCTTTTTGGAAGATGGGGAAGCAGAAGAGGAGGGTTTGGGAGAATAGGGATGGGGATAGGGAGGTGGTTAGAGGGGGGAGGGAGATGGGTGTTGTTCCTTGGGATTTTTGAGGAGGCGATGGTGGGAGGTCAGGTTAGGTGGCTTAGGCTTGGTTGTGTTAAGGATTGGGAACATGATGAGAAGTGAAGGGAGAAATGAGGGGAGGGAAGTGGAGTAAAGAAGGAAGCGTAGAGGAGAGTAGGGAAATAGGGGATGAATGAGTGTGAAGACGGGAGGTGTTAGCTAGCTTGTTATTCCAGGCGTGATTATATTATCATTAATGAATGAATGGGCTACTTGTAATAGCTTCTAAGCTCTCGCCATAATCTTACTCTAGGGATATAACAAAGAAAAGCAAGAATCATGCATAAAAATCTATATTTCTAAAGTTTCCTCGTGCCTTCTGCTTACTTCTTTGCTGAATATATGGGCATATACCTTTGTTCCAAGGTCATCTTAAGTAATATTCCTCTTGAAGCTTCTTGATGAAGAGAGAGCTCTACATGATGATGTTTGCCCGTTTATTCCGGGTCGTCTAGGGGTAAAGATCGAAAGGCCTTATTTCTTAAAGGGAAGGAGGGCATGTGCATATGTGTGATAATGCTCTTACTTTATCTAGTCTTTATCTCATGTGCATGTTAGCACAGATTCCAAACTCACAATCTCTTTGCATTACTTTCCAGGAGAGATTGCTTACGCTTCATCCAAAGAACCTTTGAATCTTAATTGTGGTCTATCTCTTTTGTTCGAAGTGATATCTAAGTGAATACTACAGCAATCTTACTCTTCAATGAATCCCCCAGACATCGAAGGAAGTCAAAAGAACAACCACCTTGTTATAATAAAATGGATCTTCCCCAAAATGACTTCAAACTTCAGCAACTAATTCACTTCACAATAACCCAAAACCCACCACTAAAAATATTTCAGCCCCCAACACCTATCGCTGATCGGTATTCACCCCAACCCATCCAACAATGAACCCAGAGAACAACTCAACTGTACCTCCAAACAAACCCACACCCACAAATGAAAACCCCCATCTCCACCCACTCTTCCTCATCCAAGGACCGATTCACTTTCTCATCAGCCGCGAAGACCCAACATTCATAAACCCTAACCCGCACGCCAAACCAAAAATCTATATTTCCAAACTACCACCACGAAACCTCCAATCGATTCCACCCGCACCAACAAAGACAAAGAAAAATACCATCCAACAAGGGAAAAATAAAGCAATGACATTTCTTACTAGCTTCACCGGTCTATTTAAGAAATCTAAAACGACGACAATGACGACGACGATAACCGAACAACAACATATTCCAGAACCAAGACCTAGAGTAATTCTCAAATACAATTGTGAACATTACCACCTCATCGAACTCATATCCCTTTCCTCCTCCCCTCTTTCCTCCCCTCTTTCAACTATCTCAACAACACCCCCCTCTCCTTCTTATCCCTCATCCTCAACCTCAAATACAAATACACATATAACACCAATGCGTAACATGCAACTCCCACATCCTTGCACCCAAAAATCCTGTGGTGGACCTAGATGGGGTGGTAAGATTTTTAATGAGGTATGGAAGGTTGTGGATGTGGATTATCGGTTGAGTGAGGAGGAGAAGGAGGCTTGGGAGAGGCAGGTTAGGAGGAGGGAGGTTTGGGCGGAGGAGAGGAGGAGGGAGTTGGGGTTGGGGAGGGGAGGGAGAGGGGGTTGAAGGGGGGGGAGTGAGATGGTGGGTAAGGGTGGGGAGTTTGTGGGTATTGTTTGTGTTTTTTTTTGGAGTATGGGCGTGTTTTTTTGTGAGGGGATATGGGAGGTAAGGATGGAGTATAATGTGTGTGTGTATGTTTTTTTTTGGTGTTCTTTTAGGAGATTTGGGAAAGTGATATGATGAATCACAAGAAGAAAAAAAGGATATTGAAATGAAATGGGGGATGTTGTTTGATTAGGAAGAATGATGATTAGATTTAATAATGTAGTATTACCAATCCTCTATTCCTTGTATCTTGTATATCGAGGATAATATTCATATATCCTGAAAATCTTTTAGAGTGGCAGAACGAAATCTATGTCATAGAGTAGTGTTGGTACGGTTGGGAATCGCTATGGGAATCGATATGCGATCAGTAGCGACCCAACTCAATTAGGACTAGCTTACTAGATCACATGACCACGGGCTGCTGCATGGCATACTTAAGCAGCAACACCATGGCATGAATTAATATATCAACTATGAATTAAGACCACAACAATCAGGCTGCGTCCTACATGAGCGCAGAGTGATTAGTGACCTTGGTTCCCCCGCTATAGCATACCGACAAGTAGATTTAATAAATAAGAAAATCATCCTATATGAAAAATATAACTACCAAAGTTCTTATAGGATTCTTTTCTTAAAACCAATAGTCAAGAAGAAAATTATTATTAGAAGTGAAGCAGGCTTCTCGTTTTAGAATTGTCTGATCTTGATAAATTTAAAAGGGAATCATAACTGACTCTGTTTTCTTTCTATAAACATCCCCGCTATCAAATAGAAATAGCTTAATATTACTATGGTAAACCAACAATTTTCTTCTCTACTAGAAAGGTAGAGATATACCTAAATCCGGAATATTAATATTAAATCGACTCTAGTTAATAAGAGTAATTCTACCCTAAGTAACAACACTTTATCTCATATACCTTATAAATTATGACTAGTCTACCCTACTTGTTAACTCATAATCGTTCTATAACTTTAGAGAGGAAGGCATAGATGTTGATTTGGTTATATTATCAGTTTTATCTCAATAAACAATAAACCTTCCCCTCTCCCTATTTACTTCTAGACCCCTAAGCGACCACCCTTAAGCCTCACTTGTCTAGCCAGTGATATCAAGTGACACCACCTCATCAAAACATTTCAACTCAGTAACTATCGCGATATGTAACCAAAAAAAATAAAGCCCTTCCCCACCTTCATACCTTTAACCCCCCTCACTACCAATTTGCACCGCCAACACAAGGTTAGTTAAAAGACTGCGCCACCATCTGACATAACGCCATATGTACCCATCTCCCCACAACCATGCCATAATAACAACCTCCTCATAAACCCCTCATATATTTCCTGTACTATCCAATCCTTCTCACGAAAAAACAAATCCGGGCTTTTTCTCCCACCTTCGGCATTTGCGGTGAATATATCAGGTGACTTAAAGTTATACGTTGTTCTTTTTACTTGTTGACTTATCTTTTGATGCCTGAGGTTAAGATATGTTTATGTTTTTTTTTTTTTTTCTTTCAGCTGGGATGGGAGGATTATGGTAGGGATTATTTTTCATAATTTTCGTGGAGGGGAAACAAGCGCGCGCATGAATTTATTGAAATTAGATGTCATCAGCGGAAATCCTACAGTGGCTGTTTTTCCACATTTTTTGGGGGGGGGGAGGGAATTGGCCGTGATGGATTTTCTTGGTGAAAGGATGAGAAATGAGAGATCGGAGATGGGAGTTGGGATGGATTTTCGCACCTGGGAGATTGATGGGGGTTGGGAGGTTTTGTGAAACGTTGTAAAAGGTAAGGGAGGGAATGGGCGGAAGCTTGGCATTTTTAGACACGGGAGGTGTCAAAAGGAAGCGAGGGATGGGAGTTCGAGAAGTTTGAGATTGATTAGGATTTGCTTTTCTTTTCGTCATGCGTGCGATAAGCTTGCAGCCCGGAGTTCGAAATGTTACGCAAAATTTGCTGATCATAGTTTTTTGGGATGTAATTTAGTTATCTATTGTCCTACGCATCGTTGTAAGTAAAGTAATGGCAGCCTTCGAGATGGGAGACCGAAGGCGCATTCCGACTTGAAACGGGTGGTGGGACGACGGGTGCTAGAATGCTATGACGGCATCTCTGTAACAGAGGGGCGGAGGAGGGGTTGAGATTTGAAATCCACGGCTGGTGTCCGTTTCAATTGAAATTCCTCTCTGGGAGTGCCTGTGAGGATGATCGTCTGGTGGATTCAAGGGATGGAGAATCCGTTTGAAGCTTGTTTTTGATCGGAGGGACGCGTCTTGGGGGTATCCTCAGAAACTTTGAGTTCTGGGCTGAATTACGGATGAGCTGGCAGGAATTGGTAATTTCTGGTGCCCTGGGAGGCCAGCTCAACTGCCTGGCCGTCGTGGGATTGGAGATCGCGACGACATTTCCTTTTACTAGGTAGGCCGTTGAAGTCGGTTCTTATGTTCCTATTGGAGGCGGCGAGTTGGTGATCTTCATCTTACGGGAGTGCAGCGCTGGTCGGTTCTGGGCCCCATTCGCCGCGGCCTAATTCAGGTACCAGATCACGATCTGGCCCAGTGGGCAATTTTGGCCTTGTTGGGCTGCAGGCGCGACCGAGAAAATTAAGACAGTTGCGTTGGCGGCAAGCAGATGACTGCATACGCGCAATATTGATGACCAGAGCCGAGACGGTGTCCCACGCCGCCAAGATGCTCTTCGTGAGCCTTCTTCTTCTTGGTGAGAGGCTTGGAGCCACCTCGCCTGGCCCCGGTCTATTTTCGAAGACCCGGCGCCCGTTTTGATCCGGACACGTCCCCACATGATTGGCGACCTCAGCGCGTGATAGGCGGCTAGCTGCATGGCATTTCTCTGCGCAGCTGTGCAGTACTTCCTGTATTGAGTCTGCATTGAGTCTGATGTGGGCGGAGTGGTGTCCGTGCCTCCTGATTATCCAGGCCACGAACCAAATCGACGAATTCCCACGGTGCAGAGCATTTGCTGCATCGTTGATCCGAGCCACCGGAGGCCTCGAAGGTCTAATACGAGGGCATGTGAAGTCCCAAGGCCGTGGTGAGGTGCTGGCACCACATCCCCAATGGAGAAGAATGGAGCAGATTGATTGCCCTTTCTCTCTTTCGTATCCTCCGGTGTTGGTGGTTTAGTGGTTTGGTCGTTTGGTGGTCCAAGACTGTGGTGCACCACCCACGCTGGTGGCTGATGACTGCCCAATATTTATTCCTGGCCGCCGGCATAATTGGTGCAGACACCAAATCACCCAGATTAAGAAGCCCACCACCCCCCGCTTCTCAGCTGCCCTCCGTGCAAGGTGGGCGTGATTTGGCGGAGGGAAACGTGCAAGGAGACAAAGACGTCGTCGTCAATGGGTCTATCGGTGTAAATATCACATCGTGACTCTTTCGCCCGCTGCATCCCTTGTGCCCTAAATAGCCATACCACGAAGGCGCGGGAGATTCTGTCGCCTCGATCGGCGTGGGCACGCAAAGCTTTGTTGCTCTCTTGAAGCCTCCACGGCGGCAGTCAGCCAACGGCCCAGCATCGAGTCGGGCCATCTCTGGAGGGTAGAGATTAAGGAGAGCGGCCCCATCTCTCAAACACGTCCAATCAAGCGGGCGACCGCTGAGTGGCTCGCTTGCTGCATCGCGGGGAAGGAAGGCGGCAGCTAGACCCAACGAGGGCTAGCCAGGGATCTGGGGAGCCCCATACGGCAGGAGCGAGGGAGGAAACACGCTGAAAAGCCTCGCCTCGCCGGGACCTCGCTGCACCGCTACCGCTGCACGGCAGGCTCGTGGGCGAGGAGAAGAGCCTGAACGTTGGACTTGGAAGCTGCAAAGGGCGGAACATCCAACGAGCACGCGGCGGGGGGTGGACGGGCGACCTTCGCCTAGCCAGGAACCGGTGCCTCGCGCGTTCCCACTGGCCGGCCCAGTGATCACCCAGGCACGTTGCAGTCGTCTTTGTCCCGTGAATAGCACCAGGGCCCGCAAGGAGAACCACCCTTGCCTATCCTGCACTTTGTTCCCTCCCTAGAAATAACAGAGGGCGTGCTACTCGCTCGTATTACCTGAGTCCTGACTGTCTTCCTGACTCCCCAGCGTCCCCCCCCATCGCTCGCCCTCCCCAAGTCACCTTGCGCCTTGGCCCTCCAACCCCCCCAAAATTGGCCAACAGCCCGCGCCCGCCGCCTGCACTGTTCAATTTCGCTCCTCGCGCCTTCCCTGCAACCGCGCCCGCACCACGCTATCGGTCCCATAGCCCAGTTCCTCTCACCTCCTCTCCGCCTCAACCTACCACCTTACTCCTCGCCTTCGCCTTCTCTCCACCACCTCTCGACTCCCTCGTAGGACCCTCTCGATTCGTGCACTGCTCTGCACGACTTCAATTCTACGACATAGAGCCTCCGGAGGCCTTGGATAATGGTTGCCCGTTCATGATCGCAAACGACCCGAATTGAAGACCAACAACCACTCCCTTCGACGAGCTTTCGTCACGACACTCATTTGAGACCAGCGATTTGACCTTACGAACGATACTTAATCTGACCCGTGAGTATACCTCCCAGTGTCGCGTGCGGAGCCAGAGGGGAATGGATATGCGCGATGGATGCGCTCCCGATTGCGACCGTGGTGGATTTTCGTCGCCGCTGGGTGATATCGCGTGGAACATGGGACGGAAAGATGAGACCTGCCGATTCACGATGAATGCTAACAGTCACTTTTCTAGACACTCCCTTTGACATCTTTGTCAAGTACACTCGTTAACCAATCTGCCCTGACAGCAAGTGCCAATCGTTGCAGTCAACAGCTGTGCTTGTCGCTGACTCCCACCTATAGATCTCAAAAAACAACAACTTCTCATCCAGAACCTTACCTTATCATCTCCTCTGATAGTTAAATACATTCAGAATGCATACCTCGTCAATTATAGTGACCTCGTTGGCCGTCTTATCGACCGTCGTCAGCGCGCAAGCCGACCGCCCTAGATTTTACTTTCCACGAGCGATTAAGAGGCAGATCTACCATAATACGACCACGATAACCAGCCCTGTGGCATCAGAATCGAGCCCAGACTCAACCTCAAAGAGATCGACGACGTCGGAAAAGAGGCAATCATTGTCAGATTTTTTGGGCGGGATTACGGGTGTTACAACGGATACCTCTGCTGCTGCTGCATCGTCGAGTGCGGATTCAGTTACCACAATCTTAGTCCACCAGACCGTATACCTACCGATAGACCCAACGACCGTTTCAACCTCAGATTCGAGTACAATAGACCCAGCAGCGGGAACAACTGGAGGCTTGCCATCAACGATCATCTTACCCACAACTACTTCGACGACCGCAATTGCAGAGACAACATCGGCTGCGTCCACTGATGCCGCTTCTTCCAGTGGTGGAATTACATTTGGTCCAGGAGGAATTGTTACCACTCCAACTTCAACGTCAACAACCGAATCGGCAGCTGCTTCAAGCACCAGCGATAGTTTAGACAGTACTACTACAGAAGGGGTCACCTTCTCAGGAACCGGAGGAACCACTGCACCAGCCGCAACAACATCGACAACTGCTGCCGGTGTTACCCCATCAGTTGGCACAGTTATCAGTTCCGTCCTGTCTGTACCCACCTCAGATCTCTCCAGCATTGTTGCACCCACAACTAGCACCGATACCTCTTCCCCATCAGCTACACCATCAGGCGTCTTCCCGTCCTCTGGAACAAGCGTAGGAACAGCCTCGTCAGCTGCTGGAACTGGAGTTGTATCAATCCCGACAACTTCGGACTCTACATCTGCCACCACCGATGCAACCACTGCTACGAGTGATTCTACTTCAGCTACAGTTACCAGCGATGCCACAACATCTGCAACAGATGCTGCCAGCTTAACTACCACTCCAGCAGGTGTCTTCCCCACAAGTGATGGAAGCACAGTTGCATCCTCTGCTGCTGGAACTGGCGTGACAAGTGATTCTGCTATACCTACTTCTGAGGCGAGCACAATTTCGACCGATTCAGCTAGTACAACTTCATCACCTTCGGCTGTTTCAGATCCACTTTCGTCTCTTTTGGGAAGTATAACATCTGCTGTAGGCAGCCTTTTGCCAACGACTACTGCAACGTCTGAGACTCCCATTACAACTGCCCCAGTTGAATCTACAACCGATGTTGTATCCTCAGCTACTCCAACTGCAACAAGCACAGATCTCAGTGATGCCCTCTCTAGTATTTTGAGCACTATTCTCAGCGCCAGCCCATCGCCGACCGATTCAGCAACCACTACTCCCACTGATTCGGTTCTCCCCACCACCGTAGACACAACTTTGCCAACCTCTGTATCAACGACAAATGCCACAGATACTGCTATCCCTACCACATCGACACCGGTGGTAATAAGCACACCTACGGACTCAGCTACTGTGACAACTACTGATATTACCACTCCTACCTCGTTGCCTGGAAGCACATCTTCGGACACTGCAACACCTACAGATGTGACTTCGACCACATCTAGTATTATTGCGACCCCAACCCCGACGGATACCGTTACTTCGACCACAGCAACACTCCCAACTGATACTGGGTCATCGAATACTACTACGAGTGCTCCAACGGTTATTTCAACCCCAGCAAGTACATCAAGCCAGGTCATTTTGACCCCGACTGATTCAGCCACTACCAGCGAATTAACCAATGGAACAACAGCGATCGTCCCGACCACCAGTGCGGTTGTCACCCCTACTACTGCTGCTATCGCTCCCACAAGTGATGTTGGACCCACGACTACCTCCGTCCCAGTCACTTCCATTGCTCCCACAGCAACCAACAGCGAAACGACTTGGCTTCCTACTACCATCATTGCTGCACCAGAGACGACTACACTGCCATCTGGAGCAACCCCTACATCAGAGCCAAGTGGTATTTCAACTCTCTTGCCTCAGGTCATCTCCAACCCCAATGGAACTGTCACTCAACCAGAAGACACCCAGCTGGTTCAAATTGGATTCCTTTATCCGTTGAACTATGCATTCGTTGTCCAAAACTCTCTATCCTCTGCTCAGATTTACGAATATCTGCCATTGGGTCTTTCTGAGGGTTTGGGATTGAAGGCAGAACAGGTTATCATGCAGAGTATTGTTCCCCTCGATACAACCAAGACACTCAGGTATATTACTACCCTTGCCTTGGTCTACCTCCCATCCAATATGGTCAGCACTCTCAACCTTGATATCCATATTCCTACAGCCGCTATGTACAATGTCCAGGATGCTAGTACCAACACTCTAATGAATTATATCAACCCTGCAATCCCACTCACCCCCGGGTCTGATGTCGCTGGGCAGGCAACTGCAACTGGTAGTGGTAGTGCTGCTTCATCAAGCGCTGCTTCTGGTAACAATGGTGTGTTCAACACAGAATCCCAGAACACCTCGACCACCGTTAGTGGAACTACTGCAGGAATCGCCTTGGCAGCAATTGGTGGATCTGCAGCTTATGGTGCGGCTATGTTCTTGATTGCACGAAGATACAAGAAGCGCAAGCAAAACCACCGTCGCTCAAGCTCCCTGGTCAACCCCGCTGAGATGAGAACAGCCGGTAGCCCAGCACTCATGGGTGGTGCCTATATGTCTGGTGGACGAACATCTTCAAATCCTGGACAAGATAGGAACAGTAGAGGAAGTGGTCGAACGGGCAATTCCGCACGGACACAACAAATTTCGGCACCAATGATGGCCGAGAATTCTCTCGGCTGGAATTAAAGCCTTAATATATACCAGTTCTCACTTTGAGGCCCCTTTGAATACATTTTCATGCCATCGATCTTTGCTCCACCTCATGTACTATAAAAGCATATCGGCATCGACTGGCCATGAGCACTGCTCGCACACATTTCCTTTTTATCAACTTCATATTGGCGTTTGGTAATGCCACCATACCCCCCTACTGTGCTATACAAGGATCTATAGCCAATCTTTTCGGCATTGATTCGGCCAGAGGATTTTTTTTATTTTATTTTAAGCGGGATAGATTTCGGAGAGGGGAAGGAAGAAGGGGGGGAGGATGGAGGCAGCAAATCCATGTGTACATTTACGATCCCCATCAAAAAGGACTTTTTCTAACCTCCCTTTTGGACAAGCGATATGAGACTTTGGTGAATAGTGAGGTGAGATGATCAGATTTCGACGTTTTAGAGCATATATTAATTAGAGGGGAAAAAATGAAATTTGTGATCTGGTTAATGATGTTGGTAGTCTTATGAATGTGATAATTTTTTGATATACTATACACTCTCTGATTGTTGTCTTGTAGATGTGTTCTTATTGACTTTTAAGAGTGAAAAATAAAGATAAAGGAAGACTTTATTAACAAAGCCTAACTAACACTTATATCTATATTTCCCTCCTCCCTTTAAACTACACTTGGAATCCCTCTGCTATCTATGGTTTATATGTTATCTTATTATAGTTGACTCTCTTTGTATTTGACCCTCGGGTAATTTCGTTTGTTTGTTTTACGGGGTAAGTGAGGTTTGATGGGAATTCCTAGGATTTAGTATTTGCTCTGTCTACTAGTCGGTAATGAATATCGACACAATGAGACTTACTATTTCGAATCTCAACTACAAGATTGTATATTTATATCTCACTGGATTTAGATTATTTGGGGAGTGCGTAGACTGCTCCTAACCTGTAAGTATGTAGTATTACGACTACCATTCTGTCAAGTCCCGTGATAGCTAATGGGATTGGAGGTATTTTTATGTTGACTGTTTCTAGTGGATAGAATTAGACACTAATAAAGAATTTAATAACCTATACCTAGAACTTAGTAAGAATACAGAGCTTGAGGTTCAATATCTTTTATTCGGGTGAAATGAGGTATCGCCGATGAAATTAGCCTTGGTACTTTGAGGTCGTTCAAGTAACCAGCGACCCAGACTTTTGGATATTCCGGCAGCGGCTTCTTCTCAGGAAGCAAATGCTAAACTGAATGTGAAAGGCACTCACACGCTCTCTCAAAAGTCTTCCCCCGTTTACGCAGGTTGATGGAATAATCACATGATATAGGAAAAGACAAGTCCTCACTCCTCACCCAAACACACACCTCCTTCAAAATAAGTTCTTATTTTCTGCGACGTGCGACAAACATGGCATCTCATCCAAAGTGGACTAGTTCTTGCATGCTGGTTGGCTCAAGCGCACCCCTTCTTTCGCCATAGCTGGATTAGGAAAGAGCCGGCCGCACGTGTGTTCGCGTATTGTGTTTGAGGCCGATTCTCGATAACAGCTCCAACGCGTCCCCCAAGGAGACATCAAAATCACAAGACAATTTTCTCATCTCATCACCATGTCAAACCTTCGGAAGCGCCCCTCCGCCTATTTTGATCTCACAGGGGATGATGATGAGAATCAACCTCAGCCCAAACAAGCCCGGGTTTCCGTCAATCAGCTAGGACCAAGCTCTCAAGGTTCTTCATCACAACTTCAAGTTCCTTCAACAGGTCAACCCCTCAGTCAGCGTGATACTTGGGGTGGAAGCACCGCTCTAGAAGAAGAGGAGATTATCGACCTTACCCAAGAGGATGAGGGTTTTGGCTGGACCTGCATAGGAGCTATTGATAGCAAAATCGTGGGCATCAGATACTATGATGGAGTCGCAACCGTTGGAGAACAAGTTATAGTCAAACGGGAACCCGGGAATCCTTACGATTCAAATGCCATTAGGGTTGATAATGCACAGGGTGTCCAAATTGGTCATATACCGCGTCAATTAGCATCAAAACTAGCCTCTTACCTTGTTTGTCCCACCCCGGATCTTCGTTCATCATCGCTCACATGTGACAGGATGCGAAGTCCATCATCGTCGAGGGACTTCTCTCAGGCGAGAAGGGATCTTGGGATTGCCCGATTCGCCTCAGGGTTTTTGGACCTGCTGAGATAAACGCTCGTGCAGTTCTGGAGCAAAAGATGAAATCGGACAAGGTCCCACTCAAAAAGCAGGGCTTTTCTACACCAAAGATCAAGCCAAAGACAGCTGTAGCACCTCCTAAAAAACCAATGGGCTATCATAGCTCTCAATCGTCTAGCAACCAGCCCGAGTCGATGCCAGAGCCAGAAGCGGCCTTGGACATTGAGCATTTCGTTCAGAACAGCGAACGCTTCAGACCTCGAGATGTTGAGAAGCTAGTTGAAGAATGGGGTCATGGAGAAGATGCCTTATCTAAGATGCCTATGGCCGACCAGCCAGATCGACTGATCTCTATTTTGCTTCCCTACCAACGTCAAGGACTTGCTTGGATGCTTGAGAAAGAAAATCCTGTTTTGCCAGCTGTTGGTTCCAAGGATGTGGTTCAACTGTGGAAACGGTCGGAACTTCGACAAAATGTCTTTCAGAATATTGCAACCCAGTTCAGCACAGTTACTCCACCCGCCCTCGCTAAAGGTGGCATCCTCGCTGATGATATGGGTCTCGGTAAGACTCTACAAGTGATCAGTCTTATGCTAGAAGGGGCCCCCGGTGCGACTTTGATTATTGCCCCAGTCAGTGTTATGTCCAATTGGGCTCAACAAATCGAGAGACATATCAAGAAAGAACATGCTCTGAAGGTCTTGACATATCACGGAAGCAATCGCAAACGCATGACCCACCAACAATTTGGGGAATATGATGTCGTGATCACAACTTATGGCACTCTGAGCACTGAGTATAAGCCCTCGGGGTCTAAAGTAGCTGCGAAAATACCACGATCTGTAGGTCTATTTTCAATGAATTGGGCTAGAGTGGTTCTTGATGAAGGACATATCATTCGAAATCCTGCAACCAAATCGGCAATTGCCGCCTCGAGTTTGCTTGCGAAGTCGAAATGGGTATTGACTGGAACGCCCATTGTGAACACGATCAAGGATCTTTACTCTATGCTCAAATTCTTGGGTATTACTGGAGGCCTTGAGCGCTTAGAACTTTTCAATGCAGTTCTCACTCGTCCATTGGCCTTGGGCAACCAAAACGCAGAGCTCATATTGCAATCAGTCATGAAGACTATATGCTTGAGACGTAAGAAGAATATGAAATTCGTCGATTTGAAGCTACCAGAGTTGACTGAATATGTTCATCGAATCACATTCCGCAAGGACGAAAAAGAGAAATATGATGCCTTGCAGTAAGTTCTATCCTATCTACTTAATACACTTATCTAACACCTACCTAGCGCCGAAGCCTGCGGAATGGTCCAAAAATTCCATTCCAACGATGCAGGGAAAGGTCTGAGTATGTATCGCCATGTTCTTGAAATCCTCCTCCGTATGCGTCAAGTTTGCTGTCACTGGAAACTCTGTGGCACCCGTGTTACTGATCTCCTTGCTCTCCTCGAAAATGATTCCGTTGTTGCACTCACGAAAGAGAATCGTGCGGCTCTTCAAGTCCTTCTGCAACTGAGCATAGACAGCCGAGACGAATGTTCAATATGTCTCGAAGAACTCCACAATCCAGTAATCACAGCATGTAAACACGTCTTCGGCGGCGAATGCATCGAACGTACCATCGAACTTCAACACAAATGTCCCATGTGTCGCGCCGAGCTTGCCGATAAGGAAGTTCTCGTTCATCCCGCCGTTGAAGAGGAAGATCCCGAAGAAGAAGAAATCAATATAGAAACCCAAAGTAGTAAAACCGAAGCACTAATGTCAATCCTCCAAGCTTCACGTCGCGACCCTCTTTCCAAAGTAGTTATCTTCTCGCAATGGACTAGCTTCCTAAACATCATTCAAGCACAACTTTCCTCCGCCAACATGAAATTCGCTCGAATCGATGGAACGATGTCAGCTACGAAACGAGACACGGCACTTCACGCCCTAGAAAACGATCCAGATTGCCGGATTTTATTAGCAAGTCTTTCAGTCTGCTCAGTAGGCTTGAATCTAGTAGCAGCCGATACGGTCATCCTAGCTGATTCTTGGTGGGCTCCAGCGATTGAAGATCAAGCTGTGGATAGAGTTCATAGGTTAGGACAGACGAGGAAATGTACCGTTTGGAGATTAGTCATGGAGGGGAGTATCGAGGAGGATGTTCTTGGGATTCAGGCTACTAAGAGGAAATTGGTTGGGAAAGCTTTTAAAGGAGAGGGTGAAGGTCCAAGGGGTGTTGGGAAAGCTACGAGGATGGGTGATATTATGAAACTTTTGGGAAAGCCGGTTGAAGCGTCTGCTTCTGTCGAAACGGCGGCTTAAGGATTCTAATATGAGGTGGGCTTGGGTTTTGAGCTGTTCTAGGATCAACGTGTCTATTACTTAAGCTATACTCTCCTTGGGCTGGGATTTCTTTTCCCCTTGGTAAGATACTTGGATGGTTAGACAGATTGTTGGATGTTTAACAAGAATTCACATTAAGTAGATTTTTCCTTCTTTTGTTAGCAGAAATCCCATTTATCTAACAATTCGTTAGGTAGACAGCCAGCGTGAGCAATAAATAGAAATTGCGCATTGGCCAAAGAGTAAAGATATTTCAGGTAATTCTCATAACCAGGATTAAACAATAAGTCATAACAAAATTTAGAAAACTCTTTCCCAAAAAAAAAAAAAAAAAGCCAAGCCGCAATAATAACTCCGATCCAAGCCTTCAATTCAAACAAAATTAAATCCCAAACTTCTCTTTAACTCTCCCTTCCATCCCCTCCCTAACAACCCTCTCAATCCACATCGCATCCTCCTCCTCCCCTCCTCCCCCCCTCCCTTCCTCACCTAGACCCAACTCCTCCACCTCCCTCAAAACCTCCCCAGCATCCACAAACCCTTCATCCCAACACCCCCGAATAATCCTCGCAACGCAACAATCACAATCCAACACCGGCCACTTCCTCTCCGAATAAAGCGCAACTTTCTCCTCATTGCCAAAACCAGCCCACATCCTCTTCCTATGGTACATTTCATAAATAATCGTTCCTAATGCCCAAACATCATCCGAATAGGTGAAATCATCAATTTGTTGATCCCAATCAATTCCTTGCATGTTTTTTTTCTTGTCGAGTGGTGCGGTAATACTACCATCTAATTGATCAAGAGGAGAAGGATATGAGGAGGAAGGAGATAAAATTGGTAGTTTTGGTGGAGGTGGAGGAGGAACACGTTTATACCATCTCGAACATCTTGTTTTCCTCTCCGGACGATGTCCTTTCATCATCGAACTTGAAAAATCGCAGATGACGACGGAATATTCGTTCGTGATTAACGTGTTCGCGGTGCTGATATCACAATTCATGACTTCGTTTTCGTGGAGGAATTTTATGGCCGAGGCGAGTTGATAGGTCCATTTTCTTCGATGTTTGAAGAGGATTCGGGGGTCCCCGGTGTTGATGTAGGAGTCGTCGGGGCCGTGGATGAAGGTGCGAAGGGAACCGATGGGGTGGTAGGGGAAGAGAAGGCCGTTTTCAAAGGTACCGAGGAATTGGAGGATGTGTTGAGAGGAGGTGGAGGGGTTGGTTTTTTGGAGGTGAAGGTAGATGGCTCTTTCGTGTAGGATCTCATTGAGGGTTGTGCCGTGGTCTTTATGATTTGTATGAGGGCGTTTTAGGATGATGATGGGGTTGTGGAGGGAGATTGTACCGGATTGGCCGCTGGCGAGGAGGTTGTCGGGTTTGGGCGTTTTTGGGGTTGAGATGGGGGAGAGCTCGGGTTCGGGTTCTGGTTCTGTTGAGGAGATTGATGATTCAGGTAGGAGGTTTGTCGAGATTTGGATTAGAGGATTGGATCTTCTAGTTTTAAGTGCTTTGGGGGATGGGGCAGGATGCTCTTGAGGATTCGAGATGTTACATATATTGGGTTCGGAGTCAAGTGGAGGGATGGGTAATGAAACTATTTCGGGGGATAGAGGGGTCATGATGAAAATTTGGAGGGTAATGAGGGGTGGGAGAAATGGGGATTAGTTACTTTATAAGAAAAGAGGGTTAGTTTAGGCTTAGATCATTAATAAGGTGTAGACAACGGTGCCTCTGATGAAGTGTTGCTGGAAGGTGTGGCTCCCGAAGATGGCAAGAGCGTTCGTGCATTGCATGGTAACACTTCTTCGTTACAGCTTCGACATCAAATGATGATTGTTAAAAACATCAAATCTAGCAATTGCATAAAATTCATTCGACTCCTGCAAGCAGGGACCATGGGTGTTGAAAGGATGGGAAGTTGCATTGAGCAGTAAGGACCCGATCACGTTATAGGATGTGATCGGGAAGTGAATGAAATTCGGGAGAATTCGAACTTCGGCCCATGTATTTTGGACTTCGAAAATTGGTGAAATCTTCATCCGACAACTTTGTGCAATACCCTAGTATCAGATGATGTTCAATTGATATTAAGTATCACAAGGTAAGGCTGGCGACATCAATAATTATCTCCCTTAACAATCGTCACAGGGTCAAGAACAAGCCGTACTTGTTCCATACTTTGTGATATAAGAGCTTCAAATAGAGATGAATTCTCCGAAATATTCAATGTTTGGCGCTATCTGCGCTTGGAGTGAAGTATCGCAAAAAGATGTGCTGTCGAACAGCAATGACACAAGCTCTTACAAAGTACAGATTTCCTCAGCACTTTTGCAAGCATGACCTACCACCAAAATAAGATCAATCAGATTTCCGCCTCAAAACGCTCAGGTCCCAAAATCCCACAACCCTGCTATCCATGTAACCTATTTGCTTTCCGTGAGAAAACCCACCTCCGTTTGCTTCCTCGCTCACCTTTCCCCCAAACATCCATCCCGAACCCCATGAAAAACCACCTCCTCCAACCTTGGCAACCCCATAGAAATCCCCACCCCCATCTCCCAACTCTCCCCATTCAAACAAACCCAAGTTTCCCTCCTCACCCCAAGCCACCTCACCCCCTCCCTAACACCCTTACAACACGACAACAAATCCCTCGCTCTCTCCACATGTAAATCACCGGCTAACCACAACCTATCACTATCCCAATTAATCCACAAATCTCTTTCCTCGATCCCAAAACCTCCTTGTCCCTTAACATCCAACTTCCGATAAATTTTCAAAGCGACATCTCTTGATTCAGAGTTTATGTGGAAGAGTGAAGGGATGGGTGTGTGGGAAAACCATTTTCCAGGTGTGGTTGATGAGATGTATGGTGCGCATGATAATTCTACATTTCGTTGTGAGAAGGCTATGAATTCCCAAATTTTTAAACGGATTTCGAAAGGGAGTTTGGGGAATTGTGGGAATGTTTGGGTTGGTGGTGGGAAGGAGGAGGGTGAGTGATATGGAAGAAGGATACAGGATTGGGAATCATGATCGGTCATGAATTTTGAGAGGTAGATCATTTTTAATCCGAATGTTGATAGGGACATTGCAAAAGCGTATGGTAGATTTAGAAGGATGGGTGGGGGTCGAGAGTTTATTTATGATTGGGGGAGTTTTTTGGTGTGGAGATTTCCCTTGGTGCTGAGTTGGAAGGAGTCAGATATTTACGTACCCTCACGTAAGCTGGTATTAAATATCCATGAATGAAAAGGTGATGCGAGGAAGATACCAAGAGGCTAATAGGAGATGTATTTAGCTTATGGGAATGAGGGCACGAGGTTGTTATATTTTCGTTTTACTCTTGTTTGGATGGTTGAGGGCATGTTCCCTTGCACATAATGGGCTGGATCTAAATCCAACCTTGTCGTTCGAGGTTGTGAGCTGGCCTCTAAATAAGTTTGTTTTGGGGCTCGTAGAGATTCTGAACCAAGAAATTAAGTCTTCAAATTTTTGCACATAGTACAATAGGTTTCAGGATGCCAGAGCTTCAAAGTACTTATCAATAGCCAAGTCGGAAAATATGTGTCACATGACGATATTTTATTTACTGGGCTACGATATCTTCTCTTTGCGATTGTAGCTGAACTTGCTTAGGAAGGAACATCTATATTCATCCGAAACTACTTGGCATAAGCTATGGCTTAATGCAAAGCCAGCGAAGAAGTTATTTTCATAAATGATAAGGCACAACTCAGTATAAAGACCTTAAGAATGTCTACATCCTAAATAAGTTATCATACATATATTAAGAGGGATTCAGACCAAAGTGCGGATATTATTATGTCTAACGCTATGCAACTCGGGTATCTTCTTGTTTAACAACTTTAAAATATTATCTTACACCATGCCCTCTAAATACGCCAGAAAAATGCGTTCAATTTGACCCCCATTTTATGCCCTCCACAAGAACCTTAACTCTCGCCCCATTCCCACCAACCTAATGCTCCTCCTTCCCCACCGTACTCCCACCAGCACTACCCTCATCGATATCCCTAGCACTCACCCTCTTCGCACTACGCCTCGCCTCCTGATCATCAAAGATCATCTCCTCATCCATAACCCGATCTGCCAAACTCTTCTTCTTCTCCAATCTCCCACCATCAGCACCCTCGTCATCTTCAACTCCGCCCTCCCCACCACTGTAATCCCCAGCCTTCCTACTCCCGTTTGGAATCCAAAACCTCTTATCAACCCTCAACCCCACATACGTATAAACAACAATAATCTCAATCGAAAAATTGAAGATATAGAAACAAGCCTTGCTATGATACCAGGCTGGGTTACTTGCCGGTCTCGGCATAAACATAACCGCGCATCTAAACGCCGCTCCAAAACTCAAAAGAAACGAACTGGCCAACAGTATTAAAATCTTGGTCCGGAATCTCCCCTCACCAAACTTTTCAATCCTAGTCTGTTTAGGAAGGATAATCCTCAACAAGATCATTGGAATGGGCAAGAAAGCAGCGACGGTAAAATACGTAACACCAACTCTCTGCACCGTCCTATCGATCTTCCTAATCCTCGTATCCAAAGTGAAGAAAGATTGCACCGTACAGAAAATCAACCCAATAAGAATCAAAACGATAGAAGCAAAGTAAATCTTAAACGCAATGGAGAAAACTCGAGTCCAAGCCCATGTCGGATGCGAAGCTCGAACAATCCTCTGTGCGAAAATTATGTTGATGATGAAGAGTAAAATGACGCCAGCAGCAACGAAAACTTGGGCCGCAATGGCAACGTTGATGTTATGTAGGTGCGTGGACCAGACCAGACGCATGGTGCAGGTGGCTATTCTCGCCATACAGAAACCGAAGAGGAAGCCGGACATCATGAATTTTTTTCCTCGGCGGAGGTTGATTTGGAGGATTGTCATGTGGCATACTGCGCCGAAGACGAAGAGGACTAGGAAGACGGCCGTGATGGGGTCGTCGAGAGATTTTGTGGGGGTGCCGCCCAGGCCTGCGATTGTGGGTAGGTATGGGGGGCCGGCCTTTAGCATTGCTGCCTCCTGGAGAAGTGTTGTTAGTTGGGGCTTTGGATTTAAGTGTGCGGGGTGGGAGGGGGGAAGCTTACAGCTGCAGCTGCAGCAACCGCTGCAGATGAGGACATCTCGAAGCTTGTCGTGGAGTTGCAGTGAAGAGAAATTCGGTTGTTGTGAATTATATATGTCGAACCCCTAGGGTCGAGATCCGGGGCAAGCTCCTTAATTCTGCCGATGAAGATTAGCGGAGAATCTCCTGACTTGATAACAATAGGTCCAGTACCGTTCTCGTTGTGCGCCAGACAAGTATAGTGGTCTTCAAGCCCACTGAGACCGTCGGAATAAACCTGACGTCGAATGCGAGGATTGCAGAGAGAGAAAGAAGAGAGGCAGCAAGCAGAAGGGTTATAGTATCTACTTATTCACCACGATCCCCGACACCGAGCCTCTCTATGCCAAAAGAGCGTCCATGTCGGTCCTCAATTGCTTGCGAGAACCGAGAATCGGACATGGGCAGACTCTTTGACGCCACAGCGACCCAACCCTCGCCAACCGTGGCCAACCAATCATCACGGTATTTCGGTCGGATGACGGCTGTAAGTCATTCTTTGGGCGGGACATCATTTAAAGCTTGTTTTCACTCGCCAGACCATCGGATCTATGCCTGGATATCTGGAGCACTAGTGAGGATGCCCCTTGCAAAGTTGGCCGGGCCAGGCAAGAAACGTGTGGATTGTGCAGGTCAGTATGTCAATGATGGGCTTGTTTTCTGATCGAGGACTCTCGATCTGGATCGTTGGACATGGCATGGCCATGTGGCTGGTAACACAATCGCGGCTCGGTACTCCGTGGACCTTGGGAGAGCCCGAATCGCTCCCTTTTTCCCTGGCGAAGTCGCACTACTGGGGGAAAGACCGGGGCCGATGCGCGTGATGGAGAATCACTGCTATTCATAGAGAAGCCTTCATTGGCGAGCATTGGGAGTGCGGTCGAACTTGACTATCAAAGCTACGGTAAATGTATGTCACCGAATAAATTAGAAGGGAGAGTACCCCATTAAGCAAGAGCATCTAAACTTGAAATCACCCCCGGATACCTTACCTTCAAGATTCTTACAAGCTCCTTATTCTTCGAGTAAAAGCAATTTGTACTCCATAAAACCCTTGTAGAAGAAAAATAAGTATTCTTCTCCACCTAGTATTCCCCTCATAAAGCTAAGGCTTATATATACTCTTGACTTAGAGGTATGGGAATTAATGGATCTACGCAAAGTCCAAACGCACATACGTGAGCCTACGTTCCAGGCCCAGTTCGTTTACCTTGTTCCTATGGCCACCTAATAATACCTACCCTACCTAGGAGTTACTTGGGACGCGAGGCACTCCCGTCGGGGCTCGGACTCGGGATTGCATATATCTACAAACGCTAGCTATAAATTATTCCAAGACAGAAATCATCTCAAGGGCTTGAGATCATCCTTATGATTATTCTTACAAAAGGCTACAACAACTTTTAGTGTTCTCGGAGGCATTCTCGCCAAAGAATAAGACCTAGGATCATCGTTTGGAATTACAGTATCATGAGATCGTTTAGAGATAATCATTCGAGGCACTCTTGGTCCTAGGGTCCCGATCATACGTTTTCACATCAAAACTATCTCATCTCCTTTGAAACTATAGCTCGTCATGTCACTCACTTTTGCATTTTTTATAATGTCTAATGCAAGTCTACAAAAGTGCCGCTCAACCGCTGTTCTGGACCATCGCTTGATCTGGAGTCTCAGGTATGTCCCATAATCTCCAGCCCCAAAGAATATAACATCTTTTCTCATACACCAACAAATATCTCCATCACCGTGGTGAGCACTCCATGACACGGCTTGCAAGGTGCAAGATCCGATTTGCCCATCGCTTAAAGGAAGTAATCCGGAGTTCCTACCAGCCAATTAGTCATCTGATGATTGGGGGACAAGGCTACTGTCAACTTACGTCGTGAAACCATCGGTTCGCCAGCTCTTGGGCAGGGGTCAAATTGTAGGCTGAAGAAATGTTAGCGGTGATCAACGTGGGAGACTGAGGTACGTACAAGGTATACTTTAAGTGCTCGTCAATCTCCATAATGGCTGCTTGATTTCCGCATCTGTAACAGTAGTTGGGGGCTGCAAAATGTGAGCTCAGGATCATAAGGTGGGGTCGATTATGGGCCTACCAGAAAAGATCGTAACCACATTCCTATCTTGAGACCAATTATATCCCTCCATAACCAGTTGGTGGGCTCGTGCGACAAGTGTCAAGCCATTGTTATGGTTAAAAGCCTCTGAAATGTCCTGCCCGAACGTATATCCCGCTCCTCGAGGCGATATACCCCACCCACATCTGTCATCTGGATCGGACCAAAGCAAATCGCACATAGGCCCCTCGTGTGGAACTTCTTGTATGCGGTCGAGCGCTCGGATGTTGTCGAGGGTGTCGATGCTGGGAGAGAGACCTCCGTGGAGGCAAAAGATTTGGTTGTCGATTAAGGCGGTTAAGGGGAGGTAGTCGAATAGGTCAGTGAAGTATTTCCATACATTGGCATTGCCATATTTTCGGAGACATTCATCGTAAAAACCGTACACTTGGGTGATCTGACGGGATTCGTGGTTGCCGCGTAGAATGGTGATGCGTTGGGGGTATCGGATTTTGAGGGCGACGAGGAGTGTGACTGTTTCAACGGAGTAGTAGCCTCGATCGACATAGTCACCTTTGATATATGGTCAGTGCTTGACATGTCGAAAGAGGGGGAAATCTGTCTGTACCCATGAAAAGATAGTTGGTATCTGGGTTGGGACCGCCAATTCTGAACAGCTCCATCAAATCATGGAACTGGCCATGTATATCTCCGCATACTGTGACTGGACATTTCTGGTCGCGGGTCAGTCTTTGTTTGGGAGATCCGATCATGCTTTGCTTACCACAGGCTGCACGTTGGACTCGTCCTGCAAGACCTCTCTTGCCTATTCCACGACCTGTTAGCACTCAATCCAATTCATAATGCCCATTCCACTTGCTGCCCCGGGTCTTCTGGTATGTAAAGAACACGAACCTTCTCGCACAGCCTCTGCACGTCGACCTCTGCTAGTTGCTTGCATGTCATCAAACTCTCAATCCAACCATCCAGTGTTGGAATGGAGGCGGGTTCCGACGCAGGCGATAACCTCGAAGGCTCGGGCGCTCTACCAACGTCCTCCATATTTGTATCCATGATGTGCTCGAACGGGATCGCTTTCACGTTGGGGATTGCTGATGGCGGGGGAGCTTGGGCTAATGACGACAAGGTGCGCGGTGAACAGTTGCCAGTCGAGGTTGTTTTGGATCGTGATCAAAGAGCTGTCGCAAACTCGAGGAGAGTAACGGCGGAGGCTGGAGGGACGCGATCTTTGGTCTGCGCCGGGTATCACTGGTGGTTGTGGTGTAAATGGGAAGGTCGAAATCGTGCGGCAAATGGAAGCACAAGACAAATGAGCTCGCGTAAATTTGGACGAGGCTCGGGTGATGGGGCGCCAGCACCGATCTTGGAGGAGAGGTGGAAAAAACTTGGAGATGGCCTCACATCCGAAGCTGACAGCGACTAGACGGAAGAGGATGATGTACGCATGGAACATATGAGGGCAAGGCCCGAGATTGTTTATTATTTTTGCATTGTGTTTTCCTTGTGGATCCTGAGGATGCAATACCCAGTCTAATTCCTTCGCGTCTAATCGAGCTCCTGAATCTTAGCCTCAGGAAGTGGCTGTTTATTCTTGCCTTTCCTATACACTCTCTCATCTCTTGGATCAAACCCACCATTTCCCCATGTTGCCCATTCAGGAGTTTCTGGTCCCATATAATCCTCGGGTGTAAACTCCTTTCCGCTCTCCAGACATTCGAAAAACTTTTGATAGTCAATCCTGGTATGCCATTTCCCTTCTCTCCTGAATCTCTCGCTTGCAATCAAAATACAACAACTGTGAGCGTGCTCAGCAGCAATGCCATATTTCAAGCCCCTTCTCTCTAGCGCTGCATTGAGCGCTTCAACAAAAGCGCAGACTTCTTCGTAGAAAGGTACATTCTGCATTGTTAGTCCGACACCAGCAGCACTAGATGTACCACAATATGTCACACCCTTGACTTCGACAAAGCAAGGCAGTCCTTTCTCCACAAGCGCCGCATAACCTTCTGCTTCGTCTTCAATATTGAAACCCTTGACTAGTGTCAGTCTGAAAACAGTCCGTTGCTCGAACCTCCTCTCTCGGAGAATATCCAGACATCGGTTGAACCGTTCCCAGAAATCTCTATGCAATGGCCTGTCAATTTTCCGCAAGGATTCTCGGTTTGATGCATCGATGGAAACATACAATTGTGTGACTGGTTTAAGAGCCGCCAATTGATCTGGATGTTGTGCATTGCAGACCAAGAAGGAGGAAATGTGTTCCTTATGTAGCATAGCGGTGAACTCGTTGATGTGTGGGTAGAATATGGGCTCTCCAACAAGTGACAAAGCACAATGTCTTATGCGCATAGCCTCGGCGAATCGTTCAGCTCTCACACCTGGGACCCCTCGCAGCATCTTAATCTTCTGGTAATGGCCGGCCTTAACACCTGCAAAAATCATCTCTGGAGGGTCTACTACCCATCTCCAGGTCGTACCGACAGGATTTGTCCCGTGTCTCCAGCAGAAGACGCACTTATTCGAGCAGGAAAGAGAGGGTGTGGTCTCCATACATTGATGAGAGGCAATCCCATAAAATGAGTATTTGTAGCAAGATCCACGACCTCGAAGAGCAGATTTCGTCCAGCGACAGACCTTTACCCCAGAATGCGAACCGACAATTGAGTAGCCTTGTTTTGTTAGAGAATTATATGTAGGAGAATTCTTAGGAACCATCTCCCTAGGGGCTACTGGGGGAGGAGCAGCCTTAGGCTTCTTGCTATAGGTAGTGAAATCTACCTCTAATAGTTCCGAATCATTCGTGGCCGGCTTGCTGAGAGTTCTTCCGATGTCTTCCAGATCGTTCAGGGAATCCAATTTCTGTGTTTTGGCCTTTCTTTGAGCAACTTTCTGTTCCTCGAACAAAACCTCGTCGTCGTCGTCCAGATCCTCCACATCACTCTCTACGGCATCACCACTTCCAACAGCCCCCTCTCCTAAACTCCCAGTTTGTGCTATAGAAGTTAGAACATCCACAATTCCCTCTTTCCATTCTTGTAATCTTTCAGTTGCATCTCTCCTCGAGTCCCCCATTCCCAGTGGAAATGCCCTCTTTCTAGCCGTCAACTTTGCCATCCATTTATCCACATCTTTCGCCTGAGAACAGAATCCTTCCTCTTCCGTCGGCCATCCTTCCCTATCACCAAATCCGAACACGGAATATCCCATAAGCGCTGATAAAGGCGCAGTATCAATCCGGAAATCATTATGCGTCTCTTGTAGATGCTCTAGAAAGTTATCTAGCACAGTGTCGATGTTGTACGAAGGTATAAGTAAAAGGTAAAAGAATCTGGTCGCCGAGTCCCCCTTTGGAGGATTGATGAAATAGTCATCATAGTCTATGTATGAGAGGTCAAGTATTTCGGGCTCGGGAAACTTTGAAGAAGAAATTTCTGGAATCGATTTTGTGCTTTGCGCTAATTGTTCTGTGAACACTTTTGCCGTTTTCTCTGTGGTCCCTGTTAAGGATGAGAAAAATATCAGAACCTGGACTTTTTGTTCGACGTTCCTGACATCTTCCTGTGATGCCTGTTTCTTTTTCAACCCCACTATCCTTCGAGGCCCTTTCTCATCCAGTAACGGTTTTTGGTCGAGAGGTGCTTCCTCTTTCAATTTCTGGGGAAGCAATTTTGGGGACTCTCGCGGGGTACCTGTGACCCATTCTCTCGAGTAGCGGAGGTGTAGGATTGTTCGAATGACGATGAGGATGGAGAAGGTGGTGAGAATGATTTGAATTCTATACGTGTGCCACAATGCCACAATATCTTGACAAACAATGAGTACGCAGAATTTTTATGAACAATGGGGAGCTACGGGCTTACCAGCTATTTCGAGCGGTAATAGCGGACTGAGACTCATCTTGTCGTTGGGCCTTGTTGACTTTGTTAGAAGGCATTGCGCATGGCAAGTCAGTAAATTGCATAAATTGTCATGAGGGGCGAAGGAGTGAGTTTCGGCCGCTAGCGTCCTTCCTTACATTTTGTTTGTTGCCCGATTTTGGTGTGTGAATTTTGGGCATTTTAAGACGCTAATCTCCTGGCATCATTAGTTTAGGATAATCGACTACATGAATTATATGAGCCTATTATAGATTTGGTGATTACTTTCATTCGAAGCGCCCTTCTTATTTAGATGTCCTAGACATTAGAATGTACCGGAATATCAAAGCTGTAGCACTTGTTCACCACAAAAGTCAAGACATAGAGAACGGATATATAGAGATATATCCGAAGAGGATATTTGATATTGGATACTTATGAGGCTACATTCTTTTAAAAAGATGCTCATCAGTCACTAACAGTAACGAAGGACAGGAATCCTTTAACACCACGAAAAAACCGTTGTGTTCACAGCCTTCATTAACCCAAGACGCCCCATCTGCCATTCAGCCTAATATGCACCGTAACTTGACCAAATCCACCCAAAACTCCATGACAAAGCCACGCTGAAAGACATAAATGAGCTGGATCAACCAGAAGCAGTACCACTTCCCTCTCCATCAGCTAGCTCCTCCCTCCGTACCATCACCCTCTCGTTACAAATATCAATAAACTGCTCAAATTTCCGGATCATGGCATCTTTCACTTTTAACTGCTCTTTGAGTTCATCAACCTCTTTCTTCCACTGCTCTTTAGTTCTCTCGACTTCTGATTGGGCATTGGCTACTTCTGTTCTTAATTCCGCCCGTAGTTTTTCCTCAAAGGTCAACGGGGGCTTTTTATAGAACGTTGGCAGTTGCTCCATAGCAGTGGCTTCAACACGAGATGGATCTCGTTTGATGGCTGCTCTAGCATTATATATGTCACGAGGAAGATACCTAACACTGGGGTTCTCACGATGTAGGATCTCAAGAGTTTCCTTGACAGAGACACCTAACAATTCGTCAACCATGATCTTAGTGGAGGAAGGAAAATAAATACCATTTTCTTCTAAAGCTTTGACGGCAGCAATAGCCTTTGGATCAAGCTTTCGGGCTCCTGGATGCTCAGTAGGACTTTCGCTTGGCGGGTGATTGTGTGTTAGATGCTCTCCATCAATCCGACCTCTTAACAACCAGGCAGTTTTGTTTTCCAATCCAAAGACACCAAACTCACAACCGCACTTACGAGATTTGGTTTTTCGTTGACGTTGTTCTCCGGGGACTTTCTCCTTGTTTGTTCCTCCCCGGTCACAAATGAGGAAGACTTTCTTGAGGCCTCTGTTATCCCTCTTAGACCGCCCAATGACAAAAGCGTAGCCATGGGCCAGAGCATGAGCCTGGGCAAAGGAAAAGAGGGCTTCAAAGGTAGGAAAGTTACCTCCTGGAGGAGGCGACAGCATCTCCCCTTGAATGACAGGATGTTCCCCATTTGCTTGATCAGACAGCATAGAACTATTGGGGTCATTCATCGACTGGTCGATACCCAGTTGAGGATCAATCATTGACATATCATGCTGAGTATTATCAGGCGTTCCGTCTGGTTGCTGCCGTCCCATATTGGAGTTAGCAGGCGAAGCGGTTATGTTTGGCCTTACTGCCATGGTTTGCATAGCGGGAGAGCTATTTTGAGATTGCCTTTGTGCTTGGTTGATTGCGGAGGAAGGGTTCATAGCATGATTGAGGCTCATCGACTGACTTGGTGGAGGTCCATGTTGACCAGGCATATGAATGGTTGTACCTAGTGGTGGAGGTCTGCGCTGGGGTGTGTTTGTGCCAGATCCCGACGATGGATTACTCAAGACACCTTGGGCAATCTGCTGCTCCGCGGACACTCCTGCAGGGCCATTTTGTCGCGCAGCCCCAGCTTGTATATTATTTGTCGTGTAGGGAGTGGCATAGGGGGATTGGTGTTGCTGGATCTGCTGGATTTGCTGATTGGGAGGTCGGATGCCTCCTTGGATTGGGCGTGGGAAAGAATTCTGCTGCTGGGAGGGCGAGGGTGTAGGAAGAGGCGGTGGTTGCACTCGAAAGACGTGGTGAGCTGAACCATTCGGCGCGTAGGCTGATCGCACACTGTCTTGTGGAGTAAAAGACATCTCGTCGAAGGATCGCCAAATACTTCGAGTGGTGCGTGACCGTATCAATCGGGGACGAGTTTCGAGAGAGGAGAGCCCTTTATCGCGCTTCCAGTGCGGTTCCATCAAATAGGTGGAGGTTGCGAATCGCTGATTCTTGGCGGACATGTGACCGACAAGGATCCAGCCCAGGATCGACACTAAATGCCCACCAGAAGGCGAATCTTGTTCTGCAATTAGGGCCTAGTCTCGCATCCATATTCGCCGGGATAGCATCCCTATCTATCCGGGAGCTGGCAGGCGTTGAGTCTGGGGTGTATGCGGATCAAGAGAGCCTCACCACGTAAGTCGAGTAAGTCAGATATCCTAGAACCGAAGCGCTTTGATAGCTGTACCTAACCGGTAAAAGAGTAGTTTTCTTGCTTCATTAAACCTTGGATTAATTTATTTGGCTATTTACTTGATCATCGGAAGTTGATGCACTTTAACTCCCAAGACTTAATCTGGCGGTCTTTATGTTAATCTTTGCACTGGATACTTTGTTTGTCTGTCTGTCTGTCTGTTTGTTCCATTATCGTCCCCTGTAAGTCGAAGACCATAGTATACTCTCTTAGCAGTGAAAAGGGGTCTCTCAAGACCGTTTTTTTACATAAAATAATTGAAGCTGATTGTCGCAATACCAATACTTTGCACCTTGCACCTTCAGTGGCCTTGCCTTCTGGAATGCAATATGTGCTGTTGTATTGGTCTGTAATGCGGTTGTTGTATTACATATATATACAGCACAGTCCTTACATACCTTTCCCAGCGCCACCACTAGTAGTCCTTTATGCTAATTATGAAGGGGGGCTTTGTACTAATCGTAGCACGTAAGTTCTTTGTCTTCATCACATGCAAATCATGTGTTCATGGTTTATACCAACACTGATGGCTATTCTTAAAAGATATCCACACGACCTATATTGTACAACTACATGAGACCCAGGCCCACAGGTCCATCCTCACTCCCACCCAGCGCAGGATCCCGTCCAATCAGGCTTTTAAAATCCAAACCCACATCCGAGAGCATCTTCGCGTGCTCTTTAGCTTGATCCATACACTCTGTCCAAATTGGCCCTCCACGTTCCGTGCTGCTCAATTGTCTTGCGAGTATGACATTGAAGGTGTCAACCTGTTCTTTAGCCCATTTGACACAGGCGCTCATAAGCAGAGGCGGGAAGCAGGTCTGAAACGTTGAGACTGTGTTGCGTATGATGGTAAAGTAAACAAACGAGAGTTCCCAGATGTATTGATGCAGGTTCCCTTCGAAGATGCATTGCCTATGTGTGTGAGTAAGTTTACGCTTAGCCGACTGTGGTACGACATACCTCGATCTTTTGTGGATAATGTTTCCTCGAGCTTCCAAGTACGCTTCTCTAGCACGGTCCTCGAAACCCAGACGTGCAAGCCAGTTGATATTTCTCCTCGTTTTCTTTAACTCATTGTGGGTATCAACCAGCTCTCTTGTAACAAGTCCAGCTAACTTGGTAGCCCGTTCATCGGCCTTGAAGCTGATAAAATCTTGCGCAACAATATTGCTTTTGAGATTTTTCGCCAGCAGATTCAGCTTTTCAACACGCTGGACGGCAGTATCAAAGCTTTGCAAAGCAATATCGATGTCAAGCTCGTCGACTTCACTCTCCACCCATCGCAAGTTTTGCTGTTTACCGTCAACTTCAATCAACATGTCCTTGATATCTGACAATGTTTCCAGCAACTCCGTCTTCTTGAGCAAGCCGGGATCACGAGAAGCGAAGTAGTTGATAGTCTCTTTCGCTTTGTTACTTGTCTCCATCTCTGACCGAAGACTCTTCCGCAGCTCTTCTACGGCTTTGCGAAAGTTCATCATTAAAGTTCCTTTCTCATTATCCTCGGGCTTCTCCGTTCGATAGGTAAAAGATTCTTGGCCAACGCCTCGGATCATGATTGCATCGGCCACTTTATTTCTTCCACTTGGAGCATCGCTGGTCCCGGCTAAGTCGACCATTTCAATGTCTAGCAGCGACCAACATCGATCAGCAACCAGTTTAGACGGGGCTGCCCGAGCATCTGCAGGGTTTCCACCTTCGACCTTTCTCTTCTTTCTGGACGCAACCAGAAGGTGGTCATTCAGCAGAATAATTTGCATAGCACGGCGTGACTTCCATGTTGCATTATCCAATTCGATCCATACACCAGCATTTTGGACAACATGACGACCTGCTATGGCGGGAAGGAATTTTTGGGAACCTTCAACCGTTTTCCACAAAGCCTAGGAATCGTGAGTTCGAGGCCAATTCATCTTGTTCGCTGGGAGCTCACCTGAAGTTGGGAATTCCACAAAGCGGTGCGATCTGCGACGGAACTCCTCCTGTCCTTCTTGCTCAAAGCAGCAGGGAAACCTGAATTAATATCACCTGTGCCATCGGGTCCTTGAGTGGAAGTTGTCCTCAAAGCCGTTGTATTTGCTTTGAGGTCTGACATTAAATTTCGCAATGCCCTCATTTCCCCTTTCAGCTTCTCGGCCTCTTTGCTGATTTTGATAAACTGCGTTCGGTTCTGGTAAACATTCTGCTGTAGATCTGTCGAGGCCCGAACTCGTAAGCTCTTAAGATTCTGTTGGTAAGTATCAATGTCTTGTTCAGATGCGTCACTTAGAACACCCCCGATGTACTGGTCGGGGCGGAGGTGCGGATCACGCAAGGCTTTCTGGTCTACGACGATACCTCCTGGTCGTTTGCTCGGTGATGGACCCCGCTCGCGGTCGGACGCAGGCGCATATTGCTTGGGTAGAGAAGGGACTGAGGGGAGTGGTGTGGATCCAGGATCGAACTCTGACGGTAGGTTGTTGAATCTGGATGAATATCGCCTTTTTACTAGGTCAGACGTCTTGATTGATTGTTAGTACGCTCCATCTAATTCAATAATCTGACCGAAGGCACACCTTTCCGCGCCGTGCCTGTGGAGGAGGCTCTAATGGCGGCTTTCCCCCGTTACTTCTGGGTACCTCTGCTGACGATTGTATAGGCCCCGATATTTGCTTTGGGGCGCTTATTGCTGGGCGGACCTTTCTCTTTGTCCGGAGCGATATGCCCTTGCGATTCTCTTCCGACATGATGCTTTCAAGCCCAGCTTGCGTTGTTCGCTCGAGTGTGGTATGTGGTATGTATGTGCTACGTGGAGTGCGCGACCTCGACAAGACGTTGTAGGATCCCTGTCGAACGGCCGGTACAGCACAGTGCGGAGGATCGGGACTCGGGAAGGAGCCAATTTTTTGAGAAGGCGACGGAACCCCAAAAAACAATCCATGAATCTAAGCTTGCTCTGACCTCACAACCGCGCCGAATTCAATTGTCAGTTCTCACATAACCTCAATCGAACTAGAGTCTGACTGTGCAGGTTTAAGATGGTCCAGACATCCACAATTGTTGCTGCCAGCGTGGGCACAGTTGCAACGGGCATCCTAGGTACGCGATCTCTCTTGAGCTCGAGGGCTTATTGACAATTGAGAACAGCTTATGCTGTCTACTTTGACTACAAGCGCCGCAACGATCCTAATTTCCGGAAGCAACTGAAGAAAGAATCGAAACGTCAAGCCCGAGTCGCGAAGGAGGAGGCGGAAGCCCATTCGGTCCGCCAAAAAGAGGCTATTCGAGCAGCGGTAGAGGATGCAAAAGAGAAGGGGTTCCCTATAGATGTCGAGGAAAGAGAACAGTATTTCATGCAAGAGGTTGCTCACGGAGAGGGGCTGAGTGGTGAAGGTACAGCGCCCAGTTGTAATACATACCCCAGGGGCTAATTTAGAAAGGAACCGATAACGTTGAGGCTGCACTTTGCTTCTACAAGGCATTGAAAGTTTACCCAACACCGTCTGACTTGATAAGTAAGTTCTCCCTGCTTGCTTTACGCCGCCAACGCACCGAGGTATACGCTATGCCAAGCGCGAGACTCTTCAAGTGTGGGCTGAAGACACATGGAGAAAGCGGTAGCTGATCTCGATGCTCTGTAGATATTTATGACAAAACGGTACCCAAGCCCGTTCTCGATATTCTGGCGGAAATGATTGCCTCCGATACAGAACTGAACGTTGGACCGTTTGGTAGCGGCCCCGGGTCTGAGAGAGGTCTGGATTAAGCAGATTGCTATAATGCCTGGTGGCGCTCTCTCCGCTCCCCATCTCTCGAACTATCGGTCCGGCGAATCGATCTCGTGTCTATGCAGCTCTGGATAACAGCCTTGACGGGTAAGGTAGTTAGGGCTAGATGTATATCAGCGGCGCCAACTTCCAATTTCTGTCTACTTGTATGGTACGTGGTGGGCCGTAAAGGCATGGCGGTACCTCTGGCGAGATGTGGAAGGACAATGATCAATATATAGAGAGTTTATGTCCACTTTGGATGCCAGTGAGGTTTCAACCCTTTTGACCAAGTGCCCGGCTCTGTCCTCGGGGCCACCCTCTTTTTTTCACCTCATAGCGCGGGGATTTTGCACAGATCCATGAGTTCTACACAATTGTCGCCCACCGTTTTTGGAGCCATTGCTGCCCCTCTTGTGGGGCGTGCTGGGATCTACCGCTTTATATCTTCACCGCAGATGATAAACGCACGTGCCAAGCCACGTACCTTAGTGCACGCAGGGGGGCCCTGACGCGACTTCCCCTTACGGACCGTGATGAGTCTCAAGAAAGTCAATACCAAACTCCCTCCTCATCGTCGCCCGACTACGATTCCTACAACACCACTCTCTCATCAGCGGACCCTACCTGAACGAGTATGGAACCCGGCCGCGAAACATAATAGAACAACCGCACAACCGCGAAAATGATGGAGAGCATGGTGGCCTCTCCGTTGAGTCCCAACACCAATGGCGGAGATACATTCGCGATAGACTCGACAGTGATTGTCGATTTTGTCACTCGTCTTGTCCAGGTCGCTTTAGGCGCGACGCGGGACGAGTTGGAGAGTGCTGGGAGTCTGTTCTCTCCAGAGTTGAAGTCGCACACCCTGCAGAAATGCTCTCGATTCGCCCTAGAAAACCAAGTGGCACTCTATGTGACCAAGGATTTAGCATCTAGCGGAGGACTGGATGGCATACCTGGTGCATCAGGTAGGCTCTGAAGTTATGCTTGACAGAGTCACAGGCTGATTATATTGTAGATACCATTTCATACAATTACACACTCACTACCGACATCTCCTTATCCTCTTCTACAGTTGCATCTATTGCTATTTTGAAGCGACCGTCCGCTTTGGATCTCGCGGTACCCATAACTTCGCAAGTACAAATTATTAATTTACCAGGCGTTTCTTCCTTGGGAGCTGCCGCAAATGCCCAAAGCGGCCCTTCCATGAGTGCTTTCGAAGTCGTGCACTCCGTTCTGCACTTAGCGCTGGCTCCATACTTCGATGCATATACTAAGACAGCACACACAAGCAATGGAGTACGAGGGAGATCCGACGTGGAGGCGAAGACAGGTATTCCGGTTACGAAGAAGAAGATTGCGGAGCTAGAGCTAGCTTTATTGCATCTTCAGCAAAACATCGAAATACCAGAGTTAATCCTACCACTACACCCCATGATCCAAAATGCCCTCGAGGAGGCCGCAGCCAAGGATACAAAGCCCAAGGCAGATTTCATCCCCACGGCTCTGCTACAAGATAGCACTTTTCTCAACAACCTTCAGGCTATCGTCAATGGCTGGATCAAATCAATCCAGACTATTACGAAAATGTCTAGAGACGCGTCCAGTGGCTCAGCAACACAAGAGATAAACTTCTGGCTTTCTATGGAATCTGCGTTGGAAGGAATCGAGGGCCAGCTTCGAAGTGAAGGAGTATCATTAACAATGGAGATCCTCCGAACTGCTAAACGATTTCAGGCCACAGTCAGTTTTACCGCGGATACTGGTTTGAAGGAGGCTACAGACAAAGTTCAAAAATACAATCAGCTCATGCGTGATTTTCCTCTTGACGAATTATTATCTGCGACTTCTCTACCTAAAATCCAAGATGCTATTGGATTGATTTTCGCACATCTCAATAAGAAGCTGCGGATATGCCCCTACCCCATTCGAAGAGCGCTTCCTTTGGTAGAAGCTATATCGGCTGATCTCGACAACCAGCTGCATTCGTTATTGCATGGGAGAGCCTTGATGCATCTCGACTATCAAGAATTTAAGAATCTTATGGCCACAGCAGACTCTATCTTCAAGGCTTGGGACGAGAATGTGAAGGAGTTTACAAACGTTGCCCGTGAAGTCACTCGGCGGAGAAATGAAAAGTTTATTCCTATCAAGATCTCGCCCAAGCATGCAGACCTTCAAGCTCGATTGAAGTATGTCACCACATTCCGTGATAACCATGAGCAATTGCAGCGTACAATTGTCAATGTATTAGGACCCAAAAGTGGCGATGCAGATGGAGCTACCAATGGTGTAGTGTTAGTCGAGGAGATGGGTGATGTAGACGCCGTCGAGGAAGTTCAACAAGCTTACGCTGCTCTAAATAATGTGGATCTCCTCGATGTGACCCAAGAAGGTACAAGGATTTGGGTCCAGGCCGAAGATACATACAACGAACGCACTACACGAGTGGAAAACTCAATCATTGCCCGTTTACGAGACAGGTTAGCAACTGCAAAAACTGCGAATGAAATGTTCCGAGTATTCTCCAAATTCAACGCTCTATTTGTTCGCCCTAAGATCCGTGGTGCTATCACTGAGTATCAAACACAGCTCATAGATAATGTCAAGCACGATATTTCTTCTTTACATGAACGCTTCAAACAACAGTATGGCCATTCGGAGGCACATGCAATGGCTCAGCTTCGTGACCTCCCTCCCGTGTCCGGAGCTATCATCTGGGCCCGCCAAATTGAGAGACAACTTGACGGATATATGAAGAGGGTTGAGGATGTCCTTGGAAACGACTGGGCGCTTCACGCTGAAGGGCAAAAGCTTCAGAGTGAGAGTAATTTGTTTCGAAAGAAATTGGAGACAAGGCCCATTTTTGAAGCCTGGCTTCACGAAGTCCAGAGAAAACAGATATCTATTGCTGGCCGTCTTTTTAACATCAACAAAATCCGAGCTGCCAACTACGCTCTTGAGTTGGCTGTCAACTTTGATCCTCAAGTCATTGCTCTCTTTAAAGAAACAAGGAATTTGCTGTGGTTAAATTATGCTGTTCCGCATCAAATCAACAACATCTCGAAAGAAGCAAAGCGTGTCTATCCTTATGCAGTCAGTTTAATGGAAACCACACGAACCTTCGCTCAAACTAGTCGTCAAATAGCACAAATGTCTGATGTAGCCATTCTTCTCAGTGGATATCGGAATGATGTACAGACTCTCATCACCAGAGGCGTCCCGTTGAAGTGGGAGTCATTTGTTCATTCATTCGATCTTCATATCAAACAGTCTCACTATCTCACAAATGGTTCAATCGACACCGCAATTGGCGGGCGAAATGAAAGCAAGCATGTACAATTCGTTCGGGAATTTGCTGCCTCGGTTTCTTTGCTACAAAACAAAACTGCCACTCTAGCGACCATCAATGCCACTATTCAGAAGGCACTTTCAGAACTAGGATCCTGTCCTTACGATGCCAATGCTTTCCGGCAACGTCTTGAGACTGTTCAAATGGCTGTTGATCAGCTCAATTTGGAAAATTATGTCAATTTGTCGTATTGGGTTCGAGAGATGAACGGTCGCATCAAGAAAACCTTACTTGTCCGCCTACGACAAGCAATTGCAGCTTGGATTGAGTCCTTTGAGAATGATCAATTGGAGGGCGTTAATGATGATGTCCGTAGAAAGCATCTCAGTGGGATTGCAGAAACCCCAATTAGCAGTGCTCCAACATTAAAGCGACTAGTCCACGAAATATCCATGCGAAATCAAGTCATATATCTGGATCCTCCACTTGAATATGCACGAGCCAGCTGGTTCCTGCAATTACATGATTGGCTTGGAGTCGTATGCAATCTTCGCAAAATCAAAGCTTCGAGATATGAAATGAGCCTTTCAAATGGTGTTGATATAGAAGCTCGATTTACAGATCTTCCTGGATCCTGCACGGATAGTCTTCTTTCTGTCTATACTTCAATTGAGTCGAAGTTGAGCGAGATTAGTGGTTATGTAGACAAGTGGCTACAATTCCAATCGCTCTGGGATTTGCAATCCGAGCAAGTCTATGAGATTCTTGGAGAGCAGCTCTCAAGATGGCTTCAATTATTGCAGGAAATCAGAAAGACTAGGTCGACTTTTGATACCACCGAAGTTAGTCGATCATTCGGCCACCTCACCATCGACTATGATCAAGTTCAAACCAAGGTTAATGCAAAGTATGATCAATGGCAGCACGAAATCCTCACGAAATTCGCAGTACGACTTGGCACGAGAGTTCGTGAAGTATATGCCGAGATTGAAAAGGCAAGAAAGGACCTAGAGGTGCAATCCCTAGAGGCCACGTCCACAGCTCAGGCTGTCCAATTTATTACCATTGTTCAAACCTGCAAGCGAAAAGTCAAGGCTTGGGGACCGGAAGTCGAGATATTCAGGCAAGGCCAAACCGCTCTGGTCCGTCAGCGATATCAATTTCCAACAGATTGGCTTCAGGTTGAACAAGTTGATTCCGAGTGGACTGCCTTGAATGAAATCTTGTCCCGCAAAGCCAAAATCGTTCAAGATCAGACTGATGCCCTTCGCGCTAAAATCACCGCGGAAGATAAGGTTGTTGGGGATAAGATTGCCGAAATCACAAGCCAGTGGAATGAAGAGAAGCCTGTATCTGGAACGATCGCGCCAGAGGTTGCTTCTGCAACCCTTACATCCTTCGAAAACCGGATCACAAAACTACATGAAGAATCGGAAATGGTAGCAAGGGCAAAAGAAGCTTTAGACCTTCCTGCCAGCCCCGATACTGCGCTTGCAGCCATCCTAGAGGAGGTCCAAGATTTCAAATCTGTATGGGCTTCATTGTCTACCATTTGGAAGAGCTTAAACGAGCTTCGAGACTTGCAGTGGAATAACGTTGTACCCCGAAAATTGAGAACTCAGCTTGACGGCCTCATCAAGATGACAAGGGAGATGCCGAGTCGTATGAGACAATACGCTGCTTTCGAACATATCCAGAATGTTCTCCGCCAATTCCTTAAGGTCAACTCAATCCTGACGGATCTTAAATCTGAAGCCATACGCGAACGCCATTGGAAAGCCATCTTCAAATCACTTAAACCAGGCCACAGATATACTCCGAGCTCGATGACTCTTGGGGTTGTGTGGGACTTGAACTTAGCTGCAAGTGAGAAGATCATTAAAGATATCATTACCCAAGCGCAAGGAGAGATGGCGCTGGAGGAATTCTTGAAACAAGTCACAGAAACTTGGAAAAGTTATGAGCTCGATCTGGTGAACTATCAGCAAAAATGCAGACTTATTCGGGGCTGGGATGACCTCTTTGCAAAGTGTAGTGAAAACCTAAACTCCTTGCAAGCGATGAGGCATTCTCCATACTACAAAGAATTCGCGGAAGAGGCTTCAGGCTGGGAGGATAAGCTCAACCGTGTCCACGTTCTCTTTGATGTCTGGATTGATGTTCAGCGACAATGGGTGTATCTGGAAGGCGTTTTCACTGGTAATGCAGACATCAAACATTTGCTCCCCGTTGAATCGTCCCGATTCCAGAACATCAATTCGGAGTTTTTCGCTGTCATGAAGAAAGTGTACAAGCAGCCATATGTTCTCGAGGTTTTGACTATTACGGGCGTACAGAAGTCTCTAGAGCGCCTCGCTGATTTGCTCAATAAGATTCAAAAAGCCCTTGGTGAGTACCTGGAGCGTGAGCGTGTCTCGTTCCCCAGGTTCTACTTTGTCGGTGACGAGGATCTACTCGAAATCATTGGAAACAGCAATGATACTCTCCGAATCGCCAAACACTTCAAGAAGATGTTTGCTGGCTTATCGGGCCTTATCATGGATGAAGATCATTTGATTTCAGGTTTCACATCAAAGGAGGGAGAAGAGGTCAGATTGAAGAAGGAAATCTCGCTCATCAAAACCCCAAAGATCAACGATTGGCTCGCTTTATTGGAAAGCAGCATGAAATCTACACTCGCGGAGTTGCTGGCCGAAGCAATTGCCCAATATGAACCACTATTCATGGCTCAAGAGGTGGATCAACCTTCCCTCAACGAATACATTGCCGCCTTCCCGAGTCAAATTGTCGTTCTAGCCACCCAGGCAGTCTGGACTGGTGCCGTGGATAAGGCCCTTGAGGCTGGTGGATCAACTTTACCATTCCTTTTTGAGCAAGAGGTTAAAGTTCTCCGCCTTCTTGCATCAACAGTTCTCGGCGATCTCGACCCAATTCAGCGGAAACGTTGTGAGCATCTCATTACCGAATGTGTACATCAACGAGATGTGATTGAGAAGCTGATTAAACTCAATGCAAGTAGCCAAAATCATTACATGTGGTTGCTCCAAATGCGATATGTCTACACTCCTGAAGGTGACTTCCCTCAGCGTTTGTACATCAAAATGGCGAATGCCAAGCTCAACTATGGATTCGAATATCTGGGTGTCGCAGAACGCTTAGTTCGAACTCCTCTTACCGATCGTTGCTTCTTGACACTGACTCAAGCACTTTGTCAGCGACTCGGTGGGTCACCATACGGCCCTGCGGGAACTGGTAAAACAGAAACAGTCAAAGCATTAGGTGTGCAACTTGGACGGTTTACACTGGTCTTTTGCTGTGATGACACCTTTGATTTCCAGGCAATGGGTAGAATTTTCTTGGGTATTTGCCAAGTTGGAGCATGGGGATGTTTTGATGAGTTCAATCGACTGGAAGAGCGGATTCTATCTGCCGTCTCTCAACAGGTCCAAAATATTCAGCTCGGCTTGAAACAAGCTATGGAGGACGAAAAGTCTCAGATTGAGCTTGTCGGTCGTCAACTTCGTGTCAATGAAAACACGGGTATCTTCATCACTATGAATCCTGGTTACGCTGGCCGTTCAAATCTGCCAGACAATCTTAAGAAGCTCTTCCGAAGCATCGCTATGACAAAGCCTGACAAAGAGCTCATTGCGGAAGTTATGCTTTACTCCCAAGGTTTCAATCAAGCGAAGCAGCTCTCCAAGCAAACCGTTCCCTTTTTCGACAGCTGTGCTACCAAGCTCTCAAAGCAAGCTCATTACGATTTCGGGCTTCGTGCCCTCAAGAGCGTTCTAGTTAGTTCTGGTGGTCTCAAACGTGCTCGCCTTAACAGCACTGGTGGTGATCTTGGCCTAGAGGAAGAAGTAGAACCTCAGATTATCGTGCAGAGTGTTCGTGAGACTATTGCTCCCAAGTTGATCAAGAGTGATGTGGAAATCATGCGATCAATCGAGGCCGAATCATTCCCAGGTGTAGAGTATATTCCTGCTAGTCTTGAGAAGCTTCAAGAAACAATTCTCAAAATCGCAGCTGAAAGACATCTTGTCGTCAACGAAACCTGGATGACGAAGATTCTCCAGCTTTACCAGATTCAAGGTATCCATCACGGTGTGATGATGGTTGGAAATTCCGGATCTGGCAAATCAGTTGCTTGGAAGCTCTTACTTCAAGCCTTACAACAGGTTGAAGGGACTGAAGGAGTCTGCCATATTATTGACTCTAAGGTCATGTCAAAGGAGGCGCTTTATGGTAACCTAGATTCAACAACACGTGAATGGACCGATGGTCTCTTCACAAGTATTCTTCGTAAGATCGTAGACAACCTACGTGGTGAGGAAACAAAGAGACATTGGATTGTCTTCGATGGTGATGTAGATCCTGAATGGGTTGAGAATTTGAACAGTGTCCTTGATGACAACAAGCTCTTGACCCTTCCCAACGGAGAACGACTCAACCTACCGCCAAATGTTCGCATCATGTTTGAAGTTGAAACCCTGAAATATGCGACCCTTGCTACCGTCAGTCGTTGTGGAATGGTGTGGTTCAGTGAAGATACTGTCACAGCAAAGATGATGGTCTCCAATTATCTTGATTCCTTGCGGGTGGTCGCTTTCGAAGATTTGGACGAAGACGCGGTCACAACAGGTCAGACAGCAGCCAAAGCCCTCGAAATCCAAGCTCAAGTGGCAAGTCAACTCGATGGGTTTCTCAACACCGAGGACTTCATCTCTATGGCTTTGGAGCGTGCTGAAGCCTATAACCACATCATGGAGTTCACCGTGGCGCGGGTTCTTAGCACTCTTTTCTCTCTTCTCAACAAATCTGTCAGAGATATCATCGAGTACAACTCTCAACATGTTGACTTCCCGCTGGAACTAGATCAGATCGAATCCTATGTTGCTAAGAAACTTCTTTTAGCTTTAGTGTGGTCGTTGACTGGTGATTGCCCTCTGGGAGATCGTAAGTTATTTGGTGATGTCTTGGGCAGCCTTGCAACTTTTGGTTCTCCGATCCTCGGGGACAGCTCCTCTCTCATCGACTACGACGTCACATTGCCCAAGGCTGAATGGTCCTCGTGGCAAAATGAGGTGCCCACCATTGAGGTCAACACTCATTCCATTACGCAGACGGATGTAGTCATTCCAACCCTGGATACTGTTCGCCATGAAGATGTCCTATACTCTTGGCTCGCTGAGCACAAGCCTCTTCTTCTGTGTGGACCTCCTGGTTCCGGAAAGACCATGACACTTTTCAGCGCTCTTCGAAAGCTTCCCAATATGGAAGTTGTAGGCCTAAATTTCTCTAGCGCTACAACTCCAGACTTGCTCATCAAGACATTTGAGCAATATTGCGAGTACAAGAAGACCTTGAACGGAGTTATGCTGTCACCAACACAGATTGGACGCTGGTTGGTCATCTTCTGTGACGAAATCAACTTGCCCGCCCCCGATAGATATGGAACTCAAAGAGCAATCTCCTTCTTACGACAGCTAGTGGAACAGAATGGGTTCTGGAGAACATCTGACAAGACATGGGTTACTCTCGACCGTATTCAATTCGTCGGCGCTTGCAACCCTCCAACGGATGCTGGCCGAACTCCCATGGGAGCCCGTTTCTTACGTCATGCTCCATTAATCATGGTTGATTATCCTGGAGAGCTTTCTCTTCAGCAAATTTATGGCACATTCAACAGCGCTGTACTAAAAATTATTCCATCATTGAGAGGCTACTCCGACCCACTAACGAAGGCCATGGTTCAATTTTACTTAGAGTCTCAACAAAGATTCACCACAAAAATTCAGCCTCATTATGTCTACAGTCCTCGTGAATTGACAAGATGGGTACGAGGTATCTATGAGGCAATTCGACCACTCGAAACTCTGTCAATTGAGGGGCTCATCCGCATCTGGGCTCATGAAGCTCTTAGATTATTCCAAGATCGTCTTGTCGCTGAGGACGAGCGAAAGTGGACCAATGATGCTGTCCGTCGAATTGCGCTCGACTTCTTCCCGGGTATCGATGAAGAGAAGGCTTTGGGCGGACCCATATTGTTCTCCAACTGGTTATCCAGGAACTACGTTCCAGTTGATCGAGAGCAACTGCGTGAATTTGTCAAAGCCCGACTAAAGACTTTCTGTGAGGAAGAGGTTGATGTGCCCCTAATCTTATTCAACGATGTTCTCGAACATGTCCTTCGAATTGATCGTGTCTTCAGACAGCCGCAGGGTCATTTGATCTTGATTGGAGTGAGCGGAAGTGGAAAGACGACACTGTCCCGCTTTGTTGCTTGGATGAACGGGTTGAAGGTCTTCCAAATCAAGGTCCATGGAAAATACTCCGCAGAGGATTTCGATGAAGATTTGCGTGATGTGTTACGTCGCTCTGGCTGTAAGGGTGAAAAGGTTTGCTTCATTATGGACGAGTCGAACGTACTTGATTCAGGTTTCCTGGAGAGAATGAACACTTTGCTCGCCAATGCAGAGGTCCCCGGTCTCTTCGAGGGTGATGAGTTCGCCGCCCTAATGACTGCTTGTAAAGAAGGTGCCCAACGTCAAGGTCTTTTGCTAGATTCTCAAGAAGAGCTCTATAAGTGGTTTACTCAACAAATCGTCAAGAACTTACATGTCGTCTTCACAATGAACCCTCCTGAGGATGGACTATCGTCAAAAGCAGCAACCAGTCCTGCATTGTTCAATCGTTGTGTCCTCAATTGGTTCGGAGACTGGTCTGACCAAGCTCTCTTCCAAGTGGGCACTGAGTTGACTCAGTCTGTGGATCTTGATCGACCTAATTTCACAGCTCCCGATAGCATTCCAGTGGCATACAGAGATCTCAATCTCCCAGCATCACATCGCGAGGCCGTCATCAATGCCATGGTCTACATTCACTACTCGCTTCAGCGAATCAACATCAAACTTCACAAACAGCAAGGTCGTGTTACATACCTTACTCCTCGCCATTTCTTAGACTTTGTTGCACAATATGTCAAACTATACACCGAAAAACGAGAAGATCTCGAGGAACAACAACGTCATCTCAATGTCGGTTTAGAAAAGCTTCGGGACACTGTCACCAAGGTGTCAGAGCTTCGAATCAGTCTTGCACAGAAGAAAGATCAGCTTGAGCGTAAAGACGCAGAGGCAAATGAAAAGCTACAACGCATGGTAGCAGACCAGCGAGAAGCCGAACAGCGCAAAACCACGTCCTTAGAAATCCAGGCCGCTCTCGAAATCCAAGAAACTGAGGTTGCTCAGCGTCGAGAATTAGTCTTGAATGACTTAGCCAATGCAGAACCAGCTGTCGCTGAGGCTCAGAAAAGCGTTAGCAACATCAAGAGACAACATCTTACCGAAGTACGATCTATGGGAAATCCTCCCCAGGGTGTTAAGCTTGCGCTTGATTCTGTTTGTACTCTCCTGGGACACAGAGTTGATAGCTGGAAGACTGTTCAAGGAATCATCAGGAAGGATGATTTCATTGCAAGTATTGTCAATTACGACAACGAGAAACAAATGACCAAGAATCTCCGTATCAAGATGAGAAATGAGTATTTGTCGAATGATGATTTCACCTACGAGAGAGTCAATCGTGCCAGTAAAGCCTGTGGTCCCCTTGTCCAATGGGTACAGGCCCAGGTCAATTACTCCGAGATTCTTGACCGTGTTGGTCCCTTGAGAGAAGAGGTCGGGGCTCTAGAGGAGCAGGCTCTTCAGACAAAAGCTGAGGCACAGGCTGTTGAGAACACAATCAATGCTTTGGAGCAGAGTATTGCTACATATAAGTCCGAGTACGCTCTCCTCATCGCTGAGACACAAGCTATCAAATCGGAGATGGCAAAGGTGCAATTTAAGGTCGATCGTAGTGTGCGTCTCTTAGATAGTTTGTCTTCTGAGCGAACTCGTTGGGATGAGGGAAGCAAGTCTTTCAAGACGCAAATCGAGACACTCGTTGGTGATGTGTTAGTCGCCGCTGCTTTCTTAGCATACAGTGGACTTTATGATCAACAATTCCGAAAGAACATGATGGAAGATTGGCTGCACCAACTGCTTCTCTCAGGTATTAGCTACAAGCAGCTCAACCCTGTAACTGAATACCTTTCTACAGCAGATGAGCGCTTGGCATGGCAAGAGAACTCGCTACCTGTGGATGATCTATGCACAGAGAATGCTATCATTCTTCAACGATTCAACAGATATCCTTTGATCATCGATCCTTCTGGTCGTGTCACCGAATTCCTCAAGAAGCAAAATAAGGATCGACGTTTGACCGTGACAAGTTTCTTGGATGACTCATTTACGAAGCAACTGGAAAGCTCACTGCGTTTCGGTAATCCAATTCTCATTCAAGATGCGGAGTTCTTGGATCCAATTCTCAACCATGTCCTCAACAGGGAGTACCAAAAGACCGGAGGACGTGTTCTCATTCAACTCGGAAAACAAGAGATCGATTTCTCGCCATCCTTCAAGATTTACCTTTCAACTAGAGATCCCTCTGCAACTTTCGCACCAGATGTCTGCAGTCGAACAACATTTGTCAATTTTACTGTCACTCAAAGCAGTCTCCAGACCCAGTCCTTGAACGAAGTCCTGAAATCAGAGCGCCCAGAAGTTGATGCACGACGATCAGATCTCATCAAGGCACAGGGTGAATTCAGAATCCATCTCAGACAACTCGAAAAGAAGCTACTTCAAGCTCTGAATGAGTCTCGCGGAAATATCCTTGATGATGACAATGTTATTGAAACACTAGAAACCCTCAAGAAAGAAGCGGCCGACATCTCAACTAAGATGAGCAATACTGAAGGTGTTATGGCTGAAGTCGACGAGATCACCCTTCAGTACGACATTATTGCAAGATCATGCAGTGCAGTATTTGCAGTATTAGAGCAGCTTCACTATCTCAACCACTTCTATCAATTCTCACTTCAGTATTTCCTTGACATCTTCCACTCGGTACTTTACAATAACAAGCGTCTCGCAGCAGAGATAAACCACAATATTCGCCGGGACATTATTATCGAAGATTTGTTCGTCACCACCTACCAACGTACAGCTTTAGGTCTCCTTCAGAAAGATAAGATAACTTTCGCTATGCTTCTTGCGCAAGCCGCACCATACAAGATGGACAAGACTCTTATTGACGTTATTCTTGATGAAACCATTGGAGGAGCTGATGTCTCCACGGAAACTGACATGCGAGAAAAGTCGTTTGCTAGAGCATCAAAAATTCCCGTACTTAAGGGCAAATTGGACGAAGTGTCCTCTGATTCTTGGGATCGATTCCTCACCGAAGAAACTGGAGAACTCCATGTCCCTAAAATTTGGGACGACAGCATTGAACCACGGGACCAACAACTCCTCTCACTGCTCCTTGTCAAATTATTCCGTCTCGATCGTTTCGTTCCCGCAGCTGAACGATTTGTCACAATAGTTTTTGGATCTGACCTTCTCGATACTACCGAGGACCTGGCACAAACAGTCGAACAAGTCTTAGCAAGCCAACCAATTGCATTATGTTCAAGTCCTGGATTTGACGCTAGTTACAAAGTCGAAAACCTTGTTGCAAGATCTCGTACAACTTGTACCAATATTGCCATGGGATCGAACGAAGGATTAGCTAGCGCCGACAAAGCTATCAGCAATGCAGCTGCCAATGGATCATGGGTACTTGTCAAGAACGTACATCTGGCGCCAACCTGGTTGCAAAGTCTCGAGAAGCGTATGGACTCTCTCAAACCCCATGCTAGCTTCAGACTGTTCTTATCAATGGAATCGAGCCCCAAGATTCCGGTTAATCTCCTCAGAGCTTCGCGTGTGTTGATGTACGAGCAACCAGCGGGAGTCAGAGCCAACATGAAAGACTCGATGGCGTCTCTACATAACCGAGCCACGAAGAACCCCGTCGAGAGAACCAGACTATATCTTCTTCTGTCGTTCTTACATGCCGTTGTCCAAGAAAGATTGCGTTATGCTCCAACCCTGGGGTGGAAGGGTTTCTGGGAATTTAATGATAGTGATGTAAGAAGCTGTACTTTTATGAGTGAATTATGCTAATTGCCAAATCAGTATGAGTGTTCTGCTTTCATCATCGATACCTGGGTCGAGGCTGTTTCCTTGGGCCGCACAAATGTTGCACCCCAGAATTTGCCATGGGAGATGCTTCGCACATTGATCATCGAAACGTACGGTGGAAAAATCGACGATGAGGGTGATTTCGCACGCCTTACACAGTTGGTCAACTCATTCATGACACCTTTGGCTTATGACATCGGACACAAGCTTGTAGAAGGCGTTACTGGAACTGGCATCCAAGGAGTTGGAGATGGTAGTCTCGTCGTGCCCAGTGGAACCTCGCTCAAGGACTTCAACCTATGGATTCAGAAGCTACCAGAGCGAGAACCTCCAACGTATCTCGGCCTACCACCAAATGCAGAGAAGTTACTTCTCGTCGGCCATGGCCTCAGCATGATCCAGAACGTAGGGAAGATTTCGGAGTTGTTGGATGAAGGAGAACAGTTAATGGTGGAAGCTTAGATAGATAGATGTTTCTATTATGTAAGAGAAGTGAGATAGTTGCTTTCGTATTCATAGATGATAGGGAGGATTTGGCGTACGTTTGATAGATGGGTTTTTATTCCGCATTGCTAGCGAGCGAGCGAGTGGGCTTTGGGACTGGGATTGAGATCTTGTCATTATACCCTGTCCAACGAATCGGACTTCAAATTGCTTCCTTTTGTAGAGTAGTGGTAACATAGTGAATTCTTGTGTCAATGAACTTATCTATACCCTATCGTGTGATGATCATGATCATTAGTCCTCGTTCGAATACCATATCAGAATGTCAGTTAGGCGTTCGTAGCCTTTTCTTTGATTGCCTTCTGGATGATAAAAGTGGTATGCAGAGTTCATGATTCAGATAGGCCATATCTAATCAGATTAACATCTGACGCTCCAAGATATCCCGTTATAGCGTGGAATCATGGCATTTGAGTTTAGGGTTATTTGAAGGCTGGGATGTCCCTCATGGTTCCTCAGGAAGTTTTCAACTTTACTGACCGGTCGGACGCATTATTACTGGTTTCTTTAACATTACCAATACATTGGACTTCAGATAAACAGACCCGAACAAGGAATCACACTTTTACATCACCACAGCCAGCTGTTTAGATAGTAACCAGAGCTTATGTCATGACTTCATTCCATTCCTATCTCAAAGACAATGTAACATGGTTAAAAGCGCCATGAACCGGTTAACAGCTAGTATTCAGGTATCTTCATTAACCCTTCTCAAATCCCACTTCCCACAATCCCGCTCCCGCTTCCTACTTATGTAAAGTGTGCCTGCCCCATTGCTAAAACCAGCCAAACACCTGAAACAACCTAACGAAACATTGGTGAAAAGAGGACTGCACACATCCTTATTATACAGAATGTCATTGTCCATCTGCTAGGCGTAGCTAATCTCGAGGATCGGGCATCCGAATGTGATTTGTACATGTTGATCGAACTAGATTTACAGAGAAACCTCAAGGGTTGCTTTTGGTAGCTGCCAAAACAGCATCGAACCCATAGATGGGTCGTCCTAATCGCTTCAAACTAAAAATGACCTAGAATGTTATCAGTTGAAGTTGTGACAATTTTGGAGGGGTAGAGACTTACATCTGTTACTGTGATGGTCTTTCTCTTGCTATATTCACATATAGTTGCACAATCTCTCAATATCTAGGGCTATTAGTTTGGCCCAGGTATTGAGATAAGGCTACCATACCAGTTCCAGTCTGGCTTTCAACACATTTCTCACTTCATCATAGATTCCTGTGCTAATCCGTTTAACTCCTCCGCGTCTAGCCATTCGTCTGTTATATGATCGCATTAGTGATTGTTCCATGGCTTCGACAAGGTTTTTGCATGCGAACGAACCGGATATCTCCTTTAGCTATTACGCAGACCTTTGTTAGCAAAAGTACTAATTAAAATAACAGCTCAGTTTTACTTACTCACACCCCGAATGTTGTCTTTGAGAATCTTCCTGTGTCTCCTAAATCAAAGTGTTAGCCATTTTCCTCTAAAAGATATTGAGCCTGTACTTCAAGGTCTTGTTCCCAATCCCCTTTCCACCTTTTCCTTTCCCCAGACCACCCGGAGTAGAGCTAGGTCCAGCGATTGATTTACCGGCAACCTGACCCGTCCTGCGGGCCATGTTGGGTGCAACCCGTGCCTTTGGCAGTGAAGACATCGATTCCCTCGCCATCATTCAAGTCGGTTTGTTGACTTCGTCGCGTTCGGAGGAGATGGTGGAGTTGGTAGAGTTAGAGTTGGCTAACGCGCCGAGCGAAATCAGGTGCTATCGTGTTGAGGGGAGGAGGTTTCGCCAAGTTCATGGATTATGTAAGCGGGATGATTATTCGTCTCCAAAGCTGAGTAGAATCAAAGGTGAAAAGGATAATATCGTTTGTGATACATAGTGAGGCGACTCTTGGGAAAATTTCTGTGACCTTCATCTTGTTATAGGCGACCCAGTGGATCTTTAGTTGTTTCCAGTTTGCTTTCACTTAGAAGCTGATACCTTCCCTCACTTGCTTTTATTTTTTAGCTCAATTAATTCATTAGCCCTTCCAAAAGTAGCACGAGAAACCTCTCGGAGCGTTACACTTTATGCCACCTTATCAGAGCAACAAATCTGAAAATCCATCCAGCCGTATATGGTTACCACAACCACTGTCCGCTACCACATATGTTGGCTTGGCCGTTGGTTGCATCTTGAGGATTTTCCTAGTTGTATACTATCAACCTATAGATATCAACATCTTTATTCTAGCACCGACTCAATAGGCTAAAATTTGTGATTAGAAGTGCACTTGTGGGACTCATCCACGATAAGACTATGACTTCGCCCAGCATTTCTTATGACAATGGGAAGTTAACCATGCTTATGAGCTCTGATGCAGATAGTTTGAACGGCATAGTAGAAATGTTCCACGAAACATGGGTCCAACTGTGAAAGTTGTGGTTGGTGCATTTCTTCCAATGGCCAAGCTGGCTGGATTTGGCCCTTGCCGCTTTTTTTGATATTTCGTAGGTATTGAGCTTCGTTGTCCGTTTCTCTGAAACTAACATATCTACCAGTATGTTCTTACATGAGCCGCTTTGTTGCAAGACGATTGGGACCCCGACAAAAAGCATGGAACAATGCAACGCAAAGTCGTGTAGCGGCTATAAGCGCAATGTTAGGTTCGGTGAAAATGATTAAAATGCTTGGGTTTCAACAGCTTCTATCCTACCTCATCCAAGAGCTTAGAAAGGAGGAACTCGTGGCAGCATCAAAACTAAGATGGGTAATGCTGTATTGAAATGCTTCCGGTTCGTCACAAGCTCGAGTTAGCTACCTTTTCGACCCCAAACTAACATTACCGTAGCTAATGCACTTGGAAGATTCTCTCCAGTAATCATGTTGGTCACCTATGCAGTTATATCAGCGGCTCATAGTCGTAGTCTAGACACGGAAACTACGTTCACCACAGTGGCTATTTTAAGCATGGTGACGCATCCTGCAAACATGGCCATGACAATTGTACCAAGTATTATTACCTCTTTTGCTGGATTCGATATGATTCAGACATTTTTGCTGGTGTGAGACCAATTGTTCTCTTAGACGAGGTCACTTTCTCCCTCGATTATCCTACGGAATCAGCGATCCATGCCATCATTAACGAAGAGTTCACAGAGAAAGGCCATACCATGATAATTATTACGTATAGGCCTAGCGTTCTCGCTGAGCATACTAAGCCTTGAAGGGATATAGCGGCATTGATGGGAGAGGGTCGATTGCAAGAGCACATTAAAGACCTAATGCCGATGTCATTTAAGACCCTTGGGGAGACCAGATAGAGTTGCATCTAGATAAAGCCTTGTTGTCTTTCAGGCGCAACAAATTTACAGCCTAGTCTGAACTTCCTGAGATTGAGGAGCTGTGACATTTCCACCATACTGAAACACCCAACCAGCATCCCACATATTCTTTCCCACCAATGCATTGAATCCTTAAGAATCCGTAGAATCCTGAAAAGTGGACACAGTAGAACTCGAGCGTCGAGAATGACCGCCAAGGCCATATACTGAAATCTGCGACCAATCACTCCCCAAATTCCAAGAACTTGCCGGAAGCTGCTGGTCTTTGGTCTTTGCTTTGTATTCGATTGTAATTCATCAGTCCAATCCCCCTTCTTGCTTATTGGAAACGCAAAATAAGCAACACGACGCTATGTTGTCGACTCATGGAGGGTTTCCACCGTAAGCTTACGTCTTCTGATTATTAACCAAAGCTTGATCGTCCCAAAAATGCTAGAATCGTTCGGGTCCTTAGCACATTTTCGACCCGATAGGCCTAGAAACTATCAAAGTTGTACAATAATTACCTGACTCGATAGTTTACCAGGTACCGTGTTTTCTGATTCTCTTCCTATCAAGCGTGTTGCTAGCTCCTTTGCCTGTTAATTTCCTTTTTTCGTAATATACTAAGCTCTCCCGAGAACTAGGGAGCCTAGTTTCAACATAAAATCATCGTGCATAGCGCTTCAGAAAATAAAGCTGATAGAATCCGCGCAATCCAACACTCAACACCCATAACCCATCAAGTTCCCCTCACCAACCTACTAAAGTTTTCATTAAAGAAGCTCTCAACTATTACCTAACTAGAACCCACAACCCCCCTGAAAGCATTATAATCCCAAATTACCTCCCTCTCCCACAATAAAACTGGCCTGCTGGCCCAATGGCAAGGCGCTTGACTACGAATCAAGAGATTGCAGGTTCGATCCCTGCGTAGGTCACTACAAATATTTCCAATATTTTTTTTCATTTCTTCATTGCCTACCCATCTCGGTAAAAAAAAAAAACTTTTTTTCCAAGTTTTTACCTTTGAGACGGGAGATTCGGGATATTGATTTTTTTTTTATGGACATATGGAAGTCATGGCTTATGATAGCGAGAGCAACATGGGTGAACCTTGTTTTCTCGTTTAATTGTCTACCTTAATATTTGATCTTAAATAAAACCTTAAAAATTCGGTTTTGTCCGCTAAGTTCCCAGTGTTAATTTCCCTTTACCAATGTTATTCTCATAACTTCGGGGCTTTCTCCCGCATCATGGTTTACCTTATTAATGACGATATATGGTGACCTCTTAATAAATTTACAGAATTTATTAAGCAACTTTGCCATCAGATTTTCACTCCAAGACGTTCGGATAAGGAAGTAAACAAGCTTCGCTTAGCTTGCATTCTACTCAGCCACCTCCTCCTCACATGGTAGGCACATTATCAGATCTGCTTTACCAGATTCCCGGAATCCCGAGCCTCAAGACAGCGACGCCGCCTTAAAAAAAGATCTTATGATTTATTACCTTATACATATGCAATATGCAATACAACAAACCACAGGGGGTAAGCTTCCAACCATACCTATTCAAAATGTAAAGTAGTGTCAAAAGAGTATGCAAGTGTGAAGTGATATATAATTAGAATCTTCTGATCTCGACACTCTATTATTACGCGCTACTGGGGCCTGACGTATTATGCGCTACCTAAGTATGCAATGGTACCCAACGAGTGTGCTGCCTCTCTCCTAAACGCCGTGCATGAAAAACACTAACTTCAAGCCGCTGCTGTACGGAGTATAAACGCTGCCCAACTCATTACTCGATCGCTGAAATGAAGGTCGCTTCTGCGAAGAGCAATCCTTCTTCGTTAACTTCTTCGTCGCCAATCTTCATCTTAAGTGTCATAGGCTTGCTACGCGGACAGTACTATTAGGCAATTAGTTTTGAGCCCACGGCTAAGATTGAAAAGAGCTTACCTGGTAGATATATGGTTTGGTTCCTGCTGCTGCAGCGACAATGGTCTTGATGAAACCAGGAACTTCGGCCATGACATCGATTCTGTCTAGCCTTTCCTCTAAGTCCGCCTCAATCTCAGCGTGGACTGTCTTTCCATCTTTCGTTTTTCCGTTCCACTCAAACTTGACAGCCTCTGGCTCGGGCCAATCGTTGACCACATCGTCCTTAATCTTAGTATGTGTCGCAGAATTGAATGGTCCAGCAGCAATGATTTCCCCATCCTTCACAATTCCACCAACATTTACAATTGTCGTACCATATGAAGGTGGTGTTGTATACTCCATCATAACCGCAGAGTATTTTGGACCTTGATAATTAACGTAGTTCCATCTTGCTGCTGCGTGATGTGGTTTCATGCCCTGCAGAGCGTGAATGAAAATTCCCTTTCCCTTGAAATCAATCGGTCCATCTTCAGTTGTGATTGTTCCCTCGACTAAATTCCTTGGCCAGAATGCATGCCTCATTAATCCCCAAGGTGCGGCCGGATCCGTACCGAAATAGGTCTTGCCGTCATTCCCGACCTGAAACCCTGGCGCAGTACGCTTCATTGAGAGGTTGACAATAGTGGCTTCATTAGTCAAAGACTTGACGGTGAATGTTGTGTTATCCTCAGAAAGTTCGATTGCGCAGTTATCCGCATAGAAATTTGTTTTGTCCTCGCTGAATTCGGGGTTGGTGAGTGGGTCTGACGACCAGATGAAAGGTCGTTTGTCGCCCTTCGGGTAGAAGACTTTGCAGTTGAACTGGCATGTCGTCCGGATTCCACTATGATAATGTCAGCTTCCATACTATCCGTCCTTTCCTGGGATCCGTACGCTACATTGTTATATATCATCTGGGCGAATCCGATGTATCCATTATCTGCATACAGGTAGAAGATTTGGTTCTCGACATTTGTTGATTCCATAACATCCCATGCCATGTTATCCCTCGAAAGCTCTGTGTATGGGGTAGTTTCAGCCTGGACAGCTACAGAGTGGACTGCAGCTGGGCCATAGATCGGCTCCTGCGTGCCTGCCACATTGGCGAGTCTGTCCGCAAAGTCATGTTAGGGATATCTTTGAAGGTGGCAGAGAGGCAGATAGCTTACTGTTGTTTTGCCCAGCTGAACATTTTGAAAGCGTGTTCTGTACGTGATTTCTTGTTGGGAGTTGTGGAGGGCGATGGGGTAAAGCGACGAGAGGAAATTCGCGGTGTTTTCTCAGACCCCGCCTCGCTTGCCTCGTTCTTGCCTTACTACGTCAACAGGGGTGAGTTTAGCATGGGCGCTTTGCAACGACATCGCTGTATTAACACCCATCATGAAGACCACTTCTGTCACCGCTTCAAGTCAGGGCCAATCCTAGCGATGTATTGAGTGGCATTTTATCGGTTTTTAGTCAACCAGAAGGCCATTGTGTAAAGCTTGACTTCAGGGGTGTGTCATCGAGTCAGGCAGTAGGAATGTTCCTTTTCCCTTCTCCCCCATCTTTCCGCATGGATGATGCTTCCTCGTTACTTTAATATACGCCACGGCCATGGATCTTTCAGCTTTCCTGACACTTGAAGGCAACAGATGGCAGTGGCTCCCCTTCCAAGTGATCGAGTCCTCTGGTATAAATTTAGGCTTGGCAGGCCATCTCGAGATCACATCCGGTCTTTTATGGAGAAGCGATCTTTCGGAACAGGGTCATATTCCTCGGCTGTTAAAAACCTTATTGATGTCGGCTAAGGCGCACTTTGTTGCCCATTATGGCAAGGACCTTCCAAATTTTGGTTTGGTAGCAAGATATAAGTTCGTGCTGCTAGTTTTATAACGAAAGGCTTTCTTAGCGCCCAGACTTCTATGCAGTATTCTACTTTATTCTTACCGTCGCAAGTCATCAGTAAATCTACTCCTGTATTCGAGCTCCTCCTTAATAAGCTTCTACGATTCATTCGGCTGGAATCCAATTTAGGACACATCTTTATCTCAGTATTCCTTTGCAAAATAAGTACAGCAAGCTGTGAACATTTTCTGTCTTCTTGTCACTACCTGCTTGCCCTTTCAATTTTAAGGCTATCTATGCAAATCATTCATGGCAGCATGTGTTTCGATATCCATACTAAAGGCCCGAATGAGTCTCATCTATGTTACAATTTCTAGAACAAGCGTGGGGTTTGTTTATTTTGAGGAAAATTAAGGCTTCTGGAACCTGCGTGAAAAATGGAAAATCAAAGAAACAGGGAAATTCAGGTTGATGGATTTATATTGCTTTAGACCTCTAAGATGCGAGAGTCATATCATTTCCTCAAGACGCCGACGGTAGGGTCTTCAATGGTGGCCTTTAGTAGCGAAGGGTCGATGGATGGGGTGTATTGTATGGTCAAAAAATTTCTCTGAGGATTAGAGACCTATTGTTTGTAAAAGCAAGATCTTTCTCCGACATGATGATAACCTCCAATTTTTATCTACAAATCTACAAACCTGCTACTCCTCCCAAGTTACCAAATGTACCCAAGTCTCTTGAGGTAAAGTCCATGAACACACGTATCACGTGCTCCTCTCGCACCGATGCCTGATCCTCATTCAGGCCACCAAAAATTTATATCCCCTCCACCTCCATCACACTCTCCCATCTGCAATTGCACTTCACCACAACACAATATGTCTAAAGCGCGCGCAGCAACAGATCAAGTCGTGAAGTTGATTGTGGGAGCTGGCCAGGCCAGTCCCAGTCCTCCAGTCGGTCCCGCATTAGGTAGTAAAGGTGTGAAATCCATGGATTTCTGCAAGGTACATAACTCCCTTCACCTCACCCATTGACCTCTCAATCCCCCCCGATCTCTCCCCAGCCACCCTCTAACATACACAAAGGAGTTCAACGCCCGCACAGCACACATGGAAGTCGGAGTCCCCACTCCCGTCCGCGTCACAGTCCGTCCCGATCGAACATTTCATTTCGAAGTCCGAACTCCAAATACATCTTGGTTATTATTGAAAGCAGCACAAGTGGAGCCTAAGAAGGGGAAGCTGAAGGGGAAGAGTGGGAGCGAGATTGTCGGAACGATTAGTTTGAAACATGTTTATGAGATCGCGAAGATTAAGCAGAGTGAATTGAGGTTGAGTGGGTTAAGTTTAGAGGGCATTTGCAAATCCGTTATTGCGCAGAGTAAAACCATTGGGGTTGCTATTGTGCCTTGAATGGTGGTAAGTTTGGGAAGTTACATGGTGTAGGAGGGGATTTGGAGCTGGGACAAGAGAACCTTGAGAGCTTAGAGAAGTAGGACGAAATGGAAGGGGACTTGACGAATGGGGGAAAGGTTGAGATTATTCTCGCTAGGAGGCTGGGAGTGCGGGGAACAAGAGCACATATTGGAGTTTAGGAGATGCACTATACATTGCGGTGGCGTTCTGGGGAGATTGTATATTAAGAGAGACATCTCTATGGTCGGCTAAGATGTAAAGTATAACGATGGGAGATTTAGCAAGGAAGGCTGTGTAAATTGCTGGCATGGAAGTTTTATAATTAGCAGATAAAGCCGTGCTCCCCTCTGTGAACTCGCGTCCCCCTCCCCTCTATCTTCGTTCCCATAGATTAGGGCCAGCAAAGTTAGTAACTGGCCCAGCGATGGAAGAGGTTCCAGAATCGGACCTAATCCAGGTACCTCGGTTAACAATGCTTGAGCGTAACCTAACATTTTCACCCACCCAACCTGATAAGGCAGTCTTTATGTGGCTCAAGCTTTACATCTCTTCCAAGCTTAGGCGCCGTCGGATGATGGCCTTGATTAATAGGGCCGTGTTCAGCTTGGAGTATCGACTCTCATTCCAATTCCCGTCCAGCTTGACGATTGAGGTAAGCCTTGGATAGGCCGTATTGCCGCTTCCGGCTGCCTCTGTATTGTTACTTTTTATGTCTCTTTGTGGAAAGGCTCTGTGCATCTTATTGCTAGTACAATGGCAGCAAGCCTCAAGAGCAGCCAACGGCCATGCCCACTTGAGACGATCACCAGACATCCCACGAACCCAAGGGCAGGCTGCGTTGCTTTTATGCTACCCAACACCCTTCTCACCACCCAACAATAATTGCCTCACAGCTCTCCATGGTCAGCACGTGCCAACCCACTGTTCCAACAGGCGATCGCCTCCCGAATGTGCCGTGAAATCTGTTTTGATTGAGCAGGCGTCGCCAGAGCCCTCCGAGCACGGCAACGCGTTCGGTGCGCTGCGTGGTCCTGCATCGACGCTGTGCAGGCGTGGTGGCTCCGATTGTGTAATTGTGACTCTTCTGGTCCCCAGCGAGAGAGGAACTCGGCTGCAGACAACCTCCAGCGCCTCAATACCGACGGCGGAGATCCGAGCAGGGGCGTCCTCATGGTCCCCACGTTTCCGTCTGGAGCTGGATTTGCCCTCAAACGAACGCTGCTCAGTAGTGGACGAGAGTGGTTGCCTGCGGTCGCAGCGGTCGCAGACGTGGAACTCCCTCTGGAAAAGCTGCGAGATTGCGTGCACCCGCCGATGAAAGACCTATGGCCTGCGCCCTCCTCCCAATGCGTTCATGTCGTCCCGGTGGAGCCATGCGCATGGAATGATGGAAGCTCCAAACCCCCGTCGAGCGAGCCTGCCAAACCGCATCCACGGTCTCGCGTAGAACGGCAAATGGCTCCTCCGTCACCGTCGGCGTCACTGTTGATATCTTGCCCTCGCGGGCGAGCTGCCATCCTCACTCTTCACGTCCTCAAACCTTGCGTGCAACATCTTTGCTGCTGACGACTCTGCGAGTCGTGCGCCCGCATTCCTCCATCCATAACCCTATCGGCCGTTCCCATCGACTGGCGCATACGGCTTTATCGAAGATTGTGCAAGCTAGCATATCCGCTTTGGAAACTTCAACTTAGCCCCACCAGAAACAATCATTGCCTGCAACACGTACGCCCAGGGCTGCATTCACTATCCCCAGAGCTTACATTTGCGATCTCATTACTTCGAACTTCCCCTAGTTTGCAGCATTATCGTCGAGATGGCTGGAGCAGAGCATCAACGTCAAGGAGAAGTTCCCGCTAGTAAGTCTTAACGTTCTCTTGAACTAGACCCAATTACGCAATTGTCAGCAGAGGCTTCAGAGGATAAGATCTGACATTTATTTCCTGCAGGTTCCAGCGCGAGCCCTTCTCCTCGACTTGATCCCAAGAAACCCGAGGGTTCCCCAGCTGTTCGTTTCGCATCCGTCAACCAAGAAATCGAGCCCGAGCATCTAGACAGTCTCGGTGCCCCGCCGAAGAAAATATCTGGCACGGACGAGCAGGAGTTGAAAGAGCTGTCAACAAAACTGCAGAATTCGCAGTTGCAAGGACGTAGAATGAGCCATTTTGTGTTTGAGCCCGTATCTCTACCAGCCTCAAGGGTACGCCCCCCATTTTCATTTCACAAGTTCTGGTTGAGTTTGTTGGGAGTATATCTGAAGCAAAGAAATCGGCCTTTACTTTGGGTTGGTTTAAAGAGCCAAGCTTGTCCGGAATGGCTTTTCCCTAAACAACCGGGGTCGTTTCGCTCATTCGCATTGTGTATGAGATCTTGAGATCCACCCCCACGTATTCTATCGGGTACCGTCCGGGGTGTCCCATCCACCCGCATGTGGATATATATTTCTTCTTCCGTCTTCTTTTTCATGTCAGCATTGACGTTTTACTGATTTCTTCATGTCCCAGGTCAATTCCCACGACGACAGTTCGCGAGACCCGAGCAGACATAATACACACGAGTCATTAGGTCGGCCATCACCACGCTGTAGCCCTACACCATCCTCAATGCATTCTCCACCTATAACACCTGCGGCAACGCGGTCGAGAGACCCAGGGGAAGGAACCACCAAAGGAGCGCCCCTCCAAATAGTAAAGGCAGAAGACGATCCTGTCGCTGTCACTCCGCAGATTTCTCCGCCAGGCTCCTCTCCTTCTACTACAAATGTCGATGAGTCTCGCCCAAATTCCTCAGGAGTTACCACAAGACCAACAAGCAGATCAGGCGAATCTACGAGGCCCTCGAAACACCACGGCGCCTTCTCCATAGGGCCAAATTCTCACGAATCAGTTCCAGTTTCCCGAGAGCCAAGCCCAAACCGCTCCTCCGCACCAACAACAACTTACACTAGGCCTTTTACACCCGCAGGGGAATTAGATGATCCATACGCTGCACACAAACGAGCTCCACAGCCCAAAAATCTCAACCATGTCGAACAAAGATTCAAGTTTAGTGCTCTCAGCGCCAAAAACCGCAACCCAAGTTCGACGTCTGTCAACCTACCACGATCATCCCGGAGCGCAGTAGATGTCAAATTGATCCCCGAAAAAAAGCATTCACATATTTTTAGTGGCCATAGAGACCACATTCACGATGAAAGCTCTGCAACAATTGGTGGGAAGCATGGATCAATGTCGGAACTCAAGAGGTTTCTGAAAATTGGAGGCAACAAAACGAAGCGAACGTCATCACCCACTCCATCTTCAAAATCTGGCACGAAAACCCCTCCCCACCATAAAACCCCTCAGCAGTTACCTTTCGACGATAATCACGGTCTCACATCGAAGTATGGCAAGTTCGGGAAGGTGCTTGGGGCTGGTGCCGGAGGTTCCGTTCGGTTAATGAAGAGGAGTTCAGATGGTACGACTTTCGCTGTTAAGGAATTCCGAGCACGGCATTCCTATGAGACGGAGAAGGAGTATGCAAAGAAAGTCACGGCAGAATTCTGCGTGGGGTCAACCCTCCACCATGGCAATATTATCGAGACTCTGGATATCGTCCATGAAAAGGGAAAGTGGTACGAGGTCATGGAATATGCTCCATATGATTTATTTGCAATCGTAATGACGGGAAAGATGTCAAGAGAAGAGATTACTTGCTCCTTTTTGCAAATCTTGAGCGGGGTTACATTCTTACATAGTATGGGCCTAGCTCATCGAGATTTGAAACTGGACAATGTTGTCGTGAACGAGCAGGGAATCATGAAAATCATTGATTTCGGTAGTGCAAGTGTATTCAAATATCCCTTTGAGAATGGGATAACTGAAGCTTCAGGTTAGTGCATTATATCCTTTCAAAAAGCATCTCTAACAAGGATCAGGTATTGTCGGTTCGGATCCATATCTAGCCCCAGAGGTTTATGATGAGAGAAAATATGATCCACAGCCAACGGATATCTGGTCACTTGCAATCATATTCTGTTGCATGTCGCTAAGGAGGTTTCCGTGGAAAATGCCTCGTATGACAGATAATTCCTACAAGCTTTTTGCGTCTGCACCGACTCCTGGTACCGATATCAGACGGTTATCGGATGTACCATCGAAATCGTCAACCGACTTAAACACGCCTGCAAGGGATGCTGTTCCTGAGCCGACTAAGTCAGCTGAGCCCAGAAACCTGAGGGTGGCTCCTGAATCAAAACCTAATCTAGAAGGAGATAAAAAGCCGGAAGTCATTAAGGGTCCTTGGCGACTGCTTCGTCTCCTTCCCCGGGAGAGTAGACATATCATCGGCCGAATGCTTGAGATCGACCCCAAGAAACGGGCCACTATGTCAGAAGTGCTGGATGACCCGTGGGTAGCAGATACTCAAATCTGTAGACAGGAAGGGTCGACGACTATCAAGGTGGAGACTCATACTCATACACTTGAGCCGCCAGCTTCGCAGCCAGCTCCAACGAAATAGAGCTGCAGATTTTTTATTTGGATGGGATTAAGCATGGGTTGGGTAATGCATTGGTGGTTTGGGAGGTGTTTTGGGGACCGAGGGATTTCTTTGATTGGTTGGTTTGGGGTTTTCACATATCTTAGCACCGCATAGTCCCGCTGATAAGGGCTTCATGGGATTGAGGCTGTTGTAGACTGTATAGCCACGCAGCGAGATGCGATTATGCGTTTGGGAAGCGCAGGACGGTCTGGCTGGAACACCGTAGATAGAGTCTTGTGGGCTATCACTAGCTCAGTATATTGGAAACCAAAATGTGTATAGCACATGACTTTTGGATATCATACCTGGCAGTCCTCTTTCTTCTTTGCTCACCTCTTCTCTTAAAACAAACTCTTCCTATATATCTTCTAGAAGGTCCTGGGGTAGCCCCGAGAGCCCGCTGTCGGGGAACCACGTGATAATCCGAGGTGGCTTGAGGCCATCCCTGCAATCGGCTAGTAAAAAAGTTCCCAGAACTTCTTCGAAGCTCTGGGAACTGCGACCTTTCTTTCCTGTTCTCATATACTCCCCAGATCCGCATTCAATCCAATCGCTTTGGTAGTACATTCCAATCCTACACCTTATACATCCATCAAAATGGTACGTCTGCCAAGCTCACATTATTCAATTCCCTCCTAAAATCTTCCCTCCGTCCACACCTTACCAAGCATACCACGCGCTACCATTGTCTCACATCCAGGCCCTCACCAATTCTGCCCTGTAGCCAATGCTAACAGCAAGTTCCAAAGACTACCGCACTCAAGTCCATCAAATCTCTCGCCCCTCTCCTCGACCGTGTCCTGGTCCAACGCATCAAGGCCGAGGCCAAAACTGCATCCGGAATCTTTCTCCCCGAATCTGCAGTAAAGGAGCTCAACGAGGCCAGAGTATTGGCAGTCGGTCCCGGCGGTCTTGACAAGGATGGGAAGAGAGTGTCTTGCGGTGTCAAGCCAGGAGACAAAGTTTTAATTCCTCAAGTGGGTTATCCTTTTCCCGGTGTTTGTCTTGGAGGAAGAAATATATTATTTGGGGGACGGGGGGACTTCTATATCCTTTCCCTCCGGCCAGAGTGATTGGATGGAGAATAATTGAATCTATTATTCGAGCACGATTAACAATTTGATAGTACGGTGGATCACCAGTCAAGGTTGGAGATGAGGAATATTCTCTTTTCCGAGATCATGAGTAAGTCACATAACCATCCCCACCTTCTTGGTCACAACATACTTACAACAACCACAGCATCCTCGCCAAAATTAACGAATAAACGGCCGAACCATTTTTCACGAGAACAAGGACAATGTAACATATGTATTAAAAGCATGGCGAACAATGACTAGGGAGAGTGATGGTTAAAATTTGCATTTAGATGATGATGATAAAGAGTAGGCGCGGAAAGATTTGGGTCTAGCCATTACTCTTGGCCGCCGTTCTGCTATGTGCACAATGAATCTCCTCTCTTCTCGAAGTTTGGATTACCTTCGTTTGGTGATTATGTTTTGTTTCCTCTCTATCGTGTTACTTAGAGGCTTTGTGCATCAATTGATTTCTTACATCGGCTTAGGCATCAAAGGGGTATGCCCCGCGGTGGAATAATAGCAACAATGCCATGAGCCGTGATTTGTCTTCGTTGAGGTCAAGCATGAGTTGGGGATGGTAAGGTATACAAAGCGCTTAGTGAAACTTGCCAAGTTTTTTCTATTCACCTTTCACCAACAGACAATGCCTTTCGTCGCGCATCTCTCTTGTTTATTTTGCGGAAATGAGGACTTATGCAGGGGTTAGAAGGAACGAGAAAGAAGTAGCAACTACTGTTCAATAGGTGTTCCGACAAGTTTTGGTTAGACCCTCACATCATTATTCATATCTTTGTGGTTTGCTAAAAACTTGCTTGTTCTTTATTATTGTGTTTGTTACTATTGTGTGCTATGTTTCATCTTGATCTATTGTTATTCATTTATTGTTTGCCATAATAACACTGTTTGAAAAGTTATCGAATAACCTTCTCTTTTCCAAAGTAACTGTCCAGATATAAAATCTTTTCAATTCTTCCACATCATAAAACGAACTCATCGAACCTTTCTTGGCAACATGAACTTGTTACTCTTCTCACCTCTGGTATCCCTCCTCACTTTTCAGATAGTTGCTGGCCATACTGTCTTCACAACATTTTTCGTCAACGATGTCAACCAAGGCGATGGAACATGCATTCGCATGCCAAAAACTCCCAACAACGCCACCTCTCCCGTTAACGATCTCGGCAGCTCCGACATGGCATGCGGTTACGATGGAACCCAAGGGGTACCTCTCGCCTGTCCCGTTCCTCAATCAGCAAAATTATCTTTCCTTTATCGAGAATGGGCAGACGCATCCCAACCAGGAGCAATTGATATCAGTCACAAAGGGCCATGTGCGGTCTACATGAAATCCGTCGCCTCTGCTATCAACGACACCGCTGCAGGCGACGGCTGGTTCAAAATATGGGACGAAGGATATGACAGTTCAACTCAAAAATGGTGTACAGAAAAACTTATTGATAATCAAGGATTCCTATCAGTTGATATCCCTTCCGATTTAGCAGGAGGATATTATCTTACTCGTGTGGAACTACTTGCTCTGCACGAAGCGGACAAAACACCTCCAAATCCCCAATTTTATACTGGTTGTGCACAAATATTTTTGGAATCGAATCAAACCACACTTCCAGCAAACACAGTTAAGATACCCGGATATACGAATATTTCAGACCCAGCAGTTCTCTTCAATATTTATGAGCCTAACTTTCCATATACACCTCCTGGCCCAGCAGCCTATATCCCAGGTTCCTCACCTTCTCTCCAAAAGTCAGCTATTATAACAATGCAAACCGAAGGTGTTCTACCGACAAACGAAATCATCAAGAATGCAAATTGGTACTCAACTGAACTTCCAACTTACAACACATCACGCGGATGTGAGGATACATCGGATTTATGTTTCCAAGAAGTACAAGTTTGCTATGATACCGCTCCACCGACTGGAGATTCCGGATGTAGGATTTGGGAAGCTAGGTGTACTGAAATTCAAGGAGGATGTTATAAATCATCTGTCAATGGACCTCCAGATGCTGGGAAGAATTTAAATCCTGCGCTGCCTAATTATTCGATTCCTGCGGCTATGAATGGAGCTGCTAATACTGGATCGGTTCCTGCGTTAGCATCAGAAGCTACCTCGAAAATGGGTACGACGGTAGCTAGATCTACGACTTCAACGGAAACCTCTGGGCACATTACGGTGGTAACAAATCCAGCCACAGTTACAAAACTTATAACTTCATATATCACGGTTACACTCACAGACACGGTATCCACCTCCTCCAAAGCTATCTACCCACGGTGCGAATTCCCACGTTGTCTCAGTGATATCGAAACGGCCTTGGCTACTAAATCAGACACAACCACTCCAACCTCACCTCCATCCACCACGATTAATACGCACATCGCACTTATCACCGATACTGTTCATCCTGTACCAGAAACTACCTCAACAACAACACCACCTATTTCAGTTAAACCTGTAGAATCATCTACGACAACGTTGTTGAATACAATACCAAATCTTCCAAACCCCCTAGTCCACCCTTCTAACTCAAGTTTGACTACACTAGCAACTTCAATAACAAGACCAATACCCAGAACCCCAAACACCAATTCCACAACTCCAACACAAACACCCTCAACTACTCCATCAAACTATACCTTCTATTCTATTTCCGCAGCACCAGCATCAAGAACAGGTCTTCACATCTCAACCGATATCCGATGTGGATCGGATGTAAATGAAACCTGTATGTTCGTATCATATGGACCGTGTTGTTCGAAATGGGGGTATTGTGGGAATTCCGCGTTTCATTGTGTGGATGGTTGTCAGGATGGGTTTGGGTTTTGTGGGGATATGTGGATTGGGAATGTGATAGGGAGGAGGATGAGGAGGGGGGTTAGGGGGTAGGTGGGTAGGTGACGCATAGGATAGATAGTAGGAGGGTAGACTAAGGGGATAATTTATTCGTTGGCTTGAATGAATTTTGATTTGAAAAATCTTAAGGTGTTTGTAAGACTAAGAGTGTGATATTTATATATATTCCTAGTTTACCCTCATTTTCTAACTTTATAATTTGCATATCAACGTTGAACCCACAAGTCCACGGGGCCCAATCTATCCGATTCGTATCTTTGGAGGAAGCTACAAGTCTTCTCCTTAGCTTTTACTATAGCTGAATCCATTGCTTTTCTTTTCCCCCTTGAAATTTTCCTTTGTTTATCAATCATGACAACAAAAAAAAACTTAATAACAATAACTTAATATAAACGATGATTTCGGAGTTAATAATAATTCCATTAATTCTCGTTTCTCTTAAAGGTATTAATAGATTCAATACTAATATATCTTTGTAGGGAATATTCTTCCTATGTTTTCTAAAACAAACAGATCCATCTTTTTGAATGACAGCTTTAACTTCCCCCATAACATGCTTGGAAGGGATTATATCTTTACAGGGAATATTCTTCCTATGTTTTCTAATTATATATACGCTGCTTTGAAAAAGGTATTTTTCCTTCAATTTTAAGAGATTCACAGATATGTTTTTTAGTATTTATATACTATGTAAAGAAAGGCATTAAGTGTATCCCAAGTTTTTATTATACGCTCACTTCTATTGATTCTAGATATATAATTTTAGATGCACTCGCATCTACTTCGAATAAACCTTCGAAATCCTGCTTAAAGTGATTAATTTAAAACTCCTGGCATAAGACTTATAAACCACCCCGACAGTTCATAGCTGAACCAAAGCTTCCACTAAGATACACAACCTTATGCAATAGTAGAGACTCTCTAAATATATAATTCCCGTAGCGCCCTTTAAGCGGTCTAGACCTCGAAGATAGTCTTCTTATATTTCTAAAAATATTTATTTCTTGTTTCTTTTACCTCTTGCTCTCTTTGAATCTTATTTTTATAAAAATATGATAATTACTATAACAATACGAGGGTACTTGGCAATAATAACTTCATTCTGGAGATTTTATCTCATCTAGCTAAAGTTTTCCCTATTATATATTTCCTAGGAATAGAAACACTATTCTACTTAGTATAAAGTTATATACCGTCGGATATAAAAGATATTTATTATCTAATCTAAGTGACAACCTCATAGGAATGATCTATCCCAACTTGTAAAAGTTGTCATATAAGAGATATGTATCGGACCTTTTTATATGTTTCTTAACCCTTTTTTATTATACAGGATAGAGACACATTCTTAAACAATTCTTAACCTGAAATAATAAAGCTAAATTTAAAGGATAACTTAGTCAGAATAAACAAACCTAACAGTAAAATATATCTAAGAAATAATAATTTTACAAAAGTCGTACTTTGAAGGATATAAAAACCCCAAGTTCCTACCCTGCTTTCTCCTCTATACCTAAATAATAGCGTTTAACACCGTATCACTTGTTTCTATTTCGATAAACGAGAATTAATAAAGCTTTTTCTACTTATTATAAAGCGTAAGAGGAGTGCAATTAATATATGTAATATGAAAGTATTTTTTTTCGCCATCTATACGAAGAAAGGATTGTTTTAAAAGAATAGTAAAGATAATAACGAATTTAAAAATAATAATAATACTAACGTCCTTCTATAAGAAATACATGAAATCTACTAATTTAGTTATAACCCTTAAAAATAAATCTTAGAAGTCTTTAATTCCCCCCTTTATATTCTTAAACTTAATATATATAAAATGGGGTTTAAGTGTTAGATTGCTTCTTGACTTTCGTAATTTTAGGTAATATACGATCTTTGCTATAAATTAAGACACAAGAGGTTATTATACTACTTTTAAACTTTAAAATAGTAGATAGAAAACTTGCGAATACTACCTTAGAGATAATTTAATTTAAGGATAAGGTGAAGGTGAAATAGTATCAACTGACCTTCGTTGCTAGATTTGCGCCTAAATATAAAACCCTTCCGAGAGATCCTATTTATCGGACTATGTAATTTTATAAGAAATCAGCTCTTACATTTAATATATATATTTGTCTGTTTTTACTCTAGTTTTAATTTAGAAGCTTAAATTAATTATTAGGAGTTTAAAATAGAGTCTTTAATTAGGAGAAATCTGGTTATAATTATCATATGGTTACGCGCGTGATATACTAGATGGCTCCCTTATATAAATCTATCCCGGATGCTTTGCCTAGGAACGCTTCTTAAGAGCTCCTTCTAAGACTAATAATAAGAGGTTATCTTCTCCACTCTTGTTATAATAATAATAGAGAAAATATAAAGGTTAAGAAATAGATAAAGAATCACGACTTTAGAAAATAGATTTAATAGTAGACTAATCTCTGCCTATTCTATAAAGGGGATAAGCCTTAGATTTATATATATTTAAGACTACTTAGTCTTAGATAGATTCCGGATAAGTTATATAGTAATAATATATTAAAATCCTCAATCCCTTATTTAATCTCTTACATATCCTTTATATAAGGCGCGCTCGTTATTTTACTAATTTAGTCGAGACTTATATCCGGGCGGACCCTAACAACTCCCTAGGATTGAAAACACCTAGATTTAAACACTGACTCTCCTCTCTTGCTTCGAGTCGCGGGATTACTAGCTGGCGCTGGTAACTTCTAGCTCTAACAGAACCGCAACCGTCAAGATGAATTGGTCATACTCGACAGCCTCACCGCACTAAATGAAAGAGAAGGCTAGTTCAAGTTCCTCGTCGACCCTTTTAGTGAACAGAGCCGTAACATTCTTGTTAGAATTCTACTTCTCGTCAATTCACTCCCATCCGACATCGCCAGACGTGCCAAACTAGACTACTTACTATCGCAAGCAGCTATCTTAAACTGGCTAAAGTCTCAGGCAGAGGCTGTTACCTCGCGTATCTTAGAAGAGTTAGTAAAGAATAATAAGCTAGTCTCTAAAATGTTAGAAGCCGTTTGATACCTAGTAAGTGTTATCCGTTGGCGATTCTAAGCGATATCGAAAAACGATAGTAAGAATAGAAGTAATAACAACAGTAAGTCTAGACTATAATCTAGGAGAACATTAAATAAATAGAACCGTAAGAAACAATAGAATAAACAAGAAGTTAAGTTACTAATATCACCCTAAAATAACCCTAATATATCTTTATAATTTTTTTTATATAGAAACTATAAAGAAATCACTAGGTATTGAAGTCTTCCTCCGAATCCTTAAAAATCGAGATATAGGATTACTACGTTGAGGGAGAAGAAATTTATACCCCTCTCACTCTTTAGAAATAAAAGCTAAGATAGAAATATTCTAGCCTCTATCTACCTAGTCTAAATTCTGGATCATGAAAAAAAAAAGAGAAAGCTATAACATTTAGGAGTTATAAAAGTGAAGACTCCTCTATTTTTATACTCAAAGGTTTAAAGGAATATATATAAAGACCTCTTAATTTTATTCTTATAGTAATGAAGGGAGGGCTATCTACTTCTCAAACCGTTGAAGCTTCTTCTTCCCTTTTATTTTTCTATACGGGAACTTTACGAGGATTACTAGCCTGTACCTATCTTACCTTTCCTTTAATATAAGCATCCTATCTATTTAGAAGCCTAAAAAAGACCTAGAATCGGGATGTGAATAGTAACAAATATTTCTTTAACAACGACAATCCCCCTTAGTCTTATACCTATATCATTCAGAACTCGGCACTTAGAGGAACATTCAATATCAGATTCCTATTGAGTAGACATGAAAACACTTAATTGAAAATTTTCATTTCTTAAAGATAAATTTCACATGTAGTTCTTAATTAGGATTAAAAAGCTCAACAATCCAATAAACCCTTTTTTGCAGGTTTAACCCCACTCACCCTCCGGGGTTTATATAATGAGGAAGCATGAAATTCCCGCTACAGAAAATATATATCTACGATTGAAAATTTAAAAGTAACAATATGATGCAAAATGTGTGAATGCAAAATAGGATAAACTGGGGCTCTTAATAAAAAATTTAAGACATACTATTCCAGATTCTAGAATAGGGTATAAAACGCCACATATGTAAAACCATCCCCTTCTATAGAATCATCAAAAATATCATCCCTTGCCAAATTAAATTAGCCTCGCATCCCTCCTCTCCTCCTCCCCATCAACATCAACGAAATCATCCAACCCAAACTCCACTAAATCCTCATCTTCCTTCCTCTTCCTCTCAACCTCTAACTCCTCTCCTGACTCTAATTCTAACTCATCACTAGCTAACAACTCCTCATCCTCACTAGCAGTAGATCTCCCCTCTCCATTCTCAGCTCTGTGGTGTTCATCTCCATTTTCCAATTTACTTTCTCCCTCTTCTCTCCTTCCGATAATAACATTGCCCGCAACTAACAATGCCGCACCAATAAACCACATGGGCGGTAAAGATTCGGAGAATATGAGGAAACCGAGGACAGCTGTGATCATGAAATTGGAGGATGTGTTTAGGATTGAGACTTGTGTTGTTGATGTTCCGCGCGCGAGAGCTTTGGTAAATAATGTCCACATGATGCCATTGAAGATTAGATTTAGCGCGAAGAATAACTATGAGGGAAAGAAGAAGTTAGTCAATTTTCTAATTGAGGATAGAACGAAAATTAGGTACGGCATGACGATGGGATGAACGGACATGCAAGCCACAGGGTCTAAACTCGATTTGAGGATCTTGAGGATGTTCTAGATCCAGATCGTCGATGGAGCGAAGAAGGAAATTGACGAAATTGAACATACCCCTCTAATCACAACCTCAACCCCTCCTTCTATGTGGCTTAGCCCTATCGCTTTCGCAATTGCGGTCGCAATGGTGGTGGTAAGTTCCGTCGTGGTCCTGGTTAGATGGGTGTTAGTGAGACCAACCAACAAGGCAAGGAATGTCACTCTTGCTGATCCAGCACGCCATTTCCGTAGTCGATCCAAGGACTTGGGAACAACTGATATTCCGCAGTGCTATCAGATAGATCTTTTATATCTGGAATGCGCCCACCTCTTCAACGTTCTCTCTTCTCTTCCCACTGCCGCAGACATCCGGGCGCAGTTTCCAGACAAAGGACGAAAGAGTCGTACTTACAGTTTAGCAAACACCCCATTACAAGCTGCACATGCTCCACTAGCAATAGCCAACACAATCCACTGACTTTTCCTACTCAAATTCTCCATGCTTTCTTCTTGAATGGCAGTGCAGGTGGAAGGCAACACACGTCGTTCAGATAAGGATGCATTCGTATCCTCCTTGGCACCCCCACTGGTCGGTACCAGCAGGGGACGACGCGGATCATCCAGCCCTTCCACAACCATTGAGATTGCGGTACTGCGAGAGACACCTGCACTCTCAGGTGCTGGGCCGGTAGTGGGATCTCTGTTGGTAGTGTCCGGGGCAAACGGGGCCTTCTTGGAGGGCTCTTTGGATGAGGGTTCTTTGTGTGGCCTTTGACGGAGCATTTTAACAATGTTTTTTTTGTACAGGGTTAGTGTTGGTGTCTGCCGGAAGAGCGTGGATGGCTTTGGCCGACTGAGGCTGTGGAGCGTGAGCGTGTTCGAACTTGGCCCTGGCTCTGGATGACGAGTCGTGCGGATAGAGGATTTGTATGGAGATTTTGGCTCGATGCTGGCTTCTTGTTGGCTATTGGGACAGCGGCTAGGTTAGTAACTCGGCATCGCGGCGCGAAGATAACAGGGGGTCTTGGAAGTGATTGTGCAGACTTTCATGTAGAGGCTTAATTTAATGGATTATCAATAGACTTGGATGGACTTCTGATGAAAGCTTGATCTTGGAGCCTGGTTTGAGTAAACAAGAGGCCGGCTTAAAGTCAGCCTTAGCCAAGGCCTTGCCCGAGTTTTATCCGGTCTTGCTACGGTAAGAATGACATGATTCTCCGACCGAGAAGGATACCGATTTTGGTATGCATACCGACATATTCGTTGTAACGAGTAAAAGGATGCACTAACATGGATCTCTAGACATCGTGATATCAAGAAGGGATATTCAAAGATCACGTTCTAGGTCTCTGATCCTCTGCAAACGTATGTAATACTTACCCGTAGCTATGTATCAATGATGCCAGTGTTGCATAATGGGGAAGGTGATTGCCAGGACGAAATAAATGTATTATATTTGTCTTGGGGAATATGCCTTGCCCAATAAATACGCACTCTCTCTCTAGATGCACCCTGCATTTCATAACAGCATTGCTGCATTTGCCCTCCATTAACGCCCCTCAAATAACAACTATCCCCTTTCCCATGCGAAATATCCTTAGAAAAATGTATCAATTCTCAGATCCTATGTGTAAGAAAAGCGCACTGGGCGTATCGTCATCGCCATCTTATTTCCCAGCAACCTGTCATGTTGTCCATTTGCATCATCGAAGATAGCTTGGAGTGGCGCAACAATTAGGTCTCGCCCGGGCGTTTGCTGTTGCAGCTCACGATCTTGACTTTATCCACCGAGACAGTCTGGCTCGAATTCTCCATCTTGAACGTAACGTCTTTGATCAGGAAGGTCCAGACTTCGTCGCAGAAACGGTATGTATCGAGATGGCCCTTTGCAACATTAGTCATGGCTTGCTTCACTTCTCCCAGTAGCTCCCAAGTACCTTGAATGTCAATCTCGCCTTAACCTTATCAGCCAAAACCTCTGTTATACTGCGATCGAAATTGGCCAGAATCTTCATTGCCAGTTGAGGCTCGATGCGCCGCTCACTGATGAGGTCGTCGAGCGTATCGGTAAGGGCCATGCCGATGCTAGAGGCACACAGTTAGTAAGGATAGCAAATTGGTTCTTGAGCAAAGGCACAGTACCTGCTACGGCGATAGAGCTCGTAAAAGGACTGACCCGTCGTTGTAGCCATGTTTGCGACGATGGGGAACGACGTTGTATGAAGAAGGATGGTTGCCTTTGAACAGGCGGAGTTTAGATATCTAGGCGGCTGAGTCAGCAATGACGCTAAAAAAGTACGGCAGCCTGGAGAGCTTGCTGGAGCTTTGATGATGGCAATCGAAGGACCGCGAACCTGCGATTTCAATTCACAACACCCAGAGAGATTCACAGCCCACCAGAGTTGTCTCATTCAATTATATCCTCAAGATGAGCCTGTCATATGGAGTTGGTGGTGCTACAGCCACATTGGCTGTGATAGGGGCTTGTAAGATGGCGCTGTCCTGTCTTCATGGCATAGCTAACTCTGGCAGACATGCTCTTCACTGGTGATGGAGAGGCTTTCAATGTTTGTATAGAGGCCGCAGATAAGGTGGACATGTATACTGACAAAGGGACAGGTTGGCCAATTCCTCGAGGACGTATCGCCGTATGCATGGGCAGATCTGGGCATTGGATTGTGTATAGGGCTTTCAGTTGTTGGGGCAGCTTGGTACGATGCCCATTCGGAGGCCTACAACATTCCTGGCTAATGGTTTACTAGGGGTATCTTCATCACAGGCTCCTCAATTATTGGTGGAGGTGTAAGAGCTCCCCGTATTCGAACGAAGAACTTAATCTCCATCATTTTCTGTGAAGTTGTCGCCATTTACGGCGTCATTATGTCCATCGTTTTCTCGTCGAAGTTGAATTTTGTGGAGGGAGAGAATATGTATTCGGGAAGCAACTACTACACTGGATATGCTCTTTTTTGGGCGGGCTTGACCGTGGGGATGTGTAACTTGATTTGTGGTGTATCGGTCGGAATCAACGGTAGTGGAGCTGCATTGGCCGATGCTGCTGACCCAAGCTTGTAAGCGGGCTCTTTCTGGTGGGGAGAGCTGTTACTGACATTAATTAGGTTCGTCAAGATCCTCGTTATTGAGATTTTCAGTTCCGTCTTGGGGCTTTTTGGGTTGATCATTGGATTACTGGTATCCAGCAAAGCAAATGATTTTAGCAGCGAGTAAGGGATGGTTTTGGGAAAGAAACGATGAAAGAAGGGAGGTATAGGGTGGGATCAAAGTGTAGTCATACGTGTATATTTTATACCAGAGGAACTGGTTGAGGGCGTTCAGGTAGATTTGTGTTCGGGGGTCATTTCTTGGAGGCTAACCTAATAAGAGCCATCTTTCATATCACTGATAAAGTGATTCCATGTTATCCTCAAATTTCTATTGTAAGCCGACTAGTATTTCGTGTAACAATTATTTTCGAATTGTCCCTTTTCATCTGTAGCTTCGGTGATAGTTACAATAATTTTGCGAGCCACTAATCTGATTTAGCAGCTAAAACAAGAGATTTCATTACGATTACGATGTTTCCTTTTTAATATTCTGCGTTAGCTTCACCTTTCCCCCATTCCCCACCCTGTTTACTCAATTAGCCTCTTAGAAGCCAGATATAAAACCCGCAATATACACTTCCGAAAAGCCAGTAAGCGTCTTTAATGAGGGAAATAACCATCGCCGTTGTTTCCCGAATAGCTACCCAAGTATAAAGTTTCTAAGTTGATATGGAATTTTATGAACCACTGTTTTCCTTTGAGAATATATATTACATTGTCTTTGTTTTCTATGTCTAATTCTCATTTTCATTTTTATTGTAAAGTAGGGGCTTTTTTAAGCCTGGAGCCTGGAGCCTGGTCATCAATTTTTGTTATTTGATATCTTGTTGTTGTTGTTGTTTTTCTTACCATCACTTAGGTAGGCAGCTGTTGCATGGCACAGTGAGGTGATAGGTTACAAGCGGACCCTTCTCATGAGGGAGCCAAGTGGGTATCCAAGATGAAAGTAGAGAATGTTTTGAGTCCTTTGAAGCAGGTGCTTTTTTGTGCCGGAAATGAGGACAATGCAAGATCTTGCTTGTCAAGTAGCTTAGCCGTCAAATCCTAAGCTTTTACATCCCTTTTCCTGCTCTCTATACGCCTAGAGATAGTATTACGATTTACCTCCAACAAATCTTAGATTCCAAATAGCGAAGGAGTAAGACGATCATATTTCCAAAAGGAAACTACCAGTTAAATAAATCTTGTTGTCGTTGTTATAGTTTACTACTGTTTATACTATCAATAATCATCTAGGCCCTCCTAATTGATATCCTAGAGAACGCCTTAATCACATAGCCTATCAAAACTCATCTCAAAACCCCATCCTATCCTTCCTTATCAAGCACACTCCTCAAACTCCCCACCAACAACGCCTCGACCCAACTCCCCTTCTTTAACCACGGCCCCTTCTCACCATTGACCGGTAAACAGAGCAACGCATTCGCACTCTTCAAACTCCCCACCCTAGAACTCCTCTGTCCACCTGTACTATTTGCATGCATCCAACCATCCTTCTGTAAAACCACTACTGCCCTATGATACTCTGCTCTCTGAGGATCAAGTTTAATGTCATGATCTAACGTCACCATAACCTTCGGTAATCCCACAGGAGAAATTTCAGAAGCGTGATGAAGAGATGGTAAAACGAAGAGATGGAAGGTGACGATCGCCGAGACAGGATTTCCCGGAAGTGAGAAAATGACTTTGTTGATTCTTTCTCCTAAATTATCTTTAACGGGTACTGTAGCAAAGGTAGTTGGTTTGCCAGGTTTCATAGAAACTCGACCAAAATGAATAGTTCCGCCAAGTGATCGTTCAATAGTTGGTTTTAAGAGATCAAGTTCCCCCATTGAGACGCCACCCGAAGTAATAACAACATCGACTTTTCGAAGAGCATCTCGTAACGTCTCTTCTAAAGCTCCCGGTGTATCTTTGGCGATACCGAGATCAACGGCTTCGAAACCAGAGCTGCGTACTGCTGATAAAATTGTTGGGCGATTGCAATCTCGGACCTCTCCTAAACGAAGTTCTCCTGCTCTGTCATGCTCGACAATTTCATCACCTGTTGATAGAACGCCAACCACTGGTCTTTTGTAAATTGTAACTTCGGCTCTGCCGACTGAAGCTAGAAGACCTAGCTCACCACCACTTACTGAAATTTCCTCGCCTTTCTGTAATATGACCTCTCCTTTTTGAATATCGCTTCCGACTTCTCGGATATTCTCATCTGGTTTTACATCATCGGCTAGGATTTCGACATCCTTTTCTTCTTTTCCATCTTCAGTCATGGTTTTGAGTAAAGTATCTTCAACCATGACTACAGATGTTGCTCCTGGTGGTAATGGCGCCCCAGTAGTGATACGTGCGATGGTTCCTGCTTTTAAGGCAGGAATCTCGCCTGGTGTAGCATGAGATATTGACGCTACAGGAAATACTCCTTTGCTGGAGCCACCGTCGGTAGGAGCGATGATTGCATATCCATCTACGATACTTGCTCGATACGCTGGAACGGCCTCTGTAGCGGTCACGTCTTCTGCTAGGACGCAGCCGACCAATGATCCATTGACCTTAGCACTGATTGCTCTTGGGGATGGGGTGTATTCTTTGATAAGCTTGAGTGCTTCATCAACTGATATCATAGGATACGGAGATGATCGATTCCGTTTAGTCGGACCTAGTGATAGATCGTTTGAACGAGGATTGTCAGTGGTGTGTCGGGTAGGCATAGTATGTCCGTGGCTATGGCTATGGTCATGAGCATGACTATGAACATGCCCAACTTTACTCTCACAGCTATGGGAATGACCTTCCCCACCAGCACCAGCATTTTTTCCAACTCCAGCATCTTCCTCTAGTTTCTTTGTTCCTCCAACATGGAGTGATCTTGAATCTGCCCCTCTTGCTTGGAGACACGCATGAGGGAGGAGTTTGAGGATTGCTTGTAAGTTCTCTTTGGCGCCTTTAGGCGAGCCCGGGAGAGTTACAATGATTGTCTCCTCGAGAACGCCGGCTACTGGCCTTGACATAAGAGCAACTGTGGTAAATCAGTTGAGTTCGGCAAGAGGATATACAAATCCAAAACTCACATGGAGTGACTGCCAGAGAAGCAGCAAGCATCCCATGGACTAGGCCTGGTGCTTTCTTATGAAGCAGAGGTTCAATCGCCTACACTAAATGAGTATTTCCTCCAAGGTTCTAAAGAATAAATTTACAGACCTCTGGAGTAACATCATGAATTGCAAAACCTGTTCCACCAGTTGTGATGACTACATTCGGAGGGTTATGTTGCTCAGCCCAAGCTGTTATACATCTCCGAATGTCAGGTATATCATCACCCACTATCTTCGTCTCAATCACCTCCCACCTTCCACCCCCTTCTTGCTCAAACACATCTTTAAGAATTGGCCCACATGAGTCTGATGAGTTATCCTTGGAGGCTGTGGTCGAAACAACAAGAATTGCTGCTGTAAGTGTTTGTGTTGACATGATGATGCGTGCCCTCGGAGGCCTCTCAAGCTTCGCGGGGCAATCGAGCACAAGCTCCCCACATTTATATTCATCCTACCTTGCCGCATTTGGTTTTCTGCCAATTCACACCGAAGGTTCTTGCATTCGCCAGGATAATTTCTGAAGAATCGCGTCTCCCAATACAAGCCTCAAAGCACTCGAGCACTTAAGATGGTCCGCCTCAAGAACCGTTACATACTAGTCAACATTCTCTACCCCGAGCTAGAGAAAAACAAACTGAAACAGAGTGTTCCCGATGTTCTGGTTTTTAATCAACCTACAACGAATGAGCTCTCAGCGCAAGTTCTTGTTAGGGCAATACGCGCTGAGGTTTCGACACTCTTTGGAACTTTTGGGGGTGGTGCTATAGGAGACAGCCTTTCTGGTAATTCTAATAATATCCTATTCAGGAACTGTTCATGAAGCTAATACAATGTGCAGTCAAGTACTTATCCCCAGCAACATCCACATTTATTCTCAAGGTTTCGCGCGCGCACTACAGACTTGTCTGGGCAACATTGTCGCTGATGACTTCTGTCCCTGTCAAAAATGGAAAAAACTGCGTATTCAGGGTCGTGAGAGTCAGTGGGACAATCAGGCTAGCCGAAAAAGAAGCAATTCGAAGGGCGAGAGAATTAATTATAAAAGCCAGAACACAGGGGAACACAAATGAATCGATACTCGAAGGCATCCTAGGGAAGGGCCAAACTCAGCCAGCAGCCACAACAGATAGAGATATCATGGATGTGGATAGATCAGATGACGAGGAGGGCGTCAATTACTCAGACAACGATTGAGGGGTATCATTTATTCTTCCTGACAACTTTTACACTACTTCCACCAGCAGGCATCGACCGAGCCATTTCCTCGAAGTCGTCATCCTCGTCGTCCTCACCATCTGTAGGAACAGCCTGCTTCGCCCTTTGGGCTTCTTGCTTGGCTTGTTCCTCCCACTCTCTTCTCTCCTGCTCATCGTATTCATCCTTGGCATCTAACCACCGCTCCTGAACATCCTTAACATCCATCGTGCTGACCCCCTCCCTCATTGCAACTTGCCAGACAGTATCGTTTGCGCCTTCAGCTCCGCCGAATGCATATCCGCCGGCCCGATCGATGACTTGGAGCAAATGCATCATACTTTTTTTGTCCTCTACTGCTAGTGTTTCGAAGCCCACCAATCCAAAGCTCTCGACTAGCTCAACGATTGCCGTATTCAACCCTCCGAATTTCGAGCTGCTCATCCCCGAGCCCTCTGCGTCGAGATGTGGTAGGAGATATGAGAGATCTTGGACTTCGGTGTAGAAGTCGAGATTAAACGGAAGCGGCGAATATGTGGAGAGCTTGTCAATTTTTGTAAGGACATTAAGATGTGGAAGATCCATCTGTAGCATAGCTCGCAGAGACAATATAAGATTGGAGATATACAAGGAGGGCAAAGTCAAGCAATACGAGTCTGAGAGATGAAGTACTACAAGCTAGATAGGAATTAGCAAATAAGATCCATCCAACACAAGTCCAGGTAGCGCACTCTATATCCAAACTTTTGTAACTTAAAGAAGATATTCCGTAAACTCGAGTGATGTGTATAAAGCTCGACCTGACCCGGACAATCGAATAGCACATAATCTTCTCCAAGCATATTCAGACCTTGCTCTAGCCATTCCATATTGTTTTCGAGCTCTTCGAGTGCAAATAGAACGCCGCCGTTTGGTCCTAGGTCATCCTCCTCCATTATTTCTTCGAGTTTGACGAGATCGCGTACATCGATTGCGCATGGGTAGCCGGTATGATCGTTTGCTGGGTCGAGGTTTACAACTGAGCATTTCCGACCTATGGCCGACATGAATTGTTGCACTAGGTGGGCTATTAGAGGTTGTTTCTAAGATAGGGGAAAGTGAAACCTACTGCCATTGCAATAAGTACTTTTGCCTGCACCTGGGCTGCCTAGCACAAGTTGTGCGAACGGCATGGTGGTAGATTAGAAGCCTTCTTTGGTGTGCTTGTGGGGAAGACGAGGGGTAGGTGGGGCGTTGATGTAGTCCCTATTTGCTGTTTGTTGGGTTGTGAATATGTTGCGTTATATCCTACCTAAAGCGAAACAGATCTAAAATATAGAATAATGTTGATTTATGATCTTAGAGTCTTGCTGACATTTCTTTGTGAATGACGATGGTCCCCGGAGCTCGAGATAAATAAATTGGGCGCCCCTCAAAGGCGGTGTGAGAGTGCAGAATCTGAAGTCAACATCGAAAAGCATTAAGGAAACAGACATTATTTTCCAGAACAACTCCTTAGTATGGCACCAGGTAAGTTTATCTCTTCTTGACAGATAAATCAGATCTATTGCAAAGCTCATTGCTGACCACCCAACAGCACTTCAATTCGAACTGGCGCAGCCTCCAACTGACGCGGTCTCCTCCCTCAAGTTTGCGCCTGAAAGTCCTACGCGACTACTTGTTTCTTCCTGGGATAAACATGTCTACTTGTATGATACACAAGATCATGAGAATAGCGGCAAGCTGATCGAGAAGTACGAGCACCGGGCGCCTGTACTCGATGTATGCTTCGGCGCCAACGACAAAGAAGCTTTTAGTGCCGGGATGGATTGGCAGGTGAAGAGGTATGAGGCTTCCCTACAATGTCTAAGGGTGATGCTGATAGAATTTTTTATAGGATAGATCTAGAGACTGGTGAACAGACAGTTCTCAGCGCCCATGGAGCACCTGTAAAATCAGTGGTATATAGTAAAGAGCACTGTAAGTCTTCACAACCTTACTTTCTAAGAAGCAATACTAACAGAGTTCAAACTAGCCCTCCTGATATCCGCCTCTTGGGACTGCACTCTCCACTTCCACGATCTTAAAGATACCTCCACCCAAAAAGAACCGATAACCATAACCCTCCCCTCGAAACCCCATTCCCTCTCTGTCACAGCTTCAAAACTAGTCGTAGCTATGTCCTCCCGTCTAGTCTACATCTACCAACTCTCCACCCTCTCCCTCCTCGCCACCACCTCCAACGGCTCTACCCCCGACCTCGAAGCCTCGAAACCCTGGCAACAACGTGAATCCTCTCTAAAATTCATGACTCGAGCCGTATCCAGCATGCCCAATGATTCCGGGTACGCAACATCCAGCATAGAAGGCCGAGTCGCAGTAGAATGGTTCGATCCCTCACCTGAATCGCAAGCACGAAAATACGCCTTCAAATGCCATCGACAGCCCGATTCTTCAGGAGATGGAACAGATATCGTTTATCCCGTCAACGCCCTCGCATTTCACCCAACATTCAATACATTCGCTTCAGGAGGGGGAGATGGGGTTGTTGCATTATGGGATGCAGTTGCTAAAAGGAGGATTCGACAATATCAAAAATATAGTGCTAGTATCGCTGCTGTGGCATTTTCTTGCGATGGGAAATATTTGGCTGTAGGTGTTTGTCCAGGGTTTGAGAATGGTCAGGAGGATTATAGTGGTGAGGGGGCTACACATGTTTTTATTAGAGAATTAGGTGAGACGGAGGCGAAGGGGAAGGGGCAGAAATGATTGTATGTAAAGATGAATAGGAAAAGTGATGGATAAGTATTGATTGGGTGAATATTTTTAATTAGCATGGCGTTTTGGTGAGGTGAAGAATGATACCAAACTATGCCAATTCGACCTATTATAATTAAGTGACTACCCTTATTCATTTAACAAACGCCCAATGTCGACGATTTACTATTCTTGAATTTGGCCTTAATTCCAGATTATCAACTTATTTTCGTGTTGAAATGAAATCTGAGTACTTACCTACCCATAGTTCATCCCACAGGAGAACTTGGCTTACCTTAATCTATGGATCGTGAAGATCTTGGATTGAAGAGATTCGAACCTTGCTCGTAATATATTTCACTTGAACTATGACAGACACATAAACAATTTGTCCAACAACTCTAAAGAGAGAGGGGAATCAAATCCCACTGACTCAAAAAACATTTTTCGGCAAGTGTGTAATTTTGAGAAAACAGTGGGAATAAATCCTATTCGAGCGTCATAATACCACACTTAATTCCTCGAGACTTACACTAAGTAAACTTTAAGTACCTTATTTCATCGGCTGTCCGTACGGGTGAACGACTTTATCACTGTCCTCATAAGTTTTGAAATTTGGTTTCGGATGCTAATGATGCGTTGTTTATTTACTCCCTTCTAGTCTATCTATATTGCAAAGATTGGATTTTCGCTAGTAATGTACGGGAAGCTTCATGCTTATGTGCAAGGATTGATAGATAACTTTCGTCTCAGCTCTCCTCCTAGGCCCATTCAAGCAAGATTAGTTCCTTAAAGCTCCATTATATCCTTAGCAGAATTCGAGCCCCAAAGCTAGCAAAATATACGGCAGATCTCATCAAGATATGACCTACGAACTTAGAAGTGACCCTTGAGATTTCTGCGAGTTTTTGAATGGAGGCTTGAACGGCAACGACATTGTACGCTTCCGCGCTCCTGCAGATAAAGTTCCCAAATCCCGGCTGGCCTGTCTTGTGAGCGCTAGGAGGCTCTTTTGCTGGCTTAGTGTAACTTCTAGTGGTGGGAGGAGTCGATTATTGCTTTTGTCAGGCGATATGATATCTCCCAACGACTGTGATAATATAGCAGCAGAAGCTCTCGATGGAGCACAGGAGCCGACATTGTGAGTTATAAATTGAGCCCGTGGATACATTGACTTTGTTCGAGTTGGCTTTATATTTTGTACAGGCTCCTTTAAGTCATCGACTGCACGCTGCAAATAGCTCTGCTCCGGCATAACCGACACTCGCAGATCCCTCACCTCTACCTTGTGACATTTTGAAGCCTGCGTTTCTGGAATCTCCTCTTCCTGAGAGACATTTCGTACAAAATTTTGACTCTCTCCTAAGATGATAGAAGCTTGCCTAGTCAGTAGCTCACTATTAAAAGATACCTCCATAGACCGTATAAAGTTTTGGCTTTCTCCTAAGATAACAGAACCTTGCGTGGTTGGTGGCTCAAAGGATGCTAGCGAAGGCTGAGATCCAACCAGAGTCAGGCTTTGACTTCCAATTCTACTGCTCTTTCTCCGTTGCAGATATCGTTCATTCATACGTCTAGAGCGAACCGATGGAGGTGTTGGGCTATCGACAATATCTTCATGAACTTCCATGGCAACTCCACTTGAAATTGGCATCTGAGGACGCCAGGAGTTATCGGAATTTGGATATTCCAGGGCGGAGGACGAATGAGCCTGACAATTTTCTTGGAATACATCTGGACCAACTCTCGGGTTAATTGTGAGCGAAGAGCTGGAGCTGATTTGTGACTTGTGGGTATTTTGCCACTGTGGTTCAGGAGAGTTTGCTCTGACGATGAGTCGCTGGGATCCATGCCCAATACTCCTGTTAAAAAGCCGAAATTCTCTCTTGGATTGGTTTGAGGTCGAGCTTTCGTCTATGGAAATTGAATCGAGGTCCTTATGTGGCTCTGTGAAATTTCGGCAGATATGACCATCGTCCTGTGACATTTGAACTGTGCCTTCTCTATCAGCAGCCTTTGGGTTTGCTAGTTCTCGAGTACTAGGACATGGTTCTTTGGGTAGAAGACCATCAACCGATTCTGATTGTTCTTCGATATCTGACCACCCAGAGTCCGGATCGTCTTCTTGTTCTTGTTCACTCTCACCATCACCATCACTGTCAGAATTGGAGCTTGACCAAGCGAGGCTTTGCTCGTCACTGAGTTCACTGCTTTCCTCATCTTCCTCATCTTCCTCATCTGAACAAGTCGGTTTCTGGATTGAAACCATCATCAGTTCTTCACCAACGGCTAAGCTGCGTTTCCTGCGAGGCGCTATCTTGGTAGCCGAGACCATTTGGATCTGTTGCGATGCAGGTATTTGTGTTGATTCCTGGCGCACGAGAAGAGTCCTCTGAGTCACAAGCTCCCTGTATTTCATCTGCTCGTTATTGTTTCTAGGGCCTTTAGGATGGCTTGAAGAATGCTTTCGTTTCGAGGGAGAGCTACTCTGCCCGAAACGATCATATATATGGTCGCCATCGAAGGTGGTCAATGGGGTGACTAGGTCTGGAGTATCTGCCATAGACGGAGACTGGTTTGTACAACTGTTTTCTTGTTGCTCATCTATCGTCTGGGGAACTTCATCACGCTTTTCCAAAGAAGGAGAAGATACCCTCGGAATAGTGACTGCCTGGTCATGTGGTCGCTTGGATGGAGAGGGCCTCTTTTGCCTTAGCTGCTGCCCCTCGTCTGGGATTTTAGCGACAATTGTTAACTCTGGTATTACAATAGTCATTCCCTGGACAGGTTGGCGCCGCTTATTAACGTTCTTTATTGGCATATAGTGACCAGTAGGGAGTGCCTCCCTGCCGATAAATCCATCCGAATGAGGAGTTGCTCTGATAGTACCACGAGATGCTAGGTGCATTTTAGGCATGCGAAAGTCCTTAATTTGGATTGTCCCTATAAGATGCCAAGTAATATTCTTTCTTGACTGAGACCTTTTGGGGGCATGATTTTTCCTAGTCATAGGCATGACACGATCTGAGCCTGGAGAAATGGGATCTTGCGAAAGCTTCCCTGGCAGATCTAAGCATGATAAGAATAATTTCATTGCTCGCAAAAAAAGTGTACTTGCCTTCACCAAGCTCCATTTCAGACCCTTCGAATCGTTCTTCCACAGTAACCAACTCGTTGACTGGTAATCTGCGGGATTTCTTCTCCCTGGGTTTATCTTGAACATCATCTTTTCTCTTGCGAGGATTCTTGGCTTTTTGAGTGACCTTGGATGCTCTTTGGGCATTCAACTGATCCAAAGCCTGCCTTTGAATTATTTTTTTCTGACTTTTACGTCGTTTCTTGGGCAAACGTGCCTCATCTGTCGAATCATCCCTACCTTCATCAATATCGACTCTTGGACAAGCTTTTGGCCAAGTCGAGGTTTGACGACACTTTCGGCGTGGAATTTGACGAGATTGCAAACTATCTGAGGAAGACAATGAGCAAGAGCAAGTCTCAATTTCAACACCAAGATTTAATATTTCGTGATCGATTTTGTCGAGTTCTTCCCTATGGATGGCCTATTAGCCCGCACTATAGTACAATTATCAATATAGAATATTAAAGGTGTAGAAATTTACTAAAAACAAACGCAGATTGCAAGGGGATGAATAAGAGACGACAGAAATCTGAAATAAAGAAGAAATTTCAGACAGAAAAAGCTTAGCTTACTCTTGAAGATTGGATGGGGCTTCTGGAACGTCTTGGTGAGTAGCCTGGTTGATTGTAAGATTGATATCGACTTCATTTCCTGACATATCATCTGTGTCAGCACGACCAGCACGAGACGCAGAGATCTTTCGTTGCCTCTTGAGATACTCCTCTAATGTTGGACTGCTGTGACGGTTGTCTTTGCTTGGGATCGAATTTTGATGAACTGAAGAAAGGATATCAATGGTTTTCTCTCCCGCTGTCTGAACAAACCTTTAGCACAATGGGGACCTCTAAATGTAGGCCGGGGAGGCTTACAATTTCTGTTTGTGTGGGATCTTGAGACATCTCATAAATATCCTTCTTAGCAACAAACACAGGCTGTGGACGCCGGAAAATATCCCGCCGAATATTATTTGATCTATCATATTCATCAAGGCTGGGTAGCAACCCAAAGTATTTGCTGCGTTTCCGTGCACTTGCCTCACTTGCTGGTCGAGAGGCATCTCCTATGTTGTCTTGATTGCGGAGTCTTACAAGACCTTGTCTTCGGACGATTGGCGTCTTTTCCACCTCTTTGATATCTTCCCTGGTGAAGACAAGTCGGGTTTTGATACGGTGTGGTACTTGAGCTTCAGTGACCGTATCGTTGGCCATGTTGTGCCGGTGTAACGTCTGAGTTAACACTAGAAATGGCTTGAAGCTGAGAAATCATGATGAGAGAGTTGTGCAGTGTGAGTGCCGGGTAGATGAGCTAACCTTAAAGTAAGCCAAGGCCAAGTTTTCAGACAAAAGAGGAAGGAACGCTCAGGATGGACACGTGATGATCAAGCACCCAAAGTAATGACATGAACGGAAGGGAAAGCTAGATGGGAAGAGTTGTGTTTATGTGTTCTGTGATTGAATTACAAGTAGATAAATACGAAACAGTGCCCGTGAAGGAGCTGATTTGCCAAATGCACAAACATTTAGTGCCCTATGTCTTATTCCCACGAAATATTGCCAACCCAGGCGAGGGTATCCAGCCTTGAAGTGTGACTGAGGAGAAGCCCAACACTCATCAATAACGCCAATGCCCTAAATAAAAAACCGACAAGAAAAAATTTATTTATGATAATTACGAGTCCTAAAAGGTGTTGAACACATACTGAACAGCAGCACTGAACAGAAGGTTAGCTGAATGCATTGGGACTCTTGAGAGAGACTGCTTACCCAATAGTCAAAGCGGCACTTATGCCCAATAGGGCCCTAGTCTTCATCCGCTCTTTTCTTAGCTCTGGTGCGTCGATTTTTGGCCTCTTAACAAGGATGAGCTCTGCACTCTCGGCCTCATCATCTTCCTCCCCTTCTTCAGCCTCATCTGCTTTGCGCTTCAGCTTCTGCGGCGGCTCTATTGAGGCTTCACTCTTCTCGCTCTCTCTCGCAGCTTCTACCATTTCCTTAGCCTTAGCAATCATAGCTGCAGTATCTTCGGCCGATGGGATATTGGACAAGCCAGCGGGCGTTTCCATTTTGAAGATAGTGTGGGTGGTCTCAACATCGTCATTGGCTCCTACAGAAGTGTCTACTTTGACCTCAACAACTGCTTCCTCCTTAACTTCTTCTTTGGACTCTTTCTTAGTCTCTTCCTTGGAGTCCCCCTTCGTTTCAGGCGTTTCAGCGTGGGTGTCAACAATGAGTGGAGCTGCGGGCTCTTCGGCAACAGCTATGCTAGTGGGCGTGGGAGATGGCTCGACTGATTCGGACTTAGTTGAAGCTGCCTTTGCAGCGAGAGCCTTACGGGTTCTCATTGAACTAGCTGCTTTTCTCGGTGAGGCAGTTTTGCTTGGGGATGCCGAGCGACGGGGACGGCCTCTAGATGGAGTTGGTGGGAGGATGAGAGATTCGGTAGGGAGGAGAAATTTCGGGGGTGGAGATATAGTCTTAGCTGTGTTGTCTTTAGTTGGGTTGACCTCTATTGGAGTAATGTCCAATAATGCGGTGATCCAAGGCACAATATTATATTCTTTCGCAAGTTCTAGGGCGTGAGTCGGTGGAATCCAAACATTACCAGCCGTCTCATCATCGCTCGTTGTCTCCAAGGATTTGATGTACTTTCTCTCAGCCTCCTCCTCCCGCGCCTCAGCGTATGGAAAGGTGGCTTTGAACATGCCTGTTGCGCTGATGTAACCGTCATGACTGCGGCGCATGAGAAAGTATGAGGCTGGCGAAGGATTGAAAATGCCCGAAATAATACCCTTTGGCAATGGAGCCCTCAAATGAGCGTAGTCGAACGTTCCTAGTAACTTCGATCGGGTGCCATTGGAGGTTTCGATTTGGCTAGCCTTTACGGCGAGGTCTGTCTGACCCAGGCGCCTACGCGCCACGAGGAGGGAATCTATTTCATGTTAGTTGAGGGTGCTGCATCGTCGTCGCGCCTTACATTCTGGAACCTCCTCGGTCATAAGGGGATTCGCCCTCGTAGGAAGAGGGAGAATCCGGGTTGCTTGCGCCTTTGGTTGGGCCATTATAAGTCTGATCAAAAATGAAGTGGCTGAAAAGGAGGGCTATTGGAATCGGCGCAGGGTTCCGAGAAAGGACACAATTGCGGAAGAGTTTGAATACAAGACAAGCTTTCGCAATTAACTGGACTCCACGTTAGTTTCGAGGACTTCTTGTCGCATCGCGTCAACACGCGAACGTCGAAAAGGATACCTACCGGAGTCCACCAGAGTCGCGCAGGGAGTTGAAGGAGAGTGAGGTGCGAGGGGCCGGCTGATTCTGATCTCACTCGACGCGCAGGACGTTTGAGGCTGCAGACGACGAGCGCAAAGGGTTGCGAAAAGAAATCGCAACCGATGCAGAGCGATAAGAATGCTCCCACTGTCGCAAACGAAGAGCGAAAATATGTCTCAAGGATTGGGATGGAGAATAGAATAAGATATCCCTGGATGGCTCGGGGTCGAGGTCCGGAGAGTTCGTTCTAACCGCAGGGCTCGTTTTATTAAGAGGTTGGGGCAATTTATCCAGCGGGTCCTTCCGAATGGAGTCGAGCTCTGCGTTGGCCCGGTCTGGTTTGGCGTTCCAATGCGGAGATGTGAATATCCTCAGCACCGGGAGGTTCTCCCACGGCTGTAATTGGAGGCCATTGATGGTGGCATTGGGCCTGGGCTCGATGCACACTGGGCTTTCGTTCCATCCAATCTGCGCCTCCCCCATCGCCAACCACGTGACTGGATACTTCTCTGTACGTTCCCTTTCGAGCGCCAAGTGCCACGACTATTGGGACAACTCTGGGAGCTGGGAGTGCATATTGGAGGGGTTTCAAAGCTCTCGGCTTCGTCGCTGCATCAATACGTTCATACGCTCACGTGTTTGGGAACTGTTGGAAGGCGGTGAACTCTGGAACAGGGGTACTACGACCCCACCACTGCAGATAAACCACGAACCCTTTCATATCAAGTTGGTTGTTCCCCATTCATATACCAGCGACACATCCCAAGAAAGCAGATTCCTCCGACTTCCAATTCATTTTCCCAAGAACAGGCCAGCAAGCTCCAGCCACCATGTCTTCCGCCAACAATGACCAAGATTTGCTGCCCGACCAGACTGAGGGGTTCAAGGTGGGCGAGAAGAAGACCATCGATGAATACACAAAACTCGGTATGTATGTTCAATTGTTGGTGCTTTCTCATGACGGAGGGCTTTCTTGTTTTGCTCTGTGGTTTCTTGATTGTTTGGTTGAAGTCAGCCACATCCCCTAGTATAAGTGCCCGCTCATAGAGGGGTAGCTCGCCAGGTTGGGCTGTGTTGATCCTGCCACACGTGATGCCTTTATACATGTCCATTTGATGGAGTTGGAGGCTTTCACAGATGCGGGTATTGAGACGAACCTTACCCTCTTGTAATACGGGAGTGTCAATTTCATTCGTTTCCATGAAAATATGTGTTTTCCCAACAAAGTTGTGAACATGGGTGTTGGGCGCTGCGGCAGCTTAACGCTTGTCGTTCTTACAGAGCGCTGCATCCAGCTTTGGAAATCTTTCAGCTCCATTCACGATCCCCTCCTAGATCACAAACTCGACATTTCCAGACTAAATTCTCAACGAGAGCTCTTTTCAACTCATGTACCTGGGCATTTTAGCACTTATTATTTCAACATCCAATTATTCTCCCAACAATTTTTTCAATAATACCAGCATCCTTGCTAACAAAATTCTCTCCAGATGCCGACGATGAAGCCATGCAGCGCTACAAGCAATCTCTCGGCCTCGGCGGTTCAGGCAAAGATCTCTCCGACCCCAACGACCCCCGTCACTGCATCATCCTCTCCCTAACCATGGACTCTGAAGGCCGCGACCCTGTCACCATCGACTTGGCTTCAAAGGGATCCGAAACAACTCTTAAGGAGAAGCCCTTTAAGATAAAGGAAGGTGTTAAGTTCTCTATGACCGCTAAATTCAAAGTTCAACATGAGATTCTGAGTGGACTTCATTACGTTCAAATCGTCAAGAGGAAGGGTATCAGAGTTAGCAAGGATCAGGAGATGATTGTATGTTCCCTTTCTAGATTGTTTAAAAAAAACTTGAATTTTATACTAATGTTTGAAAAAGGGCTCATACGCACCAAACACCGACCAAAATCCCATCTGGACCAAGCGATGTAAGGCTCTCCCTCTCTATTCTCTCATAATTCAATCTAATAGACCCCACAGTCGCCGAAGAAGACGCTCCAACTGGGATGCTAGCTCGAGGCCACTACACCGCCATCAGTACCTTCGTCGACGACGATAAGAAGAAGCACTTGGAATTCGAATGGTCCTTCGATATCGCCAAGGAATGGTAAACAAAACAAAATCCTATCAACCCGGCAATCTCTCGTTTTTGCAGCACAAGAGATAGAATCTTGGTTGATATCTGTTTCTTTTTTGATATCAATCGGCTTTTGACGGTGGGGGAAAAGTTCGGGCTTAGCTCTTGCATATGGGATGATATAAGATGATGATGATGATGAAGCTGATGATAGAGGTGAAAATGGGGAGTTATGATGGATGGACGAACTACACAGCGTTTTTGCCTGCATATCTGGAAGGGGGATGGGAAAATCCATTTCGTGAATAAAACACAAACCTACTTCACCTTACGTTCTTACCATTTTGACTCTATGATCCTTTATTTTTCAAGTAGGCATTAAAAATTTTCCATATATTTAATCGCTAATTCCATATTCGCTTTCTATAAGAATCATTACTTCTTAAAAAGGGTATTCCAGGAAGCCATGTCTGTTCATCTCCATCTATTCAATGTAGTCAACGAATCATCCATCCACATCCGTCCCAATAGTCTTACAAGTCCTTTCCTCGCTTTTCCTAACATCTATGGCGCTTATATCCATATTTCATTTCGATTTACAAGAAATAATCCGGTAACTGACTCCCATCCGCAATCTTCTCCTGACCCTGGCCATCCCCCTTGTGCAAATCATTCTCCGGCGCCGCCGCAAAAACATTAAAAAATCTCTCTCCCGTATCACTGACTTCCAAAACGCTAGCCATATTCCCACATCTATAACAGTAATTTGGAGCGGACCAAACAGTACTTAGACGATCATCGTAGAGAACTTGGTAGCCTTCTTGACAGAGTTGATGGGCGCGCAGGATATGGGACATGCTATTTACTTCGAGGAATTTTTTGACGACTTGCGCGCCGAAGGTGTAGCCTGCTCCGCGGGGGGAGAGGGAGAATTCGTCGCGTTCGGGATCGGGGTCGGACCAGACGAGGTCAGCCATGGGGCCTTCATGGGGGATTTCGCGGAAACGGTCGATGATTTTGATTTGGTCAATTGAGTGGATTGAAGGGGAAAGACCTATTTTTAATGGGTCAGTCTTGATAGTCGGTGGGAATATGCCAATGGGAGAGGGGAAATTTGCCCCCATTTGTAAGTCTTACCTCCATGAACGCAGAATATTTGATCATTGATCACAACACTCAATGTGAGGAAATCGAACATGTCCGTAAAATAGTGCCAAACATTCGCGTTCCCATATTTCCTTGAACATTCCGTGTAGAACCCATAGGACTGTGTTACCCCTCTCGACTCATGATTCCCTCTTATCAAATGCACGCGGTGCGGGTATCGTAGTTTTAGACACACAAGAAGGGAAATCGTTTCCACACTAAACATGCCTCTATCGACATAGTCACCTGAAATTGTCAGGATGGGTCACACAGGTGTCGCAAATTGCGCATGAGGGGCTGGTACCAAGGAAAAGATAATTGGTATCTGGACAATATCCACCAATCCTAAAAATCTCAATCAAGTCGAAGAATTGCCCGTGGATATCCCCCACTACCGTAACTGGAGCTTGAACATGTACGACATTGCTTTCTTGCATAAGCAGCTCCTTCGTTTTGGCGCATATTGCTTCGATGACGGATTCGGCGAGGAGATTCTTCTTGTAGAGGCTTTCAATGCATTCGTCGAGATCAACCGAAGCTGGGAGGCGGGGGGATTAGCTGGCGCGGGGATATAACTATGAATGTAGGGAGGAACGTACAAGGCAAGCCAGGCATTTTGCCAGAAACCCGGAATTATCGAAAGAGGCTTGCGCCCTGGAGCTCGGAGGTTGAAGGTGGGTTGGAGCTTATACAAGGAATGGTGTCTTTCAGTAAAGCGTGCTGCCGCAACAACATGGTCGCTTTCGAGAGCCTTAAGTCATAACAATAGATATCCAGCAAGAAAGATTGGTGCGGCGGTCGTAGTTCCAACAGGAAAAGTCGAGTCTGACAGGAAACGAAGCCTCCTCCAGACGGCATTTCCAAGCAGGTGGCAGCGAGGTGAAGTGCTGCTGCCACATTGATCTGCGGCCGTCGCACGCTAACCCCCCAGTGGCCCTAGCCCGATCATGCCTAGCCCCACCGTGCAATCCCTGCGCCGTCGGTCGCCCATCCAGACGGCTTCCCATCTCCATCTCGGCGACCTATTCTCTCACCTTTGATGCTGGATCTCTTTCCCATCCATTTCTCTCTTTGCTGCTTTCTCGCCCGCCTTTCCGCGTATGCTATTTCTGGCTCGAGTCCTTCCCTTGCGTCTCCTTCAAGGCTATCTCTCAGCCGTTTTGCTTGCTCCTCTGCCGTATCTTATCGCCATACGTCCACGGTTTGCGCTGGTCGAGCAGCCGGCAGGGGCTAGACAGTGTTGGATGCGTTTCACTGCAGCTTGAGAGTATCCAAACTTCCGTCGCGATTCGCCTTCCCGGACGTTCACTTTCGCCCTCTTTTGGTTGCTTGTTTGGCGCTTTGCAAAAGCACATCATCTCAAGTACAACACTCCTCTCAGATCGCCCTCCAAAAACCCCTCTATCAATGGGGTGTTAGGAAGCTGCCAACAGTCGCCATGTCAATGAACTGGTCCCAGGGAGGCCCCCCCCTTCCTTTTCAGCACCAGAGCCCTCCGCGCCCAGGGCCACCTGAGCGGAAAAGTACAAATCCACCCCCAGTGTGCTTCAATTGTGGCGGCCCGCACTTCTTGGTTTCCTGTACCCAACAAACCCGGGCTGCTCCTGCGTAAGTGAGATCATCGTCCCTTGACATACGACTGCCTTTTCTCGGTAATGTGCCTCATGATAGGCCTGGACTTAGTGGTCTCAAATCGGCTTCCTTGCCTCTCGAAGACGCGTGTTTGAAGCTGCTAGGCCCACCAGGAATCATTGTTTGCAATATTATTGGTTCTATTTGTCTATTTTCAACTTGCAGCGATCTCTTCTACTCTCTGTTCTTTCATATAGTAACAAGAAGCAGTGGCTTTGCTCCATCAGTGTCACCGCGGCAACAATTCCCACCTCCACCAGTTTCAAACCAGCCATATCAAAATGCTCCTCAATATCAGAATGGCCCACCCCCTCAGCAATACGGACCTCCAGCAGGTCAGAATCTGTACGCTCAACCTGGTCAACAATCATATAATATTCCCCAACCACCCCCCAATACATATGGTCAGCTACCTTACCAGGCCCAACCGTATAACCAGTATCCACAGCCACCTGCTCCTCCTAATTATGCCCCTCCTCCCCCTCCACCACCACCCCCGCAATACGGCGCTCCACCAATTTCCCCATATCAAGCACCTCTGAACCCATACCAAAACAATCCGTACACTCCGCAACCTCCAGTCTATGGTCAAGCATACCAACAGCCGCCTCCCTATCAACAACCACCTCCACAATGGAACGGGACTTCACAACCAGTCCAGCCATCTTTCTCACCCCCACCTCCACGAAATACCTCCAGCTTCACCAGGGAACACTCGAATCAACATTCCCGGCAGCAACAACGACAGCAGAGAAAGTCATCAGCTTCGCATTCTTTAAATCACGGCACGAAAATGCAGACGCCTGGGAAGCCCTCACAAACTCCCTCACAAACTCCCTCACAAAGATCAGCCTCCGTAAAGAGTAATGACGAGCAACCAACGCCGCAAAACAAGTATGTCCCCTTGTCAAATGCGCTTCTAAATGAGTCGCAGCCAGCGAGTACTGGAGGGACACGACGCGAAAAACAAGGGTCATCAGTTAGCACGGCTAATCTGCAACCATCGGTTATCTTAAAGGAGAACGAAAATGAATCGCTTCAAACCGAGGAGACTAACCTAGATCCTAATGCCGATGTGGAAGACTTTCAATGGGAGTGCAGTGCTATATTCGCAGAACCGTCGGAAATTGAAACAGTGGCACTTGCTCAACCCCTCGGCGTCAGTTTTGATACAACACCGGTTCCTTTGGTTGTTTCGGATAGGACACTGGAGGTTCCCTCGGTCTCTAGGTATGCGAGAAAAGAGAATGAAAGGGAGTTCACTCGAACTATTCGATCCGCACCAAATTGGTCATACTTACAGGAGGATCCAGCCTTTGCTGAAAATAACTTGAGCGGTCCCCTAATTCCACTTCAAGATCTTCCTGCGTGGATTGCAGAACGTCAAGGACTAATATTGGAGCCTGTGCCCGAGCCCGAGCCTGAGCCCGAGCCTGAGCAAGAGATCCGTGATATCAGCGAAGGCAAGAAGCGATCCAGATCAGTAGAATCTGATGATCAACTGGATGGAAAAAAGGATTCTGAGGATCAGACCCAACCAGAAGATCGACCAGCCAAGCGACCTAAAAATGACCCAGTAGATGATGATAGCGACGAGATAATGCTTTCGCCCTCACCTAGCGCCATGCCTCCATTAATTAGCAATCCGAGAGGAGGCACACCGTGCCTGGCCAACATAGACGATGACTGGGCTCCGCAGCCTGGAGAAGGCGCGGAACCAATACCATCTCCAGCAGATCCAACGGAGGCATTGCTTGCTTCGCTCGGTGTTTCTGGTTCTCCAAAACCTGTGAAGCCGCAGTCGCTTCCCCCATACGTTCCGTCACCTGAGGATGAAAATCAGTTGACTCAAAAGGGATTCAAATCGTTACCTCCGCCTCCTGCGTCTACGATGGCTAATCCACTCCCTCAAAAACCGCATATAGGTCCACCAACCAACCCTACGCCCAACAATAAACTTCAAGGACAATTTCGGAAATCTCCCCCAGAGGCTGGCACGAATGATCATAATCCATACAAAGATGGCTCTAAACAGCAGGCTCCTACTCAACCAAATAATGGCTACAATTCTTTGCAAAGCCAGCAGCCCTATCCACCACAGCCCTATCCACTCCAGACCAACCCGCTCTACCAGAGTGGACCTTCTATGAATACTTATAGCCAACCTCAATTCAGCCCACCCCCTGCTGTCGCTTACCCTACTGTTCCTACAGACACCAGCCAGAATCCTCAATATGGACTGCCTGCTACACCTTATACAGGTCCTCCAAGCAATTTTCAACCAGGAGCAGGGCCACCCCAGTATGGCCCACCACAAACCCCCTCATGGGGAACTGCAACGCCATACAACGCTCCCCAGCCTTATGCACAACCTCAATACGGCCCTCCCCCTGCTTCTTACGGTCCGTCTGTAAACGGTTCATACATGAATGCACAATATGCACCATCACCACAAAATTCCATACAGCAAGTGCCTCCTCCGACTAATTATCAGCAGCCGGCACCTCAATATGCCCAGCCTGCAAATCTACAATACCATGGACCTTCGATGCCTCTCCAACAGGGACCTGGTCCTCAGTCAGGTCTAGCGCAGTATGGACCCCCCCAAGATGCCTACGACCCCAATCCATACCCAGCTCCAGGGACCCAATATTCCGGGCAGGTATCTCAGCCACAGAGGAACAATTCAACCCATAGCCAATTTCCTATCAGTCAACCGCCCCGGGCTGGGTACGGTAACGACCCCAATAACCATCCACCCAATAGACAGGACTCTGGATATGCAAGCTCCCGTGGATCGTATAGCAATGGATCTGGGCAAAATAGTTATAATGGCCAAGGAGTGTCCCTCAACGATGGTCAACCATCTAGAAATGATTATCAGACCCCCCAAACGCGTCAGCAACATCCTGCAAACAGTCCATCATCCCAGCAAAATGGGGACCAAAACGAACGGGACAAGCAGCAATGGGGACCGCCAGGTCCGAATTCACAAACACAGCGCGAACCATCTCAAAATGCGAGTCCGGGAGATGATGCAACTGGTGACTCAAGTAGCAACGCTAATGATAACATACATACTACTAGCTCTACACCTCTAAGCCCCACATCAGCTGAGATTCTTGGGAAGTTGGTGCGCACCTCGAGTAATGGTGAACCCGGATCACGCAAGGTCAGAAGGCCTCAGCCAGTTGTTGATGCAGCCTATAGGTATGCTTGAACCTCGTTATATATACTCTTTCTATTTCTAATATATAAACAGTCGGCGTTGGTAATCAGAGAGAATCAAGCTCCGCTCCGCTAAATTTTTGATAATAAATCTGGCTGAAGGGGGCAAAGAGCAGTAGTGTTGCAGTCGAGCCTATTGGTTTTCCGTAAAGCCTTCAAGTCTGTTGGTTGGTTTATGATTATCTTGTTCTTGTTGATATTACTCGTTTACTGGTGTGCACCTTCCACCAAAAGCATTTCTGCTTCAGTTTTTTTCTCCATCAGTGAGGTTCTTCAGGGTTTGCATTTGGTTATCTTTGCCTTTTTAAATGTTTATGTACTATTATTCCTGCATGTTGCTTTGTGGGATTGGCTAAATGTGTCAAAATGGCGAATATGAGTATTTTTTTCACTCCATTACTTAGCTCATTTTTCTGTTTTCGGGCTTTCAAGGATTATCCACTTCAAATTCTGCTTATTTGTAGCAAATATAATTCATATTAGAAGCCAGGCTCGGTGTAAGCTTATGGCGATAGTGGTGCCAAATGCTTCTCCTTGATAGCGCTATCTCCTGTTTGTGACCAACTATTGTGAACGCATTTATGTATGCCATGTAGTCCGTGTTTATTTCTTGCTTTTCTTGGAATTTTCACCAAAATTTGCCACCAGCTTTACTTGACAAGTCTATCATGCTCTTGGTCTTCGGAGTCAGATCCTTCGCTAGATTCTTCTTCTGCTTCTTCCTCACTTTCCGTTTCTTCAGTTCCTCCACTTTCTTCCTCGTCATCGTCGTCGTCATCTTCCTCCTCTTCCTCCTCTTCTTCTGCCGCGGCTTTAGTTGCTGCTTCATCTTCTGCGAGCCAATCGTCAAGTGTCTTTTCTTTTGCACTACTAGCAGATCCGAGACCATTACCATTAGCTCTCGAAGGTGACCCTGCAAGACCTCTCGAGTCTTTCATGGCTGTGTCTAACCTTTCACCTGCAGGGATTACTCGACTTGATTCATACTCCGACTTTCCAATATCTGATTCCCGTAAAGATGGATCGGGCTCTTGTCCAGCTTCCACCCAATCTGGCAACTTATCGTAACCTCGTAGACCATGCAGACCGTCATCTTCACCAACCACAAGACTTGCTGAGCCTAGTGTAAATCCTGTCCGGCCTTCTGACGGGCTCGGGGTGTGAGGCACTGGTTTAGGAGCAAGCAGCATGAGACTAGCTAATTGAGTGGACGACGGGACGGCAAGCAGTGCCTTGTACAATCTTGTCCTGTCTCGAAGATCGTAAGAGGTATCGTAACGAGCAAGAAGTAAGATGTAATTCCACAGAACCACAATCGGGTGCTCTGGCTCAGGTTCTGATACTTCGAAACTTGTCTGTGATGGAGAATCTAATTCTGCAAAGCCATCAATATTAAGTCCCGATGGGTAATCGTGAGGTGGCGAGCGCAGCGAGGTGGGTTTTGGAGGCTCTGATCCTTTCTGATCGAGATAGTGGAGGTAAACCTTTGCTGCGAGAAGAACAATTTGAAGTTTGGCTAGCTCGGCTTCGTCAGCGAATCCTTTGGCTAGGATACGTAACACGTCTGCTGCAATGTTGTTTTCGGTGTCCAGACCAGCAAATTCTCCTACTAACCAGATGATTGATGCTCGTGCTCGAGGGTTCGTTGCTGTGTCGAGGTTTTTGGCTAATCTGATAACAGTCTTGGTGTGAGATGTTGGATCTTGCTGAATAAGATGTCTAATGACAGTTAAGGATTCTGCTACCAAGTTTCCATCCAAACTAGTAATTTGTTTGAGAAGAAGATGCAAACATCTCGATGATGTTTTCGCATCGCCTTGAGCACATCTTCCAATTGCTCTCACAGCTTCTCGTACAAGATCTTGATCTGATCCTTGAGAGAAATGTTCAAGCTCATTGAGTATAAGACTTTTCAGGTAGGAATCTGAATGAGGGAATATGAGGGTGAGGACTTCGAGTTTGAGTTCCCAGACTTGTGGTGGATCTGTAGAACGAACCAGAAAATGGGATGCGTATTTGACGAAAGCTTCTGGTCTTATTAGGCATACTGAGACGATGTTGTATAATGCGATGTGCTCGATGTCTTGTGGTCCTCGTAATAGTGCTATCAGCGGCCCGATGCAGGAATTGATGTATTCTTGCGTGCCGAGTGAGACATAACAGCGTGCTACGGCTACAACTACTGCTGAATGTCGACTTTGTAACAAGGGTTTGATGTTTTTGAGAAGGAGCTCTAGATCCGGATCTAGTACTTGAACCGTTTCGACCTCCTCTTCCTCATCCTCCTCTTCGTCTTCGTAGAAACCTCGAGAACCATTACTCTTACCATTACTCTTCTTCACCTTCCTCGTCCGTCTCGGAAGGCATTTCCTCGAATAAATCGTCATCAACCTCAACGTCGCCAACTGACTCCATTCATCCATATCCACAATCTTCCTCACCAACCCTCTGTAATGTTTGTGAATCAAATCTATCCTATTCGGACAAATCTCCATAAAAGCCTTTACCGCCGCTCCAGCAACATAATATTGTTTATCTCCTAACAATGTAGAAAGATATTCCAATAATTGCGGTAGGGTATTCGGATCTAATCTGTAACATTTTGGAATTGCCAATGCAGCGGCTTTTCGAACAAATGGACTCATATCTCCTAATCCTTTCTTGATAGCTAGAGAGACGATTTGACTTATTACTGGGACTCTGATTCCTGACATGGTTTTCAGGGCGAGGGCGCGGACTTGAGGGTTTCCATCTGAGAGGGACTTTTGGATCGTGTTTATGGAGAGGAGGGCGAGATCGGGCTCGGCTTCTGCGTGGGAGAGGAGGTAAATGTAGACTAGTTTTTTTATTTCGATGTTCGGGGATGCGACGTTCTTGACGACGGAGGAGAAGAATACTAGGCAGGGGAGGGAACGGTACATCATCTATATATCCACATATTAGCACACTGCAAGGCTCCATGCTGCGTCTTCTGTTCTGTCTTCTAGCCATGGCGGTTGTAGGCAGGGCCCATCTTCGAGATGGGAAAAACGTACAGAAATAACCTTCCTCAACCCCTCCAAAACCTCCCTATCATTCCTACTATCTAACAACCTCTTAACCTGCACCGTAGGCAGCGTTTTCGTCACGGAACTCCCTCGGGAGCTCCTAGCAGATTGTGCTGCATCGAGGGTGAGTTCTCGAGCTATAGTGCCAACCATGGAGATTAGATGCATGTTTTCAACCCAGGGGGAGGGGGGAACGGGGGTTTGTGCGAGGGGAGGAATAGGGAGAATAAAACGTACCACTCTCCAGCAAGCTAGAAATCCTAGATATTGACTCCATGCGTGATTCATGGGATGTGGAGAGCGCGGATGGCTGGCGGTGGTTGCTGTCGTTGGAGGGCAAGCTTGGGCTAGGTGGGGCTAAGCGATTACGTAGTTTGGTGAGGTGGTAGGGTTGCTTCCGCAACTGGAGCATAACGCGGAATTTATTCGCATATGAACGTAACGAGTGGTGGGTTTTCTTTGAAGAGAAGAGCATTAGGATTTTAAATTAATATGAAGATTACTATACTTTACTTACCCTCAGCACTAATTCCAGCACGTCAACATCTTCGAGGCCGCGATAATCCATCTACCCCTCCATAACTCGAATTATAAATACGGCTTCACCAGAAACGCAAATCCAATGTCCCAAACACCACTCGCCCTCTCACCAGCTCTGCCACACGAACTCCTATCCTGGATCCTAACCTACCAGTCCCATCCCATTACCGTCCTAATCTGCCAACCACGCGCCGAATTCCTGGTTTCCCTACAAACGTCAATTCTAAATACCATACCTAAGCAGCCACCTCCTCCTCCACCATCTCAAGATGGCGAAGCTCCAATCCCTCTAGATTCTCTACCACTAGAAGAAGAACCAGAACCAGAACTTGAACCACCCATCCGGCATCCCCTCTTAATCCCAACACTCCATCAAATTGCATCATCTCGAAAGATAAATCTAGTCTTCATACCTACGGTCTCTCATTTACGTGCTTATATTTCCGTTTTCGGTGCTACCTCTAATTCTCCCAAATCTGATATCGAGAAGGATAAAGAGGAAGAGCCGGGAATATTTGATAAGCTAGCCAAGAACTTGAAGAAGAGGGGTTTATTGGTTGTTTATAAGATTTTGGAGTTGCATAGGGATACTAGTGAGTGGTCTGCACAGGGGTTGGGGATTAGTTTGGCGGGAGTGGTGGAGGCGGGGAGGAGAGGTGGGAGAAAGGTTGTGCTTGTTGAGGAGAGAGGTGGTGATGATCAAGCAGTGGGAGAAGAAGGGGAGGAAGAAAATCAGAGGAAGAGGGATATATCAAAGGTTTGGGAGGATAGAGTACCAATTTTAAATGGGAGTGTTAAGAGAGTTGGATTTGAAAGTGAGGATGGTGGATGGAGTGGGAGAACTGTGGAAGCTAGAAGGGTATTGAGTAGGTGGTTTAGATTCAGAAGAGGAGAATGGGACATGGATCAGGAGGAAGATTAAGATCATTATGGCATTAGAATATTTGTACATTGTTGGTCGTTATCATGTAATTCACAAACAGGTATACCTAAACGCCAGTAGCCCGCTACCCTATACCAATATCCAATCCAACCCAAACACAGACGGAACTCTATTAGATGGATTGTTCCATTTCCGTGATGTACAGTTTGATGTGTGAATCCATCTTCAAGAATTCGTCGTGTGCGCTGTGGATCTCGTTCTCGATGTTTTCTTTTAGGTCCGCCATCTAAAAATGTTAGCAAGAAATTTCAATAGTTGAAATGGGGTCACATACCTTCTTCTCTGTCTGCTCAATTCTCACCCTTCTCCTTTCCATATCTCGTCCCTTCTCCGTCCTTTCTTCCGCCAGTTTCTTATGAATAGCTCTCAGCTCATCCATTCTCTCTTGTGCAAATCGAGTTTTATCCTTGCTTGTCTCCCTCAACTTTTCTGTTCGCTCCATCCATTTCGATAATTGCCGTTGCAGTAAGCTTTCTGTCCGCTCGACTTCTCGCACATTGTTTCCTCGCTCCCCAAGAGTATCTCTTTGTCTTGCGATCTTGATATTCTCTTCCTCTTCCTTGGCATATTCGACTGAAATTTCATCTAGGAGTTTCATGCATGAAGTAACGTCCGCGGAAACGACCGAGAAAGTATCTGTGGATGTTTGGAGGCCTCTAGCTCTTCGGTCCAAGGTATCGATTTGTGCCTTATCGGCATTGAGTGCATTACCCAGTTCGGTTAAAGATGCCTGGAGTACTGCTGGTGATTGGAGGACATATGGTCGTAGTTTAGCACTCTCTTGCCTTAACGAAATCGTGGCTGCTGTCTTGTCCTCCAAAATCGCAGTCATCTCTCCCCTTTTTGCCTTAACGTTCTCGAAGCGCTTTGTAACCTTTTCTTGACCTTGCCTGAGATCCAGAAGTTTTTTCTTCAGTTCCTCGTTCCGCTTGACTTTCTCTGCGACATGTGCCTCCATAGCTTTCTTATTCCGCCTCATCTCCTCGAGTCGAGCTTCCATGTCTTGGTTCTCATTGTATAGGGTATCGATACGAACTTTGACTGTAACAGCTTTGCCAAAATGTTCCTCAATTACTGCAGTCTGACTCTCCCGGAACCGCGCGAAATTGATGACATAGGAGAAGATCCTGACAAGACGATCGTGGGTTGGTTTGTAGAGATCCTGGAAAGAAAAGTCCGTAATACCACATTCAGCCAAAAGCTTGCGCAAGCTTATGTAAAATCCCATGAGATTTCGGGTGTCAGAAGGAATCATTTCCATGTATTCTCCACATACTTCTTCCGCAGCTGCGCGCATTGCCGGATCAATTGATTCTCGAGTTGCGTTCATCATGATGTCGGCGAACCATTCGAATATTTGTTGGATTTGGAGAGGAGTAGGTTTCTGAAGATCTGGGAGGGTGAAGGGAACTCCTAGATCGGTGATACATCCCACGATCTCTTTGTCGCTCTGGAGAAATCAGTCGGGATTCGAGAAAGCTGCTCTGTTTACATACCAACATGAAGGCGTCGTTCTCGTCCTCCTTCTTCTTCCCCCTGTTTTGCTGCTGGGTATTGGGCACGATGCTCATTCTTGGATTGTAAGACATGGCGATTGTGAAGAGTATTTAGCGGTTGCGAAAATATTTGGATTTTGTTGAAGGGTGTTATGCTAACTGGATGTTGTCGCAAAGCCAGGCCTCGCGTTGTCAACAAAAGCTTGAGGGGTTATCGATAAGACTTTTGCTGTTGCTTAGCCAACGAGGTCACGGGGCGCCATGCCTCCACCAATGTCCCCCTCTGTTTTTGCTAATAAAAGTTTGGCTTCATATCCATCCTCGAGAGTAGTTATTTCCTCGCTGGTCTTCCCTTGCTTTTCCAAGAGGGAATCACCCAACACGTGATTGATGTGAAGCCTGCACTCTGATTAAACAAGGCGATCGTTCCTCACCTAATCTTGATCCCGGCAGAGGACTTGTGTTCTCTCTGACGTTGTCTGCTCCTCTCACCTGTTGCACATTACAATCCTCCGCAACCCAGTTCTTCCTATTACCGCTTTCCCCCGTTGACTACAGCTCTTCCACCCAAGATGCTTCTCCTGTTGGCAGCTTTTGTGGAACCGCGAAGTGTTGGTGACATTGTCCATAATGCAAGTATTCGCCCGAGTCCACGTTGCTCTGAACGGCTGTTAACACCAAGCGGTGGAGGCATCTCCAGTTTCTCACAAAAGGCTAGCTAAATGTTCTGTATGTTTTATATTCCCAGTTTTTACTCCGTAGATGGGTGAACTGCACACATGTGACCGCAGACACTTTGGTGGTGGTGTCGTTTCCTGGTGCTCCTCGCTCGTCGACCAAAGGCAAGGAGAGCTGGCTAACCTGACTATTTGCTAATTCAGAAAAGAGCCGACTACCTCACGACGCTATTCAATTACCAATGCATTCTCTCCACCCATAGCAGGGTTGTCAGAACTGGAGTCTGACCAGTGCAACCACGTCATATTTTCCGGGTCGAAGACAGTAAATCCGAGCATGCCTAACAGGCGCTTCTATGTGTCCTGGATTCCCCTTCCACCCTTCCCGGTCCTCTTCCGATCATGCCCCTCAGCCAACAACGAGACAGATGCACCTTGCGTGCCCCCCGTTCTCCCTGCAGCATCGAGTTTTCCCATCCGAGGTTGCGTGGGCACCAAGGCGAGATGCACTCGGAACTGGCAGAAAGGCGAGCGGCGGCCTCATGCCCATGGGGGGAGAGGAGGTGAGGGCGGGGCTTCACATGCTGGCGGTTTCAGGGCAATGAACGGCCAGCAACGCCTGGGCCGGTGGGTTTCCATCTCGAATCACGGCACCTGCAAGATCCAGGAAAGGCCTTGGTGCCAGTAAACTCAATTTCAACGACAGAGCCTAAAGCTGCGCTGGACTGGACATGTTGGTTAACGACCAGCCTGTGGGCGCCGTGAGAGTATTGTGGCGGCATGGCTGTTCATGTCCGTTGCTCAAAGAAGGCCCCCTTTGTTGGCGGGGCGTACCGAGTTATTAATGATGAGGTCACGCCTGCCCCAGCGTGGGGGCTCACAACCGGGTCGTTGGACACCATGGCTGATTGCGGGGCAGCCTGTCACCAACCGGAGTCCCAGGTACGCAGAGTGGCCTTGGATCTGGGCAATCCCAGGCCATATCTGCCTCGAGTATTTCCTAGTCCCAAAGTTCTGCTTACACATTCCGAGTTGGAATGAGTGGCTTGTCGAATTCTTTCAACATTCTTCCGGCTAGTCTGCGTGTCCACGCTACCGCAGCTCCAATCTAGTGCTTTTTCTACTAGTTCAAGGGCTAAAGTCTGGTCATCAACATCACAGTTTATAAGCTTCATCTTTTTCAAATCAAGAATTCCATATCTGGCGACCTACTGCTTCGCCTTCCCTCACTTCCTTCCCGATGACGATTTCCGTCCCTGCGAGCGAGATGTATAACCATCTCGAGCTCAAAGCAACTCTCAAGGGCATCCTCTCCAAGTCTGGAGCAGATTTAAGCCACAAGAACGATATGATCGACATTATTGATATCCGTCGAAATGCAGTTCAAATCAATCTCAGACAAGATGTCCTGTCTTCTCTCAGGGTAGTAACTGGTCCTAAGAAGCTTCCGACCCTCCTTCTATATGATGAGGCGGGGTTGCAATTGTTTGAAGAGGTGAGAATAGGAAAAAAGGATTCCGAAGATATCAAGTTGAATTTAAAACAGATCACGTATTTAAATGAATATTATCTCACCAATGCCGAAATCAGTGTTCTTCAAAACTCCGCTGCAAAAATCGCTGAATCAATACCCTCTGGTTCCATGGTCATTGAACTTGGTAGCGGGTTGGTGACCTCTCGGAAAGAGTCCCCAATGTCTCTAACCATCTTACAGTAATCTACGAAAGGTAAGTATTTTGTTACAGGCGCTGGAAAACGCCGGCAAAAACATCGACTATTATGCTTTAGATCTGTCTCTCAGAGAGTTAGAAAGGACTTTGCAGCAGGTTCCAGCGTTTAAACATGTCAAATGCCATGGCCTTCATGGTACATATGACGATGGTCTTCAATGGCTGAAAACGCCAGAAAACCGATCACGCCCGAAGTGTGTTATGAGTCTCGGGTCTAGCATAGGTCCGTCCCTAATATGTCCCCTAGCTCGATGCTTACTATTCCAGGCAATTTCCGACGTCATGAAGCACCAGCCTTTTTGAAGCAGTTTTCCAACGTTTTAAGCCATTCGGATATTTTTCTGATTGGATTGGATGCAACGAGCGACCCAGCAAAAGTCTAGTAAGACCAAGATACATCTTTCTGATAAATATTCACTAATCATTACTAGCCACGCTTATAACGGTGAGGATTTCAAAGCATTCCCAAAGCCTTCTTGATTACTGATATTTCTCCATCAATTAGATTGTAAGGGCATAACTCACAAGTATGCAATGCCCTAATCTAAGATTTGATTTTGCCACTAACGTTTTAAAGATTTATTTTGAACGGCCTCATGCAAGCCAATGATATTCTTGGAGAGGAAGTCTTTAGGCAGGGAGATTGGAGAGTGATTGGCGAATATGTCTACGATGACGAAGGTGGTCGTCATCAAGCCTTCTACTCCCCTGTTCGTGACATCTCCTTCCAGGATATACACTTCAAGGCTGGAGAGCGGGTTCAAGTTGAAGAGAGCTTGAAATATTCGGCCAAGGAAGCTGAGCAGTTATGGAAGTCATCGGGATTAGACGAGGTTGGACGTTGGTCAGCCCTAGCCGATGAATATAGTAAGTGACTTTCTGCCTTCTATCCGTACCTCCTTTTGGAATCAGCGATCAATCACAGGCTGAATCCGACAATCCTTAAATCCAGGTTGGTGCCCAATAAGGTTTTAACGCCAACCCAGGTTGGAGTGCGGATCGTATGATCAATCTATCCTGGCCACCATGTGGGGGTCCCTGGCCTGATCTTGAACGCCTCGCAGGGATTGTTGCATTTCCGTGTTGCCCTGTGTTTTAAGAAGACGTCCATCAAGGCCATTTTTTGTTATATCGAAAGTCAAACACTTCTGAGAACGGCTCTTCCCTTTCAGAATCAATTGGACTAATTGCTGACTTAGGCATTCATCTACTTACAAAGCAACACATGGCATTCGATTCTGACCCAGAAATTTACGCTGCATCCGTAATTCCGACTCTGGAAGAATGGAAAGATTTATGGTCAGTCTGGGATATAGTGACCAGAGACATGATTCCAAACGAGGAATTGCTTGAAAAGCCGATTAAACTACGCAATGCATGCATTTTCTATCTCGGTCACATCCCCACCTTTTTGGACATACAACTCACCAAGTGCACACAAGAGCTTCCTTGTGAGCCGTCCTATTATCCTCGAATATTCGAGCGAGGTATTGACCCAGACGTTGACAACCCCGAACATTGCCATTCCCACTCGGAGATTCCTGATGAGTACCCACCACTCGATGAAATTCTGGAGTATCAGGATAAGGTAAGGGCAAAAGTGCAGAAGTTGTCTGGACAAACAAATTTAGACCGTGCCGTTGGCCGTGCACTCTGGGTTGGATTCGAGCATGAAATAATGCATCTAGAAACCCTTCTATACATGCTATTGCAGAGTGACAAAACGTTACCACCAACTCGGTTTGCCCCTGATTTTGAGGGGGACGCCAAGACTGCAGAAGCTGCCCGAATTCCAAATGAGTGGTTTGACATTCCTGAGCAGCGCATTATAATTGGGCTCGACGACCCTGAAGATAATACTGGAGACAATCATTTTGGATGGTGAGATTTTACTTGAGCTCGATTGTACGGGGCTCTGCTAAAATTATCAGGGACAATGAAAAGCCTCCACGCAGTGCCAAAGTACCTGCTTTCCAGGCCTTGGGACGTGCCATCACTAATGAAGAGGCGGGTTTATCATATCGACGAATCCCTTATGTTTACTAACCATTCTCTAGTATGCACGATATCTTCAAGAAACACATAACTTTAAAGTTCTAGCTTCGTGGGTGCAATCGTCCCCGAACGGAATTGTCAGCAACGGCCAGACGAATGGACATACTAACGGAAACGCCAACGGAAACACCAGTAGCAACGGTGTTCACAACAAGTTGTCGGTGCCCCTAACCAAAGCATACCTAGAAGGAAAATCTGTACGAACCGTGTATGGCCTCGTACCTCTAAAATTTGCACTTGACTGGCCAGTATTTGCATCGTATGATGAATTAGCTGGGTGTGCAAGTTGGATGGGTGGTCGAATCCCGACTTTTGAGGAAGCCCGGAGCATTTACAGCCATGTTGATGGTCTAAAAATCAAAGAAGCTGAACAGCATCTGGGCAAGACTGTACCCGCAGTGAATGGGTATGTTGTTGCTGACTAAGCTGTGGTTGTCGCTAATGCATTCAGACATCTCATTAACAACGGGGTCCAAGAAACACCACCATCACGAGGCGCTCAGAACTGCAAGCCTCAGCTCTTCGCTAGACTAGAAGGTGCTAATGTAGGCTTTAACCATTGGCATCCTGTTGCTGTGACTGGAAATGGCAATAAACTCGCCGGTCGGTCGGAAATGGGTGGCGTTTGGGAATGGACAAGCTCAGTACTCACAAAACATGAGGGCTTCGAGCCAACGAAGCTATACCCAGCATATACAGGTCTGTCTTTCCAAGACTTATGAATTATTGTCAATAGCTGATCTCGACAGCCGATTTCTTTGATGGAAAACATAATATTGTGTTGGGTGGCTCATGGGCCACCCACCCTCGAATCGCTGGTCGAAAAACCTTGTAAGAACTCCGATTCATCACTCGAATTCGGTCTTGAATTCCTTCTAACATTTAAAGCGTAAATTGGTATCAGCGCAACTACCCATACGCTTGGGCTGGGGCCAGACTCGTCCGCGACTTGTAGTTGTTATATTCTCTTTCCAGCCGCCAGATGCAGCGGATTTAACTCCGCAGTGTTATGAATTCGCACTCCGAGGCCAATCAACTTGGCTCGGATCAGTAAACAATCACTAGGTGGCTATCTAGGGTACAAAAGCAATGGTTTCAAAACATATTGTTCGCTAAGTTTGTTTTGAAATATGTATGAAGTATCTATTTAAATTTAGTGCTACCTTAATAGCAATCTCAGAACTTATATGAATGCAGTTGGGCCACGATCATCTTTTATATATTTTCGGTCGTTCTAGTATTTATTGGCTAAAGCAAAAGTCTGAAAGCATCACCCTCTAACCAGTTCTCTCATATCAGCCATCATATTTCAGATGTCAGATTCTTCCCGCCTCTATTAAATTGCAATAATGAATGGGTTATCTACTGGCCATTCAAACGTATTAGCCATACGAATGAAGATTACCCCGTGGTTCTAGACATCGGCTGGGCACTTTCACACTTAGAGTGTGGATGTATGGGTGAATATTTTCTGCCTTGCTGGAAGGTTTCTTTTTATCTTATCGAGGCTGCCAACTACCCCAAAAGGTTGGCCAACAACCCGTTGCAGTCGTACTCTGTCTTCCTCTATCCTCCTGTCTTCGGCAGCAAGATAACTCCAACAGGGGCCAACCCTTCGGGCCTGATAGCTGAAGTCTCCGATGTACCAATGCCTGTTCCGTAGCATACCTCTGCTTTCGGCACTCACGAGTATCCCGTTCTCATCTCGCTTGCTCACCTTCCTTCTCATCGGAGGCAGTTTTTCCCGATCTGTCTTTTCTGCCCACACACAAGAGAGAGCTGGAAATATCTCGGTCGGGATCATCCAATTCATATACATCCACCATCAGCCTTTGCTTCTTGCCATCATGAATTGGGCAACCATCGCTCCTGAAACACGTCTGTACAAGGGCAAGGAGCTGTTCAAATGGGAGGACTCTCCTGGACTTGGTATGTTGGCCGATGATATGACGCAGCTGTTTACCTTTGATTTTTATTTGCTAATTTTTGAGCTTGTGCAGAACACCACTGTGGCACTTGTAAGACGCCTCTTCATAGTAGGTTGCTTCTTTGATTTCGTGGGCGAATTCGGTGCTGACTGAATACAGATGCTCGAGCTAAAACGTCCTGTATTGGCAAGCATGTGGAGCCTTGCTACAGATTCCATCAGCAATTGCATTTTACGAGTAAGCATAGCATTCCCGATCTCCATCCCGCCAAGAGCCTTAGCTAATCTTGTTGTAGACAAATCTCACGAGTGCTTTGGGTATGCTCGCAATCTCCTCTATTCTGCTAAAGCTAACAAGCCACAGCTGCAATTCTTCTGATGAGGAGCACTTCAAAAGACACAGAGAAATTCTTGTACTCAAACGGCAAATCTCCGCTCACGACGAGGAGAACAAGGCAACCCTATCTCTTCCGTCCACGCCTCCGACTAGAAAAATTCGCCATTCAACTACCAAAGATAATAGTCCCATTGATATCAACGATACGGCCTCCGAAGGTCCAAGTGTTACCACCAATGGAACCCCAATGACAAGGCGAGAACGCAAAAAGGTGAAGAAGCTTAGAAATAACTCGGTACAGAACGTGCGAAAGGACGTCGAGTCATTCACGAAAGAAGACTTAAACTTCATTAGCGAGGCTATTCATTTGCATATCCATGAAAGCAAAGGAGGTTGGGAGGGCACGTACATGTACAACACACCAGAAACAATCAAGGAGAAATACATTGAAGAAGAGGCCGCAGAAGTCCCACCCGAGGAGGCTCAGGGCAATCTCCCTTCGTACCAACGTCTTGCTGTTAAGGCTCCTGGGAATCTGACGCCAAGGCAGCGGAAGGTTATTAAAACACTCAGCACACCAGCCAATCATGTCAAATACTCGGGCGGCTCACAGAAGTTCTCGTCTCATTCTGCAGTCCAAATGGATGACCTATTCGATGGTGTCAATTCGGCGATTTTCTTCCGTCTTGGAGTCGAAATTGTCAACCCACCAAGGAACTCGAAAGCACGTAAGGAGTTGGTAAAGAAACTTGTTGCGGCGGTCAAAGAAGATCTCGAAATCATCGAAAGAGAGGAAAGGGATACAAGGATGAGGGAAGAAGGATTCTGGCGATGGGCGGGCAAGACGGGATATCATGCTATTGCAGAGACCAGGATGAAAATCGATTGGCCTACTGGTCAAAAGAAAGGAACACCAAGAATCGAACCCTATAAGGATACTGAAGAGATGGCCACTCCGGAAATGGGAGATGATCTTGCTGTCAAACAAGAAATTACGCAAACCCCAACCATGTCAAAATTCAAACCTGATTCGAAGGAAAATATCCCCCCAACTCTTCTTACCAGACAAAAACCTATCGAAGAAGCTTGGGAAACGGTGTGCAGCAATAAATCCAAAGGTCATAAGAAGAGAGACTCGATATCTTACAAGCCGCTTACTACGAAGATGCCTAATATGGTAATTACAGATGAAGATGGAGCAGAAGATGGCCTTGAGATGGTTCGCCGTCACCAACAACGTATGGCTGGTAAAACGACAATCTACAAGACCGACGGGAATGTCTCAACTCCGACAAGGAAATTGGGACAGGTGATGACGCTTAGTATTCGCTGATGTTGAGTGTGTGTTCAGTATATTCGCCAGTTCTCGATTATATGGTGGAGGGGGGAGAGAGCTGAGATACTGAGAAATTTTGTGGAATGTACGAGTCATATTCCCTTTCTTCTTGCTTGTTGTAGTTGTTACTTTTCACCTTTTTTTCATGTTTGTCGAATTATCTTCTTTTTAATACGAAGAGTTGAGTGGATGGGTGGTTACCCTGGGACCTGTTGTCTCTTGCTAATGCTTACTGTTCTGTTCTTTTACATCTTGCGATTTACACATCAACAGAGGCAAATTCAGACAAAAACAGGGGTAGTTGTATATGCCTAGCATATGGATGGATGACTAGGCTGGGACTTGCATTCGCTCCTTATTCTCTTCTTTTACGCCTAGCATTTACATTCGACAAAAGCAACTTCAGGCGGAACGCAGAGTGGTGTAGCATATGGATGGAGATTTCGTTAGTGATACGAGACTCGGCTTTGGCTGAACAACTCTAGCTAAACTACCTTTTATGAGATACCTCAATTTTCTCGATGTCATGTCATTTCATTAGCGTGGGTTTTGCATTGGCTCTTTAATCTTTGTGTACCTTACTCCTTGCTCCTCGATCTTGCTAATTGTATTAGCGGTGGTAGTAGTTGTTATTATTATTGTTTGACAATGGATAATCGAATGAATGATTTGAATTTATTGAGACTTGATTGAGGAGCTTATAAGGGGTAAACCTCACTATAAATACTATGGAAATTACTCTACATCCGCCATTCGACCAGATACCAGACCGAAGTAATCCTAATCATTGGATAGTAGCTCAGATGAAAGCGTCAACAGTATAACTAACAATTATTGTTGTTGTTTAGGTGGGTGGTGAGAAAATAAGGTACGATCATGTGAGTGAGAGGGAGGAAGGGAAGGTTTTTTCTATATATATATTTTTTAGAGTGAATAAAAGTTTCTTAATTATAAAGTAGATTAAGATGAAGCTATAAGTAAGTTAGTTAAATGATGAATAATTTAAATCTACATTTTTATTCTTTTTGGGTTGGTTGGGAGATGGATTAGTAGTAGATCGTCGCTCTCGGAGACGGGGTTATTATATTGAATAATTGGGTGGATTGTTTGTGTTTATTATTATATGGGTAGGATATGAGAAGATTTCTTTTTATGTTTGAAAAAATATTTCTGTTTTGGTTAGTTATTTACTTATGTGAATCTTTTGATATAGTATTGTAAGCTAGGGGGGGGGGCGAATGGAGAGGTGATATGAATGTATGAGCGGGTAGGTAGGTAGGTGAGTTTTTTTTATTATAACCCTAACCTAGTCTACTAATTCATAGCTATAACGGTATATACGGCTGCCTAAGAAGTTAAAAATTATAACTCTTTTACATTTAAGTAAAACTACTATATAAGTTATCATAGGGCCTATGCACGAAAGGGTGACGATTCCTAACTTCTTAGGCAGCTATATATTCTATCATAGCTAGGAATTAGTAGCCTAGGCTAAGGCTATAATAAGAAGGATATAAGTTAAGTTCGGACTCGGTATCGGACTCGGGATCGGGATCGGGGTTAGATATAACCTTAAACTCTAGCTATATATTATTCTATTTCTTTTAAAGAAGGTTATCTAAAGGTCTATAAAAAGTTATAGCTTGTTTAAGCGAATAATAGTAATGTTAGCTTTGAGAGTGGGTTGATTAAAGGAGCATGTGTTTTGGTAAAATATCCCGATGACAGTGGGTGGGCTGTAATAGGAAGTCGATCGAGAAGACCGGCGGGAAAATAAGCATTGTTGGGGAAAAGCTTAATAGTCTGCTAATGCGGAGATCTCTAAGATCTGAACCATGCATCTGGTTGCTACATCGCGTTTGGGGTCTATGTATAGATTGTCATGTGCACGTTTTAGACGAAGGGGGATAGGACGAAGAGCGAGGGACTGAAAATGTAGGAACTGACATGTCTGAGACGGGCAAAATGCGCGAGAGGCTTGCCCTGATTCAGTGGAGGGCATCAGACCACGGACGAATAAAATGCCATTGATGGAGTGAGAAATGGCTACACAGCCAGGAATAAGGGGACATTCGTGCAGGTTCCGAAATGGCTCGTCGTCTATCCCACGGGTGTTGAGGCGATAGGGATGAACTCGAGTTAAGGTTGGAGCCAGAAATAGGGGTCGTCCCAGGGTGTGAGCCAAGCCTGAAACAACGGGCACGAAACGTGGGTGAAGAAACATGCCGACGGAGGCGTGATATTGCACGACCCCAATATCACGACCCCTCGGTTGGCTGGAGATATCATCGACGCAGGATGGTGGTGTGTCGGGATCACAGCACAGTCTGATCTCGACGAGCGTGGTCTGCACCGAGCATGGAGCGGACTATCTCGTTCACGGTGGAATGCATGCCCGGCGATGCATCACGTAACAATGGCGGGCTCTGGTGCTATGTAGTCGTGGTTTGCCGGTAACGGATGAGATGGATATCGGCGGGGATAAATAGAGGAGCGAGCTCATCAGCCTCATAATCCCACCACCAGTCAGTCGGTGGGCGAGTGAAGCCGCGGCATCTTGGCGGAGCACAACGGTGGCACAAGATATGGACTGTTCGCGGACTGGATCGCGCGCGCGGAAGGTGACCAGAGGATGTTTTTTAGTTTTAGGCTCGCTTCCGGGTATTGGTGCTGGCTACTGGCTGCTGGCTGCTGGCTGTTTGCTGTTGAGGCGGAACAGAGTGATGCCCGTCTGCCGTTTGCTCAGTGAGAGGGCCCGGCGTCCTCCACCGTGGGGTCCAGAAACCCGCGGGCGACCGCCCAGGCCCGGAGAATGGGCGATCCCAGGCCTGGACCCACGGCCAACGAAAACGTGGCCACCGCTGAAGTTTAGATATCGTACAGACAGTGCGTAACTTAGATGGCCGTTTGGAGTCTGCTGTGCCGGTGGGGAGCGGGGGAATCTACCTCGGCCTGAAAAAGGCGAAACAGGCGAAAACTAGACCTGCCCATGACAGCAGAGAAAATATTTCGTCCCCCTCTGACATCGATCCATCTGCTTGAGGCTGTTCCGCGCTTCCTTCGGTGTGGCGGGCGCGAGATCTCCAGGTGCCCTCTTCCCTGGGCTGTCGCTCCCGGCACACGTACAGGGATGTCATCAGCCCGGTCTCATTGGCCGCCGTCGTTTCGGTGGCACGCCCGCAAACGCCTGCGGCCAATGAGCAGCCGGCCAAAGAGCATTACGACCTCGAGTGCCAGGCCCCCCCCTAAGCGAGCCACTTACGACAACACCGGCCCATCAAAGTGGGCTCCGGGGGAGAAGGAGGCAGGCTGGGCAACGTGATGGGGATGAGAGAGCATGGCGACGCCAAGCTGGCGTCTTCTCTCACCACCGCCCAAGTGAACAGGCCACCAAGACGAGCAAGAGTGGCCGGAGACCCCCCCCCAAGACGAGCGTGCGCCGGCGAACAATTCCTTCTGCCTGGACAGCCATCTCCATCAGTGCCATTAGCCATCAGCCATCAGCCGCCAGCCATCACCCATCAGTCCCATTATCAGATTGAGTTACGAGAGTGAAAGAGGCCGGCGAGAGACCCTATCCACCGCCAAAGCATCGATCCAGCCACCAGTACCCTGCACCCACTGCCTAAACCTCTCTGTTGAGGCCGAAGAACCTAGGCGTGAGCAGTGGGAAGGAAGCCCGCCCTGCACTTGTCACTGGACCATTCGGACTTGACTCCCATCAACTGGAGCGCTCCTAAATTACGCACAGTAGAGCAGAAGAGAGCAGAACAGCCAGGGCCGAAGAGACGGCGAGAACCCCATCGTTCCGGGTTGGCGAGGCAAGGTACCGTCCCCTACAGACCCGGGCCAGCACCTCTGGACTTGGCCTCTGGACACATTCTTGCTTGCCTGGATCGCTTCACTCCAAGCCCTCAACTCAACTCCTCCCCTCCCAGCAACACTTACGCCGCCGTGCTCTCTGCACTTCGGCAAAAAGGCCACAGACACGGGCCCAACCCACGGCTGCGGCATTATCCCAGACTCCCAGGTCATCTAGCCGTTGTACAGCTACACGCCTGTTCCACGGCATCAAAACCTCCTGAAGCCATTGCCTCGATCTCGTCATCGTCCACTCACCCCGTGGCCCTCCACCCATCTCTTCTCTCACGACTGGCCCAGCAGTTTTGCTGTCCTCCCAGTCCCAGTGCCGGGCCAGCACCACCAGTTGTTCTACCTGCGCCTGCGACCCTAGTCGAGGCTTTCTGCAGTGTCACCCAGAGTGCTTGACGAGGCTCGGTCTGATATCTCGCGCTATTCCCATCCGGCTCTCTTCTCCAGAGAGGCCTGCCTGCAGCAGCCTAGCCCTCCAGGACCTAGTGACGGTACTTTAAGTGCTTGTCTTGTCTAATCCATCGCTAGGAGATCTCATAAGATCCGACATCGTCTTGTCCTGTCACAGACTGCCAGCAGCCAGACGTCCCAGTTCCAACACTTCACCACCAGGTCTCCTGTGCAACGGTATTCATCCTCCAGCCACAGCCACCAACATCACCTCATCTTGCAGCAATCGCGTCTTCAGCAGGATCAGATCAGAAGCGTCACACTTTGGATGTGCTGATTGATAACTTGTCTTCGCCCTCGTCCTCGTTCCGAACCTTGGACTTGACGATTATCTTTCCCCCTCTGGCATTTGGCTGTCCGTTTTGGCCTCGCACGTATATGCATTCTCCCGGCATTCTAACCCCCCAGACTCTTATTGGGAAAGCTTGTCCTTGACCAGGACATCAGATCACATCCCGAGCGGCTTTCGGACGTTAGGCTTTGAAACGATTGTCACTCTCAGACTTTCAATTTCAACGTTAATCGTATTGTATCAAATATTGAAAACCCTATCAAGAAACTATCTGATCTAGATTAAACTTCTGGAATCATCGGCCGAGAGGCGACTTCACTCAATCTCTTTCAATAATTAGATCAAATATCGCATCACTGCTAGAAAAAATCGGTAATCAACAAACCTAAATCTTCAACACCACACCTCACCACTTTTACAAATCACCTATGTGCTGTGCACTTCAACGCCTTCCTGTGACTGACTTCAGGTCGGATCACCCATTTAGCGGAATGAGTGATAATAACCCAAGCCCGCCACCGCGGCGGAAGGAAGATGCCTTCCCTTTAAGGACAGCACCATCGAGAGAACCAACTCAAGAAGACATTGAACTAGCGCAGCAATTACTAGGCCATTCTCAAACACCAAGGAGTAGCCAAAATCAACAGACACCAACTGATAGTCCGTCATCGTCGTACGACCGTCGGACTCCTGGGGCAGCAAGTCCATCCACCGAAGCAGTGCGGCAGATAACGCCTAGGTCAAATTCGCTTGAACGTAGCCAGCGAGAGGACTCCTTTGCAAGCACGGCTCCTCGAGTAGATGCGCCCAACGGTCAAGTCTGCAGGTAAATCGAGCTCATTGCTAGTTTGTAATTTATGCTAACTTTTGTAGCAACTGTGGAACAACCAGAACTCCATTATGGCGAAGGTCACCTCAAGGTGCCACAATTTGCAATGCTTGCGGTTTATATCTGAAGGCGCGCAATACCTCCAGACCGACAACTTTGAAGCGCCCCCCATCAACTCTGGCACCAGTTTCTGGACGACATACACCGGAGCAAGCATCTTCTCCAGCAAAATGTCCACCATCTCAGCACACTTCGACTGGAGCTACATATGTAGCAGCTGATCAGACGCCAACGGGATCCTGTCCAGGCGGGGGAAAGTGCAATGGTACTGGTGGAGCAGAAGGCTGCAGTGGATGTCCAGCCTTCAACAACAGGGTGTCTAAGAGCGCACACTTCAGTGTTTCGCAACAATCAACGTCGAATCAAGCGGAAAACGACCAACCAACTGATGCACCCTCTCCAATTGACGTGTCATCCCTGAGTCTGCAAGCTCAGAATACAACTGTAGTTGTCGCGTGCCAAAACTGTGGTACTACCATTACCCCTTTGTGGAGGAGAGACGAGAGTGGCCATACGATATGCAACGCTTGTGGTATGCTACCTCCGAAGCAAGGTCACCCACCGAAACTAACGTGTAATAGGTCTTTATTACAAGCTTCATGGAGTCCATCGCCCAGTTACCATGAAGAAGTCAGTTATCAAGAGACGAAAACGCGTTGTGCCAGCAATGTCAGGAAGTCAAGCAGCAGGAATCGACGTTGCAAATAACTCGGCAGACTCCCCAGGCTCGGATCACCAATCCCCACCCCCCGACTCTCAAAAAGGCAGCATCAACCCAGATGGATCTGTCAATCTTGGTTTTCATATGCGCGCTGAGCAAGGACGCGCTCTCCTCCCAGAGCCATCCTCAACCCGAGCACAAAATGGCCAATTACCTAGTTCCGATCTCACAGCATATGCATCCACATTGAATCAACATCCCCATGAACATCCAGAGTCACTGAGTAACGATAATCGCTTACCACCGATGACCTCTTATCCTTCACCTACGCAACAACGCTCTTCATTATCTCCAAATTCATTTCTCTCACCATCACGCAAACGTTCCTTCACAGCAGCCGAGATTGAACCCCTACCTTCTCTGAACGACTCCTCGAATCCTAAACGTCTCAGCTCTATAAAATCCATCCTCAACCCCGGCTTCTCGGATTCCGATCCTCAACTACCCGAACGAAGGAGTCCAGGGAGATATCCTGCGGTGGCAAGCCCATTAGAGAGCGGATATGCGACTAGTCCTGGGAACAGCGCGGCAGGAAGTGCAATGAGCAGCGCAAGAGACGCATTAAGTGAGAGTGAAAGAGCTAAGGGTGAAAGGAGAGAGATGTTAGTCAGAGAAGCAGAAAGGATGAGAGAAGCATTAAAGGCGAAAGAAAGAGAATTAGCAGAATTGGGTATCGAAGAATAACGAAGTGATGGGATACCTAGATGTGAAAGTAATATTGGATTGGTGGACTTTGGTTCTTGCTTGCAACTTGGTAGGGAGTTTTGAAGACTGCGTTAGCGTTTGGCATAGACCGCAAGGTCTGGTATGGTATGGTAGTCTTTGATCTTGATAATAGGGCGTTTTGGGGATGGTGGTATTTTGATCTATCCATCGGTTTGGACTGTGGTCTGGAATGATCATCTTCACTTCTTCTACTATAGTGGTACGTATGTATGTATGCAATATGAGGAGATGGACTGGAGGGTAAGGTGTGAATATGGAGTTGAGAGGCCATGACAGCACATCATATCATTTCATATCATATTATATCATCTATGATACGATAAATGATGGATTATTAGCTCGGTTGTGAATATAAAACTTTTTTGTTGGAATATATTTACTTTTTTTTCTTGTGTGTTGTGAAGTGAGAGGCTAGTGCTTTTTCGTCCATCTGGAGGAGGGTGGGGAGGGAAGTGGCTTGGTGACACAGGTTCTTTCTCATATATACACTCTTTATTGATTGTGGATGAGGAAAGAGGATGGGTATTTATGGTCATGTGAAATGGTTTGAGCTTAAGAGAAGGGAAGGGGGAGGGGAGAAGAGGAGGGAGGTACATAAGGTATTTCTACGTGTGAGTAGTGGGTGGGAAGAGTAGAGATTGAATAGCCTTGATCCAATTGGTCATATAATTATGGTTATGGGTTCTAGGTTCTAAGTTCTTCACTTATTGAGAAAGGGAGAGGGATAATTAATTTTTTTTTGAGGAGCTTTTATTTTTGGAGGGAGAGGTGGAGTGGTAAGATAGAGACGTGAGCTGGGAATAGCTAGATGAAGCTCATTTCGTTGTGGGGAGTTTCAATAGGGAGGGGAGTGTATTTAGAGGGTTTAGTTGGATTTGAAGTGATTGGTTTGACGGTTTTAGGTTTGTATCATTTTTAATTGATGAGGAAAATTGGGGGGGGGGGGGGGGACCCGGGGGGGGAAGCTGAGGGATTAAGGTATAAAAACCTTGGTGGTGGATAATGGGGTTTGGGTATTGATAGTGAACGATGAAGGGAGGAGATGTGTTCTAATGGCATGTGTAGTTGTAATCGATTGAAGGGGCTTTTATGTTATTATGGATTTAAGTTTAACTAGGTAGAGATTTATTCCTTTGATTCAGTCGATTTCTCTTCGGTGATAGAGGATAGGTTATTTAAATCTTCTTAGAAGGGAGGAGGTTACCTTTTTCTTGTTGTTGGATGTTTTGTTGTTATTAAATTATGTTTCCTTAAATGAGATCCTTTATATAGCTTTCTTTACCCTTAACGTGGTTTATCAGGACCCCGGTCAATTTTCCTTGGCATTAAACTTTAAACTTAGATAAATTAACCATAATATATTAAATTAAATAAAACTAATTAGAATCTGATAAACTAGATATATCTATAGCTTCTTGACAAGTTCGCGCATTGTGGCCAGTTTTTCCACAGATCCTACAGTGCCGTCCAGACGGTTGTCCCTCCTTACAAC